>CABPRJ010000017.1:275010-335673 GCA_902439185.1 Cinara cedri
TTTTTTTTTTTTTTTTTTTTACTTCGAAAATGTACGAAGTGATAGTATGCACACGAAAACAGGAGGGGTGGCTTCCGTTTCTACATTTTCTTTCTATTACGCACCTACGCTGCCGGTGTACCGCGTATATAATAATATTATAGTTTACGTTTTTTTTTTTTTTTTTTTTTTTTAATTTTTGAACGCGGTACCTACGCATATACGTATAATATATCGTACAGCCCGAACGCGCGGAGTCAACCGCACTTTCCTGCGCGATTCGGATCCAATTGCCCGTTGTTAAACGAGGCCCGTATAAATTATTGTTGGTTTTTATTTTATTTTGTACATACGCGAAAATAAACGGTTTTATCACGATAACTCTAATTTTTTTTTTTTTTTTTTTTTATAATTTATACGTAACGGGTATGCGCAATTAAAAAAAAAAAAAAAAACCCCGAGATCGAACCGTTTTTCCGTTCGTACACCTGGCGCGTGTATATTCAATAGAAAATTTAAATATTATAATAAATATAAAAAAACTGGAACAACCGCGAGGTCGCGGCGAAAATGAGGCGAATTAAGTTTGTTTACGCGTCGCGAACATACTATTCGTGTGTACGATACTACGTAGGTGCGGGAAATCGTAAAATGAACACTTTCAAGGAGAAGTCGGGAGAATATGTGTATTATTATATTATATTATATTATTGTATTGCGAAACAGATCATCTGTTACAGATGTTCCGATAAAAACGAATAATACACAAACGCGCGTCGTTTTTATCACAAACAAATATCTATATCGCACCGCGCGTGTATTGTAATAATCAAAGTTTCTGCCAATTTTCTGTTTTTTTTTTTTTTTTTTTTCAAATTTTTACGATTTGAAACGTTTTACAGTTTTTCACGCTGGGTCGCCATAGCCAACGCCGCAATACAGAAACGGCTATAATGTGGCTGTACATACGCAAAATACCTACATAGACGTGCACGTATACGCTGCTGCAGTAGTACGTAAAGAAATCGATAACCCGCGCTCTACGAACCCGGGCCACGGTACTGTGCGTTTTTGGTTTTCTGAAAGGAAATTTCGTCTGGCGTTGGGTTTTCAATTTCCCTCGCAGTGTCCATTACGAAAACCGGGATGGACGTGGGACAAAACGGGGAAATTTACGGTGCCGTTTTTTTTTTTCGGGTTTGTTGTAATTCAGTTAGGTTTCGCGGAATTTTTATGTTGTATAGCGTTTTCTAGACGCGGTACAATTTTCAAAACGATTTCCGAGCTGTTTATATATATATAGGCGATTGACATTTTTCAATTTTTTTTTTTTTTTTCTTTGGTGTCTCGTTGGTTTTCATTGTTGAATATTCATTTTTCCGTGTTTATTTGTTTATTTTTCATTTATAATAAAAATTACTCGTGCTATAAAGAGTTTGAAGAAGACGTCGTTCACAGTCCGAAATGGGTAAGAGAAAGGGCAGAAGGTTTCAGATAATCTGTTCACCATTCAAATTTTTATTTTTATTTTTTTTTCTCATTATCATTCTCTCGCTCGAACTCTCTGAAGTGATCGGTAACCGATTTCGACGATTCAGATTTATCCGACGAATCAAAACCAGGTTCGAGTTCCCTTGTTTTTTAGTAATTACATTTATATTTCTATATACGGTAGAAACCGCTTATTAGGAACGCAGATAATTGATACAACCGCGTTATTGACACAAAATGTATAGGGACGGACCGGTCGTATATTAAAACCAATCGTTTATCGGAAACAATCGGTTAATTGACACGTTTCACTGCGGTCCCAAAGTGTTCCAAATAAACGGCTTCAATTGTACATATTTATTTGTAATAATTAACTAATTAACTATTAGCTGATGCACTTGTTCCGACTGGAAATACCTACTAGTCGAAATAATGTAATATTTCAACGTGAACTATTGTAATCGCGTCACTGTCGTCGTTACGAAAATCATATCGCGGACGTGGATGTCAATCGCGTTCAATAAAGTTTTTCGATCGCGGTTGACGTGACACCGCGGTCAGTGGAACCGCGTCGATTAAATTGTCCGGTTGATTGAATCGCGGTTGGTGTGTTTTTGCCGAAATCGGCCCTTTAAAAAGCACGAAAAATTCGATTGTAATGTAGGCGGGTTTTTTTTTTGTTTTTTTCTACGCGTAAGCGTAGTGTAATAATTCGCAGAGACCCACTGCGATAAAATTATCACGAGATTTTTTCGGACTATAACATTGTTGTTATCGTTATGTAACTCCGGAAAGCGAAAACGCAGCGTTTTTCCAGCGGCACGGAGGTCTGAAAAATCCATTACGCTGCGCAGCGTTGCATATCGTAAGTTACATTATTATTGTTACAAATGTACGTAGATCGGTATTTTTCAGATCGACACGGGCCAAACCAAAGGAACGGGTTTCGTCGATTCGGCCGAGAATACAACAATACAATAATTGGAAAACGACCGTTTTGTTTTGTTGTATATACGTGCATATATTTTTATTTTATTATTATTATTATTATTTTTTTTTTTTTTTCAAGTTTTCGTCTTCTCTCTCACTCGTTTCTACTATGTAGACCGCGGCGGTCTTTCGTCGCCGGCCATACACAAAAGGCGTGTCTCAAGACAATAGTGTAATACACGAAAAGCGTACATTTTTCGTCCGTGTCCGCGTTCGTGCCACCCCCAAAGTTCCAGCGTAATTTACCCGAGACGTCTGACTTATAAAAGTCAAGTCAACTGTTAATTAAAACAATAATATAAGATTGGGAGTTGGTTTTTTTAAATTTACAAGATGTGACCGAGTCGGTCAAGTCGGAAGTTATTTTCATCAAAAATAAAAAAAATTAAGTTAAAAAAACAAATCCGGTTGTTAGTTTTATTCATTCCCGAAAGTTCCTTCCGAAATCTAAAAATATGACCGAATCAAATGTTAAGAAAACGTACTTTACTAACACTGTTTTGCCTAAAATATGTTTTATTTTTTTTTTTTCAATAGCAGAAATATATTACTTACTATAGGGAATGTTGTAAGTACAAAACGCAATAAACATTTAAGATATAAATCATACTGTATTCATCAGTATTATTATCACGTTTAAAATATAGGTGTTGAAAAAAATACCAACCGAAAAATAAAAACAGTTACCTACTTATTGTTTTTATCAAAACATTTCAAGTATCCGAAACAACTCGTTTAGTTTTTCGGAATTTAAATTGATTGACAAAGTTTAAAGTTATTAAAAATATAGTACATTTTCAATTTAACTATAACCTTCTAACTGTTTAGTGCCCGGCCCATTTTTTAGTGGCCATTATCACGGCAATGGTGATAATGATATCTATAGATTAAAATATTGCAGATAATATCTTATATTAATAATGTAATTTAACAATGGTAGAAACCGGTATTTGTAAAAAGAAGTTCTGTTTTATGCGGAGTGACACATTCGGAGTTCAAATCCGGAAATATTACTGAAAAATGACGCAACCGCATGTATATTACGCGCATATTTTTTTGGTTTACATAAGTTACGCATTTTTTTTTTTTTACCAGAAAAACTTAAACAAGTCAACCTACTCTCAAAAGCGTAATAATTTTCAATACTAACGAAACAAACCTTATCTGCGACAGCGCCGGGACCGCGGGTGACCGGGATGACCTTTACAGTATTATATAATACCATGTTCAAATAATGAGAAACAGACACTGCTGCAGCTGCAGTGTCGAGTTACAGAGATTGTATTATTATTTATTTGTATTATTACGTACAGTTGTAGTAAAACTAAAGGAACGTTAACACGATAAAACAAAATAGGTGTTAAAAGAGCTGATACTACTGATGGGTGAGCCATTGTTTTAGATAGGAAGGTATAGGATACATAAAGTTATTTAATTTATATCTGTAAACAATGATAAACCATTGCTAACGAAACACAATTTAAATTCATTTATACGTGTTTTCAAATACCGTAATTTTTACGAAAATCGTAAAAATTCAATCTTAAAACTCTTATACATTATGCTTGACTATGTTTTGCACTACTAAATACAACTTTCGAATCTCGTGTTAAATTTTCAGGCATTTCTGTTTGATCGAACAATTTTATCCACATAGTACGTACGTACATACCAAAGAAAGCTAAAAAATCTCGAAAATGTAAAACGCTTATAAATAACTCAAAAATCGACTGAATATTTTGAACGTCTAAAAAAAGTCAATATAAGTTTTTTAGCAACATTTCAAGTCTCTACTAATATTTTTTACAGAATTACAATAACAAAAGAACAAAGCAAAATTGAAAATAATGAAACAGTTATTTTCGTAAATTTTCCCGTTTTTTCTAAGTTTTTCCTAGGTTTTACTCAATTATTAAGAAAACTATTCAAAAATTCAACAAACGACTTTCTTACTAACCAACTACATCCACCATTGAACAAAATAGGTCGCTTGTTATTTTTTGATTGGAGCGAGATTTCTGGCGGAAAAGTCATTTACAAGCCCAATGAAAACACATCATAGTAAAACTAATACATTCTTCGCTGTACGCTCAGAATCCAAAATAAAAAATGATTAAATACCATATTTATAAAACAAACTAAAAATTAAATAATACTATGGTCTTTTTAATACAAATATTTTCTCACGTACATATATATGCCTACATCATGATAATATTGATTTTTATTAAGAGTGTATACTTATAAAAAATAATAACTTTCGCGTATTGAATGAGGCCCTATATATTATAAAATAACATTAACTTGTGATAAGGCCCACGCGCCATTGTGGCATTTCCTCTCATTATTATTGTTTTTTTTATTTATTTCATATTTTGTCGAAGGAGCTCCATGTTTAAACGTATGTATGTTATCATTTACCGTACTCTGTTATTTTAATTTCGATGTTATCACGATTAAACGGATTTTAGTTTTATCATCAACAACTTCTAAAAGCCAAGCCTTGTCGTTGTAGCTATAATTTATATCTGTCACATGCCGTCGTTGGTAAGATGTAAAACCCATCTAACAGAAGATATCTTCAAAAAAGGAATTGCTTAGTCTTATATTTGGTGAAAATATTTTGTTCTACCTCTTCGGGAAAGCTGTATGTGTGGGCGTTATTCAACATTTCGA
Organism: Cinara cedri; assembly: GCA_902439185.1. Classification (NCBI taxonomy): domain Eukaryota; kingdom Metazoa; phylum Arthropoda; class Insecta; order Hemiptera; family Aphididae; genus Cinara; species Cinara cedri. The sequence goes on from CABPRJ010000017.1 coordinate 280,147, forward strand.
TATTTCCCCCCTAAAAGCCATGTAGCATAAAAATATACGCGTGAAAACGGAAAATCTGATTATTGATTATTGTACCGCCGTCGGAAATATAAATGCATGCGAAATCGCAAGATGATCCGGCAACGGGAAGTGGGTCAAACATCGATTATAAGTTTTAAATGTTTTCTTCTTCGCAAGTAAGTCGATGTAAAGCACGGTAAAGAAAAAAAAAAAATGTTTTCTCTCGAAGAAAAAACGAGCATTTTGCATAATATTAGAGTATATGAAGTGTACGTTATCTCTTTTTCGAAATCGTATTCGTTTATTTTATTTAAGTATATACACCTACAGTACCTATAATATTAAATTGTTTAACTCCGGCACAAGTGCCGTCGAGCGAGTTTTTATCCTTGAATCATCATTTATATAAGATAATGGCCTAAAGGGCGTTTTAATTAATAACTAATCTGCAGCATTAAATAAATAAATATACTTGTACTATATTATGGTATCGCGTACAAAAATTAATGTTACCAATTTTATATTAAACATTAACGTCAACCGTCGTTGAAATATGTTCTACCGTCTGCAACGACAATCGATTCACATAGGCTTACACATTTTAGATAGTTTTCCGATAGTTACCATCATATTATTATTATCGCATAAACGTTGGTTATTTTACGCGCGTACAATAAAAACGTGGTTGCAAAATTATTTCCAATATAGGCAGTTAAACGTCTCGTAAACAACAAAATATATAATGCAGTACGCATACGATAACTACACGAATAAATATTGTTTTCGTGTTTTTTAAGTTTTGAACCAAACTCGATACAATGTATACAATACACGTTCAGACGTTTTACTAAACATTAAACTGAATGTTATCGAGCGATTAATTAATTACGTTCGAATCGATTAGATCGTTTGAAAACTAATCGAATAGTTTAACTGTTCAATAGTCTCTACAGCGCGAACAGTGTGTACATTCAGGTAACAGGGAAAAAACTATTGGAATGTTGTTTGGAAATATTTGTTGATTTTTTTTTTATATATATATATATATACAAGTATACGCTCGATCTTGGAAAACAATATTCCATAGTTCATCCGAACCGTCGATAATATAAACTGTTCGGAAGTGCCCATCACTACTAAAATATATGCTTGAGATATGAACCCCCAAGCGAGGTAAAACATTATGAGACGCTCGTCATAAAAATGTAGAGAAATACGAATTTGTGCATGTGTGCAGAAATATTATGTACACACAATTTGTCGTATCTCCCCTGCCCCATAGTACATCCGTCGTTGATGTACTAATCGACGGATAATATTGTTAATAGTGGATCTTTTCTATAGTTTCGCAAGTCGATGTTTTTTATTCCTTTCCGTTGTTTTTGTATTGATAAATACCGTTTGAAATTTGAATGTACATTTTGCATTTAATTTTGAGATTCTGAATGTGCAGAGAAGCTGTTCGTTTTACTGAGATGTGTTGTTTTTTTTTTTTTTTTTTACTAAAAACATTACTTTGACAAGGTTAAAAAAGCTCCGATTTTAGATTCTGAGTGGAGCAAAGAAGTTTATGGCTTTACAAAAATGTTTACTTTTTTTTTTAATCTGTAAACGACTTTTCTACCAGAAGACTTGCTCGGATTTCTAAGTGTAGCACCTTTCCCGAAATTAAATCGGTGTGGGGAAGTACTATGTCATTTTTCGATTTTCTTAAGAGTTTTTTCATAAAATTTAAAAAACCAATAAAAAACGGGAAAAACTATGAAATATATTACAAAAATATTATGATTTTTTTTTCCCAAGTACAACTTTTCAACCAGCAATTTTTCTCCAACTTTTAATAATAGTAATGTTTTTAAAATAAAATTTCACTAGGGAGGTACTTTGAAAAGGTCATTTTTCAATTTTCTCTGGAGTTTTTCCAGCAAATGTAAAAAAAACCAGATTAAAACATAGGAAAACCAGGAAAAACCTAGGAAAACTTTGAAAATCGGTACAAAATTAAACAAATTTTATTAAAGAAATTATACAAAGCTTATTTAATTATTTTACTATAATTATGTCATGTATATTGTTGACAAGGCATTACTATCAACTGAACTCCGCTCAGAATCGTTTTTTAGTTAGCAATGGTCTATCACACCAGTGGCTGCACCCGTTCCCATCATCTTACCTTTCTCTTTTCATGTCGTATCTTATAAGATGAGGATATTTCGGTTGGTAATATTTTATTTGAATGTATTTTTTCTAGATTCTCGACGGTTTTTCCTTAAATTTAAAAAAAAAACGACAGTAAATAATCATAAATTGATTTTAGTTTTGGCTATAATAAGGAAAGAACTATGCAACTATAAAGTAGTACTGAGTAATACGTCGAGTAATACCAATCGAGAATCCGGATTACAATTTCATAATCCGAATTCAATCCGTTTATCTGGATTCTTTTATCCAAATCGTCAATTCGGATTTCGAATACAATCCGTAGATCTTAATTTTAGATCCAAGCCGACTGTACTGTTTTTGAGATAAACAGCTATTTTTCATTATTATATATAGCGTGCAAAGATTCTATACAATACGAATATGATCTCTGATCTATCGACAATCCATTTGATGTAATATGACCCCTAACAACAAACATGCCATGGTTTTTTGAGTTTTTCACAGTTTCTCAACTTATAATAGTCCAAAGGAACTTAAGTAGTAACTTAAAGTAAAACACATTTTGTGGATGATTAAAGAATTTTAGAAATAGATTTAGATAAGAAAAAAAATAACATAATAATTGTTTTTAAACACTTTATAATCCGGATTTATATCATAATCCGAATTAAAAGTAACAGTCCGGATTAAACGGATAGTAACATTTGTTTCAATCTGGACCAATCCGGATCGGATTTGGTGCTCAGCACTACTGTATAGTACCTTAACTGTCCAACGAGCTACAATTAAAATCGTTTTATGATCGCAATGATTTATCGTTGCATTCAGTATATGTGAGCTAAATTCTTCTATACATTCTAAATACCACTACCCAACTTCCCGCCTACAACAGTGGCCCACGGTGTGAAGTTACATTTACAACCCGGTACACCTACTATTACCTATATGATTGAGTGTCTTAGATAAATAAAAAATAGAGTTTATATATTCAATAATATATTATAAACTTTTAATAACGGAGTATGCATATTATTATTTTACGGTTTTTTTTTTTTTTTTGCTCGGAAGTGTATATTTAATAACCCCGGTCAACTTTCATATTTATAACATTGTAGTTTTTTGTTATAAATGTAATTTTATACTTTAAACAGCGTCATATTTATGTTTTTTTTTTCACGGTGGAAAAAGTGCATCGGGGTCGTTTAATTACAATAAAAATGTTTTATAATCTAAGGGTTTCCATGTTGCCGCCATTATAAATATACATATATATATTGTTTAATCAAAATTTAAGACGAAAATAACATGACGTTGAAAATTGTACTCTGTTTTACTCGCTGCAGTTGGTTATAACCGCCCAAATATATCCCCCGGTACGCTGCACAATACGTCACTAGCAAAAATGAATATTAATATTATTTAAATTATTATTTTCGTTCAACTACAGACTAAAATCACTGATGTTAACTGACATTCATTTAAATTTAATTTCTATAATATATTCATATTCGAACGTAGTACCATTAATTGAGATATGTTTGAATATTAATTATTATTGATGATAATATATTATTTTGTTTTCTTCGTGCAATACGCGCGGAATACAAAATGGCATTTTTATTCGCAATTGAAAATAAACGGATTTTTATTATTTTACATTGATACAATATATTTTTTTACCACCCTGCGAGTTCAGCGCGACGTAAGTGTACCTACAAAATCTAATTTATTTTTCGTATTTCTTATGTGCCCTGAGTGGTGGTGGGGGGGGGAGAATTAACAGTAAATTATATGTATAAAAAAAAAAAAAGGTATCTTTTAGTGCTTTTTTGTGTTTTTGTTTATAAATTTATAGGTACACGTGAAATAATAAATCTGTGTATAATATAACCGAGAGTTTTTCTTTTCTGTACGCTCGTTGTGAAAAAAAAAAGTATAACCTAGATATGCCGGGAGAAAGTTTAAAATGTTTGTAAAATTACATTTTAATGAAAATTAAAAGGTTTGCTGCGTATGAGTGAATTAAAAGATAAAGCTATACTCGTAAACTACAATAAATATTGCGCCGCGAGGACGATTTTTCAACTATTTTTTTTTGGCAACCGTTCAAAAAATTTTAAAGGCGTGCCACCTATGTGTATATTTTATACCTACGAGTACGTAAATCCGGTGACTCAGGAGATTTTTTTTTTTCTTTCGCAATTTATTTCAATCTATATTATATAGTTACGGTGTTAGAAGCCGCAATAATAATTTTCGAGGTCAATGATTAAATGGTTTTATTTATAACACGCTGAAAAAGCAACGATAGACCGTTGCAATAAAACGATTCGGAGCGAAACATGGTAAACTGGCGAGGTTATATTATAGTGGTGATTATGTATCCCCTTTGTAACCCCAAGACAACCCAGAGATAAACCAAAATAAAACCGATTTATCGTCGTTTGTTTTCGGTTTTCATAATTTTTTAAAACAGACATCGAGTAGTATGAAAAAAAAAAAAAAAGTACCTAAAGTACCACCTGTCAAAAAATCCGAAAGGTACCCGAAAAAGATCACATTTTTGTTCGAACAATAATTTCAGTGTGTATAAAAATGAATTTTGAAAAATTGAAAATTAAAAAAAAAACAATCCGATATAGTAGAATATTATAAAACATACGTGCAATTTATCAACGTTATACTGTATTATAAATATTAAATATACATTACACGAGTATTATAAAATTATTATAACTTTCAGTTGAAGTCGTAGTTAACATGCAACCAAACATGTATGTATGTAGGTTACCTACGGTTTTTGCTGGTTTTTTATGATTAAAATAAAACACAAAAAAAAAAAAACCTTACTACTATACGTATACATCACACACTCGCAAGCATACACACAAAACCGTATTCTTTATATATATATATATATATACCTATAAATATTCTCGGGAACGACAAAGTTATAATATTTTGTAATATTTTCCACACTGTAGTACCTATACTACAGTCTGCAGAGGTCACTCATTTGTTTTTACGAAACAATTTTTTTTTTTTTTTATGTTTAAACAAGGTAGTACACATGTATTATAGTACGGTAGTGAAACTGAATGATAGCATGATAGCACCTTATGTTCATATGTTTTATTTTTATCACGATGAACTTTCGGGACAAATATAAGATTAGAATATTAGATATAAATTGAATCGTGTATATGGTGCAATGGGACTACTACTATCAAGGTATTTAGAAAAGAAAAAAATCGTTAAATTCGAGTAACACATAGATGAATTATTCGTAATCGAGGAACGGATTTCGGTGTATGCACTTAAAAATCCTCAAATAAGCGCTAAAAAAGTTCCCCGTCTAACGGCTTTAACTTGTAAAATACAATTTTCTAACACCACGACAAATGATAACGCATAGTAATTTTCTTTATAATGCGTATGATGTTTTTCAAAAATGATTTTTTTTTTTTTACTTATTTCACGATTTCAAGTGCTTTTGTGCGGATTTTAAGTACAGAATGTCAATCCGTTCCTTTTTCACAGTGTATACGTGCTATACGAGTGTAACACGATTCTCCTTTGAAACGAAATCAAAAATTAATTTATCGCTTAGCGTGTATTATATAATGAGCGGCAATCTCTTTAAGTCTTGCGCCCCGTAAGTTCAGCGTGGGAAATGTACTGACGTTGCATTTTATCGTGTAAATCGGCCAACATAATACGCCTTCCCGTCCTCAATTTTTAGATCGAATTCATACCGAAATCTTTTCATTCCATAATTGCGTTACAGGCCATAGGGCCTTAATCCTTATCACTTAGCCCGTTAGCGTACCTTTATCAGGAATATTAAGTCGATTACTACCTGCAGGTTTTTCAGCTAATCGGTCGTCGTGCGCGTTGAACATGATATACAATTACTTTTGTCCGAATTTCAATTTGTCAATTGAAATACTGTTGATAATATTGTATCAGTTATTATCATTAATCCGTTGTGCTTTACTAAAGTTCCTCCGCGTAACGGGGTGATAGTCACTATAATACCAATACGTAATAAAGAATATTCAAGTATAATACTCGAGTGTTCTTTTATAATACGAGATATATTTACGAAATATTATTGCAAAATTAAAATTTTAAAAACAATTTGTACAAACCGGTCGTCGTGTGTTTCAACGTTTGAGTCAACTATGACTCAAGGCTAGGTATTTTATTTATATAGTCCTGCCTTCATAAACATACCGTTGCCATAATGCAAAAAGCGACCAAGATTCAAATCCGAGCACGATCGTACGGTCCTCGTAAATATAGTCCCTGATTATAATCTTTTTTCAAGTGCAGAAAAAACTACCGACCGAACATTCAAAATATATACCGAGTGACGGCCGTTATAGACTGTTGTATTTCGACCGAGTGTTTCAGCTTATATTTCTTTAGTTTTCACAATTTTCCCAAATTATTATCGAATTATTATAGGTAACACCGGTTAATTACGGTTAAAATGATTTATATTTTCGCAGATATTTTGTGACAACAATTTTTAAAATCGAATAACTCTATGATTTTTCAGATCATTGTAAATAGTACGTATTATTTTCGTTTACCAAAAAAATTAAAATTTCACTTAGATTGAACTTTTTGAACGATAGTGATGAAATAATGTATTAAATGAATTAACTATTTTATTAAATAATTTTCTGTTTACAAATTATTTATAAATTTAAACGATTTTTTTATATTCTACTAATATAGTTTATTATTAAAAATGTGTAGATAAATTGATATATTGAACACTTGTTTACTCAAGAATATTTATTTACATTAATTAAAAATAATATATTTTATTTTTATGATTTAGACAAAGAAAAAAAAACAGAACAGACGTACCAATTTAAATTGTCTCAAAAATAAGTATACTGCCTTTAAATTAATTAAATCGATGAGCGTTATTTTGTTTGACTTTAAAACATGCATTGCAAAATACCATATATTTATATATGTTTTTTTTTTAGATTTTAAACGAAGCGAGGGGTGTATTGATTTTACTATGATGTATTTTGTGTGTGTGTGTGTGTGTGTGTGTTTGTGTGGAAGAAACCGCAGTCCGATCGTCATTTTAATGGAACTTTCTTGTAGAATTTTTTAACTTTTCGGTGCACCGAGGAGGTCATTTTTTGATTTGTATAGTAGGTTTTTTAATAAATGGGAAAAACTGTCGGTGTATAATTTGTGTCGACTTTTGGGTTACCTTGGCAACAAGGGAAAACATGTACGACTAATAATACTCTGTTGGGAATCTTTAGCGATGGTTTATCGTCGCTTACCGACATAAATTAAGTGACTCTATCTAAATGATATATCCTTTGTTAAAACTCCCCTACCCAATCAGTGGCGCACTCATAAACAGTATCAGTTGCTAATATTTTTTATATATAATAAAGTTTTCAAAAATATATTGAATTTTCAAAATTAATAAAACAAAAGAACTGATACTTGGGATGGGAGCGACCACTGTTGTAGATGGGAAGTTGGGTAGGTAAGATACATAAGGTTATTTCATTTATATCTGTAATCATTGCTTGAGGAAAGACGGAAAGTTCGGAAATACATAATTTGAAGTGCCGTAATTGTTTTGCGATTTTCGTTTAAATTTGATTTCAAAATGCTTATTAAAAAAAAATCGTTCGATGATTTTGAAAATTTTACCACATCTAGATAAATCCAATATAATCATTATTACCAAGTTTCAAGTCTTTACGTGTATTTCTAAACGAATTACGGCAAAAAAACGTTCGAAAATTAAAATTCCTTAAAAGCTCAAAAGTGGCTCAAAAGTATTTCGAATAAATCATTTCTTCCGATGGAAAACGTCGTCCGCGTTTTTATAAAATAATGAAATCGTGAAATTGTACGTTTTCCTGCGTTTTTTCCCCCAATTGAGTGCTTTTATTTAAAAAATTGCGTCAAAAATCAAAAAAAAAAAAAAAAAACGGCTCGCTACGCTCGGAATCTAAAACGCATATAATAATCGTTTGGCGACGTATTTTCGTGACGGACCGGCCGGTTTCTCGTAACGGCGAAAAATCGGCCAATCTATCGATATTCGTTTCCGACCACCGTGTCACGACCGCGGACCGATATAAAAACCGATTTTCGAATGCCATCAATAATACAAACCGACGCACCTGTGATGACCCCGCTCGTGGGTACGCCGAAACTCCGGGCCGTACAAATACGACTGCTCCTTATGTTCCCCGTCCCCACCCGACTGTGTTATAATATATATATATATAAATATACATGTAGATCACACGGGCGGGCACGCGGTTGATCGAGAATAGAAAGAAGGGAAAAAAAAAAAAAGCGTTTCGCGTTCGGCCGTTTGTAATCCCCGCACAGACGGCGGACACAATGCCGCCGGTATTGTAATGCATCGCGCGCAGTACGGCCGGCGTCCAAACGTTTTTGACGATTCAATTCAACACGTTTGCGCGCGCGTACAACAATACGGGGTACCGATATAATGCACGGTGCGCGCATAAAATACGTTCTACCGGCACACACACAAACCGGTCACAAAGGTCTTTCGCGGTCCTTTTGAACGCGCTGCCGCGCGCACGGGGTAGACCGACGAGGTGGGCGGGGGTCGTATAACNGGGGGGGGGGGGGGTTGGTGGCCGTGGAGGGCGGACGAGGGGGGTGGGAGGGGCGACGAGGAGCGGAGAAACGGGTGCCTGCCTGAGAAAACTCGAAACGCGGATTTGTACGTATGAGACGGCGGCCGCGACGACGACGACGACGGGTTTCGTTAATGGCCGGGCGCGCATGTGCCGCGGCCGTCGTCGGCGACGACGTTCTCACGGTATACACGGTCGGCCGTACGCAACGCAATGACGTATAATATTTACGCGGCGTTATTATTGTCCGTTCGTCCTTGGGATGGCGGCGGTGGTGTGTCGCGGGCGGACGGACGTTTCTTTTCTTTTTTTTCTGTTTTTTTTTTTTTTTTTTTTTTTGGGAACCACTACACCGAAACACACCGCCGGCCGGCGCGCGCGCGAGGGTCAGGCCGGCCGGGGAGAAAACAATAACGGGCGCGGGGGCGATTATTTTCGGCGCGGGTATTATGGGGAGAAAAGAAAAAAACAATTCTTAAAACGCATAACGCGACACCGTACGTGGAACACGTTACGATAATGTTGCGACGCGCGGACCGGACCGCGGGGGCGGGCAACGGGTCGCGGACAGAAACTGCGATGACAGTCCTGCGGAATGAACCGGAATGAAAATCCCCCGGACAAAAAAAAATCCCCAGACCACCGGACCAGATGTGTATACTCCCCGTACGGCTTGCGCGCTGGTATTAAATTCAATACGATTTTATAATGATCTTTACAGACACGCACCACAATCTACGTCGGACAACGCATAGGAAAAAAAAAAAATTAAATTCAATTACTACACCGTTTCCTAATATCGTCGTGACTTATTGAATTTAAACGATCGGGAACATTTATTGTTTTTTTTTTTTTTATTATAATTCGCAACTAGATTTTTATTTTATCATTTTCCGTATGATTATTGACTATGCCTAAACACCTGTATACCATACCTCCACAACTGTTTTCCTATTGTTCGGATTTACTGTTAAGTAGGTTTTAAATTTATTCCATGCAAGTACCTATTGTGCAAATGGCAGCGGTGTAAGTACCGTGCGATAAGACAGAATATTAAATTAATCGAAGAAATGAAATATTTTGTTGAAAAACTGACATTTATAATATTCTTAATAAAAAAAAAAAAAAAACTTGTGTTCACCGAATGTTTATATTAGCCTTTTGTAAACGCAGTAAAATTTTTCTAAACATTCTAGCTATTTTTAAGTTATTTATAGGTATTTGATATGCCCGTGTTTGGATATGTATTTTATTTTTATTTTTTTTTTATTACTAAAGTTAAAAGTACCTACTTGCAAAAATCGTGCGTGCATAGTGTAATGCTATAATAATGCGAATATTAAAAATACGATTTTTTTGGCAATTCAACTAAAACTTCATATGGTACATAACTTACAGATTCGGCAAATATTTTACTAGGTGTTGCATGATGGATATCTTTGCTTTTTCGTTAATTGGAATTTTCAATTTTAAAGCAGCGACTGCATTCCCGTTACAACTATGTAACCGTGATTATGATCAAGACCAACGAATATTGGATTTTCGATATTATAACTAGTGTTAAGTACACTGGAGCATTTTAAAGAGCTAAATTTAGGACATCGCCAACGCATAAAGTGTGAGCACATTTTTTGAAAATTATAAACAAATCCTTTGCGCGCAATTTCGGGATTTTTACTATTAGTTTTTAAAATGTCCGTAGCGTTGTCGTTCCGCATTAGCGTATCGTGTACTAAATGTGTAGTGGGACCTAATAATATCGTGGATCACTGAAAACCATTGCTAATATTTATTTAAGCGAGCGGGCACGTTGTTCTCGCGAGTCCGTTACGATGGATAGGTTATTATCGTAATACGTCGATATGTATGCATTAAAATGAACGAAATAATATTATTTGCGGTTGAAAATTATAATAGAAATCGGCGTTAAGTTCGTCGTGAGTAATATCGCAGTCCGGGGGTTTCTTTTCCCGGGGTCGGGGTCGGATTTTCGTCACACACGATACCGTATATATTATACGGTATTCGCGGATACCGCAGATTACATTATTGCACGGCGGGGTCGGCGAGAAACGCGAGATCGCTCTCGAAAAACGTGGATAGGGGGAAAAAATTTAAATTTCAACCCGTAGGCGGTTGCGAAATCGCGCGCCGATGGCAGTTGCGCCCGAAGCCAAATGACGTGCACGGACCCCCGTGCAGAGCCGTAGATAACCGCGGGTCAGGGGGGCGCGCGTAAACGTCAAAACTCGGCGACCCGACGGCCGACAGTTACAGTTGATCGATATTACTATCGTAGTCGAATCGGTTCGGCACGCTTGTCAAAAGACGAAACGGCGGGCAGTGTCGACGGTCGGCGGGTTCCGGTATGCGGCGGCGGGGGCGTCGCGCGTTTAATCGCAGCCCCCGAGTTCGGTCGACCTGTCGGCGCGCGATGGTTTTTTCGTTTTTTTCACCCGTAAAGGTTATCCGGAAAGCGGAATCGTACCGCCACAGCAATCGCGCGGCGACCGTACGATCGCCGTGTTCAAACCGACGGTTCTCGCGGAGGACGCACCCGGAGGCGCGGCGCGCACGCCACACGCGCGAACACGGAGCGGCACCGGAGTGTATCGACGGACACCGGTTTCGGACGTCGGAATCGCTCGTCCCGGGGACGCGCCGCCGCGACGCGCGATTCACTTTTTGTCTTGTCACACTCGGACGTTAAAACAATTTTCATTATCGCGCGCGTTACTTTGCGCGACGTTCCGTTTACCCGGCCCGCCCCGTGTACGCGCAACACACGCGACGCGCGGGCGTTCTCTTCGGTAACCCCTGTATACCGACACACACACGCGCGCGCGCGCGCACACACACACACGCACACACGCACGCACACACGGACACGCACACACGAGCACTAGCCCTTTGACGCGACGACGGGGTGCCACCCATTGCATATCTTTAGATCCCTTTTGTACACCACGTCCTCGTCGACGTCGCGCATAACGCACGTGCATACAGGCCCCGAATATCCTGCACATGTACACTATTAACAGAAATATGTATCGCGTAACATTACCAGCGGCCCCGCATTTATACTCGTCATTATTATTGTCGTCGCGGGGAACCGATGCCCGCGTCGCGTTTTCCGCCGCGTACGCGCGGGGATTTTCCCGTCCGGCTGTTGTGTCCGTAACGATATTATAACGCGTGACGGTTCGCGAGTAAAATCGATACGGGTTTTTATCTTCCGCGGCCGTTATAAACAACGCGCGGATTCGAATCGCGTTCGCGGTATTTTCAAAACGATTGTACTTTTAAACCGTATGCACGGTATAAACACGAACGGAATTTTTCGATTTCAAACAGTAACCGCATCCGCTCTCTTTTCGAAGAAAACGATGTTCTAATAAAAATGCCGAAATGCGTATTGCGTATAAGGCAGCGTTAAAGCCGTTTAAGACCGGAGGAGTTCGGTAGGGTTAGCGACCGGCAATGGATATCGAATGCATTACCCGACTCCTATTTCCCGGGTATACATTTTAAATTCTTACAACTTGTAGACGGTATATCGGAGCTATTTGCGTTTTGCGTATCAACATTTCTTGGCGAATATTTTTATTTTTTTTTTTTTTTTCGAATCTTTGTTGAACGCAGGTAGGGGTGTCGTTGCCGTTTGAAAATCAAAAGTAAAATCGTTCAACTTATACTTTATAAGCAGTAGAGGTAATAATTCGAAAATGGCGTTAAAACAAAACTTTAATAATTCCACAATATCGTTGTGAAAAAACCAAAATCGAATTTACACGAAATCCCCCGAGACCACCGCAGGATCACGATGAAAAAATATCATACTCGATTTGTGGTCGGATTCGTTAGCGATATACCATTGTCTGGATTATCAGCATGAAGGGAGTCAAACTTGTAACACCACCCCCCGCCTTCTTGTCAGTTAGTATGTTAAATAAGCTACAGGAGAAAAAAAAATGTTTAATAGACACACAATCCAGACGCGGCGAGAGAGTTATTGAAACGAAATTCCCTATTTTAGGTTCGGAGCGTAGCGAGGAATCTATTGCTTTTACTATGATGTTAGTATATTTTTTATGTTTTTTATTTTGTCTGTGAACAACTTTTCTACCGGAAAACTTGGTCCGAAATATAGACTACAACACCTCTTCTGAAAAGTTATTTTCTCTAGTTGGTGCAAGGAGAGATTTTCCAAGGGGTTTTCGAAATAATTAGGAAAAACCCCATGGAAAATTATAGGTAAAACGAAAAATATTTAAGACGCGCCGCGGTGTTACCGTTTTCATTGTTTTTATTATGTTTACAGGATGTTTTTTACCAAAAATATTGCTCCAATCCATAAATGATAAACGATTTTATTCCGTCTAATAAATAACCACCGACAGAAAAAATCGTTTTTTTTTTTGATATGTAAGGTATTTTTCATAATAATTGGGAAACCCTGAAAATACGAAACATATGATTTCTTTTCAAATTACGGCACAACGATTTCATTATTTTTAACAAATTCTACAACTTATTGTTTTCTATTATAAATATTACTCTAAATTCTAAAAGAAAAACGTCAAGTGACATTTTTTATTGAACATTTAATCTAGTTGGTGACCAAGAAAGTCGTTTTTTGATTTTCTTTATAGTTTTTTTAATAATTGAGCAAAACTGAAAAATACGTAGAAAAAACGGGAAATTTAACAAAAATAATTCTTTTAATATTTTTAATTTTGTTTTGAATTCTGAGTGTAGCGAAGAATGTATTAGTTTTAAAAAATGTATACTTTTTTTTTTGATTTTCCAGGCATTTTTCCCAAAAAAGGGGAAAAAGTGTGAAAAAACGGGAAAATGTACGAAATATATTAGTAAAACACTTCGAATTTTTTTTTTCTGCTGACAACTTTTCTACCAGCAATTTTGTTCCGATTCACAATGATAGCACTTTTTTTAAAAGGAAATATGACCGGAGAGAGATTATACAAAAGCTCATTTTTCGATTTCCCCAGTTTTTTCTCAAGAAATGTGAAAAACCGGGAAAATCGGTACAATATTAATCAAATATTGTTAAAGAAAATATCTATCTATTTAATTATTTTACCACAATATGACATACATATTGTTGAAAAAGCATCACTGTCCACCGAACTCCGTTCAAAATCGTTTTTATAGTAAGCAATAGTTTATCGTTGTTTGCAAATACAAATTAATCTCCCCTCTATATCCTACCTTACCAACTTCTCACCGGTAACAGTGGCTGCACTCACTGTGCGAAGTATATCTATCTTTTTTTTTTTTTTTTTGTTGCTCAATCAACTGTTGATATTTAATACTTTAATCTAGTACTTTAATATTAAAAGCAACCCATTTGTCCAACTCGAGTAAGTTTAGGGGAGAAAGCTGTCTTCAGTCATATATATATATATATACACAGAGTGTCCTACAGTGTTATCCTTGTTATGCTAATAACCAAGTCAATATACATATTCATTTTTTTTTTTTTTAATACGGTTTTGTGCGAGGGGGATACATTTATAAAGAAAAACTACATTTTTATTTTCATCCTTTATAACTGAAAAGAATAGCTTTCATTTTCTACTTTTCAAAATGTGGTAAAATATATTACTCTAAAAATTTTAATAACCGATAAACGTATGGAAAATAGGCGTGAAAACGATTAATATTAAATAGAAAATAAGGAATTACAGCGCTGATTGTGATTTTTTATACGCGTAACGTGTTATTCTATTGAAAATTAATTGTTTTCACGCCTATTTTCTAGAAACTAAAATGGCTATTACCGAGAAACTATTGATCGGATATGAATGTATGTTACATTGATATTTTTAGAATAATGTCTTTTACAAAACGGCTATTTTGAAAATTCTGTTAAGTGATAAAATTATAAGTTATTGTTTCAATAATTAAGGGATGAAAATTAAAATTCTTTTTTTCTCATTATTCGTGTCCTGTTCGCACAAATACGACTGAACAAAAAGTTAAAAAAAAAAAAAAAAAGGAATATTTTCTAAAGTTATTAGCACAAGCGTGCACTATTTCTACACTATTTCCCCGCGTTCGCCCCCGGGCGTCGAACGCTCAAACGCGCACGGTGAAAACTAAAATCGATACGATATTTCCGCAAATTTACGAATTCCCGCAAGTGTTGTTATCAATCGATGATAACACCGAATGTCCGCTAACGACGTCTGGGTCCAGCAGTCTCCCCCCCCCCCGAATTCAGTTGGTCCTTAACGAAATCGTATCAAAACGATAACTGTTACAATTTACATTGATTATGCTTGGTCTGACCGGTAAAAAATGTGTTCGACGAATGGCGCAGCGAGTTTGCGGATCGAATTGATATTCCGTCCGATACCAAATTCACACCACACAATAACAAAGTTTCGGAACAATGTTAATGGTTTTCTTTTCGGGGGATCTTTTTTTTATTTTTCTGTTCCTCGAGTTCGGTAATATTTTTTTCCCGTATTTACTCCTCGGGGGATTTTTATTCCGGGATTCCGACGGGCGACAGCTTTCGCCGAGACTTGGACGTCATTTTTAACGCGCGAGTCCCGGCCTATCATATACGTCGTGTACGGGCCTATCGCCGTTTTAAAAATATAATATTTTCGTACGCGAACCGGAGGTAGAGAAATCGTAGTCGTAAATTTCACGCCGTTTCCGGACCACACAGTTCTCCACCGGTTCCTGAGGGACGCGAAAAAAAAAAACGCAGTACAGTTTTACGCCGTCGTCGACACGTTTGTAGTTGCCGAGAGAGGGACGCAGTTTCACACGTGTGTTATATTATTGTATTTACGTTGAAAATTCAAACGCGTTCTGAATTGCGATCAACGTCCAGGCTTAGGCCGTTTAGCGGTTCTCATTGCCACGCATTAACCGATTGACGCTAAAACGAGTTCCAGACTATGCATCTGAGAGTCCGATGTATTATCTGTAACATGTTTGGATTGATTCCGGAGATAATCGGATATTAAATATTGGATGGTATACGGAGGAAAACCTGCAAATGTACAAAACCAAGTGAAATGACAGCCGGAAAAGAACGTTTGGCAGCGGATTACCGAGCGTACGGAAACTAACGCGTTTGCCGATTTGATTTTTTTTTTTTTTTTTTTTTTTAAATCGATTTATTTTAGTATTTACCTATCACTTCACAATAGTTCACAGAAATTCTGGAAATTAATAAAAATACAATAGAGTACCGTTTATACACTTAGAATAATAAAGAAATAAAAAAAGCGCACACACATTGTTATGGGACATTACTCAGCTGACCGATTTGCGGTGTCTCCTGGACAACGTTTATAATGTAGGCCGAAGGGACTGAACTCGAAACCCAGTAATAATAATAAATTATTCTGAAATAGTATGCTGCAGGTAGTTCGACAAACGGTTTTAACGACTATTCGCAGCGTCTCTTTTGCTGCAGCGGTCGATTTTATCACGAATATTTTACGGTACAGCTTTTCTATTACGCGCAGTTAAACGCGGTATTATTTCCAATGCGATATTTAAATATATTTTTTTTTAATTTATTCACAACAGATACAATCAGTTCCGGCTTTCCGTGAAGCCGGTTTTTCTGGGGCAACTCTATACCTACGTATAGTACGTGGTGGTTTCACATGGGTAATTTCCGTTCGCCACCAAACAGAGCCGACCGAAAAGTTGTTGTTACCAACCGACCGTTCGTTGAAATATAAATTAGTTTCCGACCAATCGCGGGGAAAACGGTTAAAATATCTAATTATAATCTAAAAATATAAAATCGTCGATCGATTATTGTACGAGGACATTAAAATATATAATAAAAAAAAGGACATACCGTGAGTAAGCCACTGTTGTAGAAAAGAAGTTGTGAAGCTAAAAAGATTTTGGGTAATAATTATATATTGAAAACTGAAAGAAACGATTAATCATTTTAATAAAAATAACTATTCTGAGCAGAGCTCGTTAAATAGATAAGCTCTAAGATTTAGTGTACAAGTTGTACTGTTTCCCTTGTGGCTAAGGCAACCCAGAAATCAGCAAAAATAAAACCTATGTATAATAGTTATAATGTGTTATTGTCAGTTTTTTCAATTTTTTAGAAATGCTGCTGGGAACCTGAAAAATGTTTCGAGTAAAGTACCACCGGCTAGACATATTTCACATTTCTTATTGTATGGCATAAAAAAATCGTAGCTTTTTTACCGACTAGAAAAGTTTTTCCGAAAAAAAAAACTCATATAACTTCAACAATTATAAGATACAATGTAAATGTATTGCGTTGCACATAATGTATAATAATAAAATTGTTATAACAATTGCACATGTACTTACATTGAAAATGATCTTCACTTTATTATAGATTAGGGATGGGTAGTGAGTGAGCGAGTTGACTCTTTTAGGTGAACTTTCAGTGAATTGAACCAGCGTGTTATAGTTCAATGACTCAATAACTCAGTGTTACCGCTGGTTCAATACAATTCACGAATCACGGATGTGTGTTATTACTTATCAGTTCTTAAATTATTAGTGATATACGGATTAAGTTTTAATTTACGAGTACCTAACTTATTCATGCGTCCGGCAACTCACCTATGCCACAATGTAAATACTAATTATACAATTCTATCATTATACACTGACAAAACGATGTTATAGTAGTCTGACGACTCTGACGTATGATGATTCACGATAACTAGAATTGTTTAATTTAATGAATTGTGAACTTGGGAGTTAACTCACTGGGTTATCTTATTAGAGTGAATTGAGTCGAGTGAACTTATTCGTGGTATGGAGTTGAAAATCCCATCCCTTTTATAGATAATCCCTTTTAATATTGTTGCGTACTTACTGAAGACTTAAATATTTTATCTCATGTGTAATACATAGGGGATAGTTTTGCGACGAAAAGTTTCTGTAGGGCTAGACGAAGCCCAAATAATATGTCGTCGCATATAATATTCGTCATGCTATTCCCTCGGGTTCATCATTGTAACAAGGTGATGCGCTCTTTCTAAATTCGTATAGATATACATTAGATGACGTTTAATATTCAACGAAATCTGATAAAAACATGATTGAATAAAGGAAAAAAAAAAAGATGAAATATAAAAAGGACGAACTCACATCGCACGTAGGTGGGCCACTATTGTAGGTGAAAAGTTGGGAAGGTAGTAGAGGCCTAGAGGGGAAATTTAATGTATATATCTGTATGCAACGGTTAACCATTGTTAACGAAAAAAACGATCCTGAGCAAAGTTCGGTTGATAATGTTATAATGTTGCTTTGCTAACAATATGTATGTCATATTATGGTAAAACGATTACCTGCGCATTAAATATATTCTTTAATAATATTTGTTTAATATTGTACCAATTTTGCCGTTTTTTTTCGGTTTTTCACATTTATTGGGAAAACTCTTAGGAAAATTAAAAAATAATCCGATTTAAGAACCAACCAAGTCAGATTTCCGTTCAGAAAAAGTGCTATCGTTGTAAATCGGAGCAAAATTGTTGGTAGAAAAATTTTTCACAGAAAAAAAAAAATCGTAATATTTTACTAATACATTTCATACATTTTGCCGTTTTTTCCAATTTTTTGGCAAAACTCTCGGAAAAATCAAAAAAATGACCGGCTTAAAGTATCTTCTCGGTTAGATTTCCTTTTAGAAAAATTGCTATCATTGTAACATGTAGTTTACACGTATGATGGAATAATTTATAACGTAGATATTGTACAAAATTTTTCCTCAGATTAATAATAATTGTTATAATATACTTTATGCATGTTTTGATAGTGTGAATATATAATAAAAATGCAGATTTGAACCAGTCAAAAGTTATAATTGGTATGCCCCACTTGTATAAAATTACCTACCTACTTTATTAATCGTGAAATAAAGCGGGTTTAAAGAATTTAAGGACATTAAACTGAATAAAATGTTTTTATACTCGCGTTTAATTAAGGAATAAAAAATAATGCTCGCTAAGTATAGATACCTAAGTACTCGCTTAATTTTTTTTTATTTATATAATCAAACATTTTTCAAATTATACAATATATTATTAGACTCGTGTGAAAACACGGTAGCTAATTGATTTGACGCAAGTAAATTGAAATTGAAATTAGTTTCTTTTCTGTAAACTCTCGTATATCTACAGGAAGGCGGTTTTCGGGTTTAAGTTAAACCTCAAACGCATTGAATGGCAAAGTTCATAACAGCTATCTTACTATAAGTATACCAAAACCTCGTATATCGATTTTATACTATTTCCCTAGAGAAACGTTTTGAATTCCAGTCACTTTTGGAAAATTGTCAAAATTATATTCTACATAACGTTATTATAATATAGGTACTTATTACTACACAATCTTATTTTTTTACATATTTTTGTGAATGCTTATTTATACACGAAAAATGTGTCGAATTTTTTATATTATATTTTTTTGAAAAATAAATATCGGGTACATATTATATTTTGTTTTGGGCATTTTTTTCAATAAATCGACTGTGATCGAATCAACGTAAAAAAATGGCAATGCGAACTCGAATTTGGTGTGCTATAGATGTCTATTTTTGAGTTGAATTTACCGGCTCTGAATGAAGCATGTAAATATACAATCATTTACAAGTTACGCGCTTTTATTTTAGATTTTTAAGGTATAGTGAAACCTAATCTAACCTAGCGAAAAACCTATTGGTTTCATCAAAATGAGGTCGAATATGACGTGTGTGTTTTTTTAAAAAATGTTTTAGTTGGTGCATTTTTTAATTTGTCTTATTATTTCCTTAATAATAGGCAAACAACGTCGGAAAAACTCGATGATTTTCGGTTTTTGTTATATTCGATTTTGTATTTTTATTTTTATGGATCGGTTATAAATAATCGTTGAGACTATAAACGTTAACCAAAAAACTTTTATTAGCACTTTCTAGGCCTGGTACAATTTTAAAAATAGCATGGAATTTTTTTAGTTATTTATAAAATTATGATTGCATGACATTTTTGAGTTTTTTATTTCTTATTTGATTGTGTGTGTGTGTATAAAAATTATATTAACCCGGCAAAAATGCCTTAAAATTTGACACATGGTTTAAACAGAGATTTTTATAAGAGTTTTAATATCAAATTTTGACGAAAATCGTAAATATTTACAGTCTTTCAAAACATGTATAACCATACTCCACTCAGAATCGTTTTTCATTAACAAAGATTAACCGTTGCGTACAGATATATATCAAATTCCTTTTTTTATCCTTTCTTCCAAACTTCTCACCTACAATAGTGGTCTACCCAATGTGCGAAGTATGTCAGTATCTTTTTTTCAATTACATTTATATATTACGATTTGCGAGTGTTATAATTTAATATCTTCGTTTATTCAACGATTTAGATCATTTTTTAATTTCCCAGTATAGTTTTTTACGAAAATTTGAAATATGTGTTATATTATCGTATATCAGTATACATAATATTGTGGTTATATTTTCATATTATTTGAACTTATGAACGGTTATAATATATTTTAATTAAAATGTTCATTTATCATACTTTAATTTGGTATCTTATACGAAAAGTCGAAAATTTTTTATTATTTTCTTATCTTTTTTTTTTAAACAATTTTTACACGTTTTCGTTCATAAAACAATATAATATGTTAAGGACAATCTGCAATCGTATTTACAATGTGAAAATTTAATAAACATGGGTTTAATTTTATCGTGTTATTCAAATAAACAGATGTTTAAAATTCCGGTTTCGTTTTTTACTTACTATTTATTTATTATTAAAGAACTCCCAGTATTTATACGGACAGCGACAATTTTTATAGGTCCTAAGTGGAACGAGGGAACTATTTGTATACAGTTTTACAATGATGATATGCATTTTGTTTTGTTGTTCGCTTGTTGTATTTGTATACGTTCGGTACGAGAAGAAAATATTATATAACCAAGCGTTTTAATTTAAATTCCAATTTCTATTCTGTACCAATACAATATGTAAATAATACGTACCTACCGATATTCTGCGAGCACTGGTTATTATAGGTTATGTTGTATTTGTACATTTATTTTATAATAATTCTTTGACTATGCGATTTGTAGATTTGGGTACCTACTGCATATTATTATATTATAAATAAAAACTTGGAATTTGAATTTAACAAAGGTTCCTCGTATCGTATATTTTAGATTCCGAGTGGATCGAAGAATGCGTTGGTTTTACAAAGATGTTTATTTTTTTATTATTATTATTTTTTTTTTTTTACGTGAACGATTTTTCCACCGTAAAGCTGTATACGACGTAGACCCTTTTCGGAAAGGAAATTTTCTTGAGTTAGTACTTTAAGGAGGTCATTTTTCGATTTTCTCGCCAAATATGAAAAACCAAAAACGTCCAATAAAATAATATGTTAAAAATGTAGATAATCTTTCAATTCCGAGTGCCACCAACAAATTGTACGTTACGCTAAGATGTGTTTTTTTTTTTCTGAAATAACTTTTTTCAATTGGGAAAAATGCTCAGAATTTTTCGTACCTATATTATAAAAGGTGAATTTCCCGTCCGGTGGTACCTACTTTATCTACTTTATATTTCAAACTATTTCTCTTGGTTGCCGACAGTTTTGCTTGTAATTCAAATAACTAACAATAAATTACGTTATATTTTTGTTGATTTCTGGTTTACTTTGGCTACAAGCTAAAGAACACGACCAATACTGTAGTCTCATCAGTTTACCGAGCACCGATCAAAATCGTTTTCTGATTGCAATAATTTATCGTTACTTTCGGTATATTAGCTAAATCCTGAACCTACTAAACTTTCTAGCTGCAACAATGGCCTACCCACGGTACGAGGTACACGTCTATTTTTTTTAACGATATATATATATATTGTTGTATCGACCTAATCTCGTTGAGAATCGTTTTTCGACTTCAATGAGTTTTTCTTAATATGTAGGTCCAAAATTCCAACAAAATCGACATTCTTCGTGTGCAAATGTACCGTGTCCGGAGTCCTGGCAGTTGTTACGTCATTGTTTCACCGTATTATATTGGGTATATTACTATACATACTATATTGCTCGTAGATAAATACTCAAGAGAGACTAAAATAATTGTTTTACTATTTATAGCTACTTTAACAATAATACCAAATCGTAATTTAACACCGAACTAGAAAAATTATTTATTGTACGAACACGTTGTAAATACGCCCAGGTTTTAATACAGTTTTTAATACCTGGGCATTATGCCGTTTAATGCATTAACGATTTAAATTTTCACGTAGACTAATTTAATTTTTGGATTTTTCGCAGCGAACATATTAAAAACACTCTCTGTAAATGTCGGATCCTTCATCATATCGTCCAATAAATTTTTTTCAATTACCAAAGTCGATAAATTTGAACGTTGGTCATTTTCCATGGTGTTACTTAGAAAAGTCTTTATACGCTTCAATGTACTCGCAGAACGTTCACCAGAAGCCGCCGTAATCGGAATGGTTAGCACTAACTGACAAAGTTTAGTAACCTCGGGATATATATCTACTTGTAAATCATCTGTGAATGAAAAAATAGAAAAGATTATTAAATATACAATAGACAATGATCGGTTATAGATCGCTAACTTTTTATTATAAGATCCAGAAGTTCGTGTGGAGGCAAATGTTTTTTGACGTCCGCATAAATTACAGCCAACTCATTGCGCAAACGATCTGCATCAAAAGTATTGGGGTAGAGCTGTATTAATTCGACGAACTTTGACTCGGGAAATTTTTTATGATATTCGGAAAACATTTTGTTGTTTATGACCTCTATGAACTCTAGTCGCGAAAAATCCTCAAATCGCATATTAATTTGAACGATCAATGCATCCAGTATTTCGTATGTAATTTTACGTAATTCGTTTCGTTTTTCCTCATCATACTCCAAATTGTTATTTAACTTTATTGCTTCTTCACAAAAATAATCCACATTCGAATCTTTCTTTAAATCGGCCAAATTATGTTTTAAATTTTCAATTTCGGAAACACAAGATTGGATGTTCGAAAGAGTGATCGTGTTAAAATTAAATTCATAATCTGCGTATACACTAATCGTGCTAAACAAAATTAACAAATATACGAATTCCGCATCATTAAGTTTGTCGTAAAGACCCGATGCTGTACAAACGGACACAGGGTCCCAACCTGGGGCTTCAGTCACGTGTATAACAGCATTTTTAAGTTCCGAAAAATGCGTTTTTATTGTATCAGCAGCTCTTGAATTATAATTCCACTTCGTGTCACGTTTATTTGGAAGTTTAAAACCCCGTTCCCTTAATAATTCACTTCTCTTAGTAGACCGACTAAAAAACGTACGGAACATCGTTAGATTGCAAATAAAGTTCTTTACTGTTTTTATGGTTTTCGCTCCGTGTAACAATACTAAGTTCAGCTGATGCGCATAAGAATGAATAAATGACGCATTTGGATGAATTTGCTTAATATGGAATTGTACACCGTTTTTTTCCGCGGACATGACCGATGCACCGTCGTAGGTCTGACAAATAATTTTATTTCCCATGCGCCACTTATTAATTTCGTTTAAAATGACATCGGCCAAACAGGATGCTGTTTTATGCATAGGCACGTCAAAAAACCCAATAAACCGTTCGACAATATTTTGTTCGACCGCATATCGAACAATTATGCTGATCTGGGAACGGCACGACACGTCGGTCGTTTCGTCTACCTGAATTGATAAGTGATTAACCGTCTGTATTTCCTGAACAATTCTTGAATTTAAAACGGAAGTTACGCACTCGATTAAATCATTTTGTATCGCGTTGCACGTAATACCTTTAAACGTCGGCGATGATAAAAAGTGATCTTTAAGCAACAGCTCTTCTTGCGCGAACAGTTCGAGTAGTTCAAGATAATTCCCTTGGTTTAGGGGTTCACTGCAATCGTGTCGCCCGCGAAAAGCGATTTCTTGTTTGGCCAAAAAACAAACTACGTGCATAATACGCGCTAACAGACGTCTATTTATACCGACCTGTTCGTTATGTTTCATGGCGTCGAGTTTTCGGATTTCCGACACCGCGTGTTCGATTCGGACTCTGCCCAGCAGGTGAAACTTTTCTTGGTTCTTCAAATGTTTTTTGGAAATACCGTGCTTCTCGGATTTCCTCAGGATGTTTTTCAAAGACGACACGCCGTCGACGCACCATTCTGCGTCCCCGCCGAACATCATGCAAGTGAAACAAAACATCTTGTTCCTTTTGCTGCAACCCGCGAGCCACGGAAACTTGTCGTACCAACTGCGTTGAAAATGCCTCGTGCTCTTGCCGTCGACGCACGCGAGCTGGAGGTCGGGCGTCGGACGGTCGCCTTTCAGCCGACACTTTTGCTCGTACGTTAATTTTCTGTAGTCGCCGGCCAACAGAAAGTCCATCGTCTCGTCTATTTCCATTGTTCACGCGGCGGGCCGTCGCATTTTACACGAACCGCGAATATTACCGCAATATCATTACGGCGCAGTTCGCGGACGGGACGACGCTGCGCGGCGATAAAACGCCGACACATAACTGCCAGCCGCTGGCGCCGAGGCCAGTCTCAACGCCGCCGGGAGCACGCGGTTTGTTCTCCGCGGCCCTCCGCGGCGAACCCGGCCGTGACGCTCCGTGTCGCCGTAGAGACGGTCGGGGCGGCAGCGCGGTTACGGGCGAGATAACAGAACGCGGCGGCCGTACAAGTACGGCACGACTCGTCTGACGTCATATTATCTGATAAAAGTCCTTATCGAGTGCGATTGGATCCGAACAAATAAAAACGCGCACACAAATGCGACGCGAAGTAACTTTAAAACTGTTGTATTCTACATTTTAAGTACTTTTATACATATTTTGTTCCTAACAATCTCATTTGAGTGTCTCTTATTTTAATAATAGTCAAATCTTAGTAATTGAATATAATACGAGTGTTCAAACATAATACATCATGCGTGTTTTTAATTGTGCAATTAATATCACGAATTTATTATAATAAATTATATCCGCACCTAGAGTAGTATACGGTTTACAGAAACGTGATAAGAAAATATTAAAAAAATTAGACAATATTAAATATAAAAAAAAAAACTGAATTACAAATTTAGGTAGACCGACAACGCAGAAAATATATTGTTATTTTCATTTTACTATTGATTGACATTCGATTCATCGTTCTCAATGCAGACAATTATCTGAATACAATATTATTATCACATTAGAAAATAAATAATGATTACATTGCAAGGTACGAAATTATGATGTTATAACGTTTTAGGAAAACTCGTCTGGCATGTATGCATCATAGACATATTAATATGAACATGCCGTACGAAAATTTACAATTCGTTTTTGTATACATCGGCAACATTGAAATATTTGTTACCATATTTCTAAAAACTGAAATGCTCCAATCATATAGGATCATTGAATGCTATATGATAACTGGAATGCTTACCCGCCATAAGACCAATGCAATATATAAACATAACCGAGATCAGGCATGGATCCAGAGCGAAAATCTGGGGGGGGACCTAACTATTTTTTTACAACACAAATACAATTCAAATATGATATAACACATTATGTATATTATTTTCTCATACGATTCTCAAACAAAAATCGAAAAAATAATATATCTGGAGGGACTGGGCTCCTAGGTCCCCCCTTGATCCGTCCCTGACCGAGATACTATGGTCGTAAAAACATAGTAGATAAGAATGGTGCTGCTATCTTTTTTTTTATAACATATAATACATATTACCCTGGACATGGATTGCGCTGGATTTGTAAAAAGTGCCGGAGTCATCATTCAGATCATTCATCCCTGGACTGGTAGTCAAAATCGATGGAAACAAAATAATCATTTTTTATTTTTCCATGATAATATTTCTTACTATCAATATTTCGAACGTAAGATAAAAAGACGTCCTAGGATAATGGGAACGGATGCTGCCACAGTTAAAGTTAATGTAATGTATACCTGTAAGCTATTGATAAACCATTGCTAACGAAAAAACGATTCTGAGTGGAGTTCAATTGATTGTGATGCTTTGTCAACAATATATATATGTCATATTATAGTAAAATAATTAAATAGGCTTTATATATTTTCTTCAATAATATTTATTTAGTGTTTTACCGATTTTCCCATGTTTTTTCCTGGTTTTTCACATTTGCAGGGAAAACTTTTGGGCACTTTAGCACTTTTTCAAATGTAAATCGGACTGGAAATGTACTGTAGAGAATTAATTTTTTTATTTTCTCATAAGTTTTCCCAACAAATGGGAAAAACCGTGAAAAACGTAAGAAAATGAGAAAATAGGTGCCTACTACTCACAATATTAAACAAATATTATGAAAGAAAATGTTTAACGCATATGTAATTATTTTACATGATATATTATATATTGTTAAAAAAACAACACTATTTTCGTATTTTCGTTAACAATTATTGCTTACGGATATATTTTAATTGGCTGCACCCGTCGCCATTATCCTTGGACAGTTTTTTCCTTATAATACTTGCTTATCGGTAGAAATTTCACTTGTTATTTCAGTAATTTTCACAACCTATAGTTAAAAATATTTCCAATCTAATGATGTTGGTTGCAAAACTGTAGGTATCATCATAATATTTAGACTTATTCTTTGAATCTAAATTATTTATAATTTTCCTCGAGATTACAGTGGAAATCTGAGGTTAACTGTATAATTGCCTATTAGATTTCAATTTTTGAACCCAGAGTTTGAATCTCCTATAAAAGCACACGAAGGCATTCTCTGGTATATTCTGTAGGCGAAGTTTTTTTTATGGCAAAACGAGAAGTGCCACCCCGTTTTTTATTTTGATTCGGTCGAAATAATAGGAACAATATCAATAATTTTGTTTTAAAAGTTCCAAAATAGTTATTTTACTAATTGATAATATTGTTAAACAAAACACAATTTTTTCGCCACAAATATTGCCGTAGTAGATTTTAAATTGTATTGGTTTTACTTTTAATTCGATAGGTAACCTACCTAGTACCTACCATACCGATAGAGTTTTTTGTTAGGAATTAAAAACGTTTAAGACCAAGGTTGAACTACAAATATTTTAATAAAAACAACTCTTGTGTATTATGGGCCAAAAGTTTGTTTGGGTTTTGAGTTATTGCGACGTCTTTTGAATTACAATTTTATTATTATAACATACACCACGCACAATATAACCCATGAAAAATACCAAACTATTTATAGATCGTATGTCACAAACACGATATTATTTTCAATTTAGATAAAAATATTTCAACGAAATTTTATTTTTAAATGTTAATGGATTATTATTTATAAGCGTGCGCAATGGGGATTTTTTTTTTTAAATGGGAAAACGGTTCTCCTGACGAGCCACCACTGAATATCTATATAAATGGGTATTTTAATCTCAATGGTAATAATACAATATCCGTACGTTTAATATAATTTACGAGCAGCATGAATTCAATCGTACGTTTCGAAATAATGCGAAACGGGCGTATACCGAATAGAAATGACTAATTACAACGTTTATCATTCCGAAAAAATAACCGGATAGTGATAATACGAGAAGACCGGATAGTTTACGAGATAACAATGTCGAAATTCAATACTCAAAATCCAAAATATAACGTAACGCCTGCTGCGGGACGTCTGGTCATCGTCACCAAATGTTTCGATACATTATTATAAATTTAATCACAAAAACTGTATAGGATTCTGCGTAAATGTATTTAATGCATCACAATCATAATATTATAATAAATTACAATGCAATTAGTTTTGTATAGGTTATGTAAATAATTGACTTAGCGTCGATTCAATTTAACGGACAACAATAATAAATTATACTAATTATTATAATAATTGGAGAACGGATTCATACGCACCTAAAATCCATACAAAAAACATTTAAAAACGTCAAAAAAAACCCTGAAAATATCACTTCAAAAAAGCAAAAATGGTAGAAGAGTTTAAAAGCCCCGCCTAATGGCTCTAACCTATTGAGAATAATTTCCTAACACTTCGAAAATGATTAACACAGAGTAATTTTTTTTCAAATAAATACATAATCGTTTATACAGTGTCGGAATTTTGTGTTTGATAAGTTAGAGTCATCGTTACATGGGGAACTTTCAAACCCCTCTGCTAGTTATGTTTTTTAAACGATTATTTCCAGACCTTAAGCGTTTTTTTTTTTTTTTTTTTTTTATCGATTTTAAGTGCGCATAAAAATCCGTTCCCTAATTCTAATATTTTATTCATGTACTTATTGAACTAAAGGCAATGCTGAAACATTATCGGACGATTATAATATGATTGATGCAGTTTAAAAATCCAAAAAGCAGAGGGAGAAGATGTCGCGTTCGAAATCCTGCAGTTTTGACCACGGCGAATAATAGTATATAATATTATTATAATGCTATTGTATTGCATGTATACCGACAACGTGACGCGTTTGTTTTCGAACGATTTTATTTAAATGCCAATCAAATATGATATCTATATAATTATACAAAACTAGCTGTCCCAAACGGTGTTGCCAGTGCTAAACAAATGTGTAATATAAACGATTTTCCCCTGGATTTTCTTTTTCAATCCCTGTCACTATCACTGTTGTTAACCTGTGCAGGTTAGGTCTATTAATTCTATTGATCAGAATTATGTTTTCAATAGCTTAAAACCTTTTGCGCGATATACTCTATCATTTACAAAAAAAAAATTGCACGCCGACTGGATGAGGAGTTTCTGAGATTGACCCGTACAACAAAATGACACTTTGTTTTATATGTACAGAGTGATTCAATATGTATGTTACAGCCATATTTTTATCGTGTAAATACTCGAAATAGATAAAAATGTATGACGCAAAAGTTTTTCGATTTATTAATATCAAACGCAGTTTGTACATGACGAGTATTTTTGAGGGGTTTTGGCGGTCAATTTTTGAAATTTAAATGGGGACCTATATTCAAAATTCCACAAATAGACGGAATGGTAGTTTCAATACATTTTGGTGGCGAAATTTTCCGTTAATCCGTTGATGAGATATTCTACATTTAGTTTAAGTAAGGGGAGAGTTAGTAGTGTTCCACTATGCGCTTGTGTAATGGCACGGCCCCGGGGCGTTTGAATAGTATCCCACTACTCTTCCCCTACCTATAAACTAAAAAATGGAAAATCTCGTCAACGGATTGATGGAAATCAAAAATGCAACACCAAGATTTATTGAAACTAACATTTCGTCAATTTGTGGAATTCCGAACATAGGTTCCCAATTGAATCGCAAAAGTTTACCCCCCCCCCAAAAAAAAAAAAAAATGTATAAATAATTTTAGATATTAAGAAATAGAATAACTTTATCCTATATTTTTCTCTATTATGAATATATACATGATGAAATGGCCGTAACATACATTTTGAATCAATCTGATAATAACAAGAGTAAAGATTTAAAGAGTTCGATTTGCATTATAACACAAATCCACAATATTGTACGCTGGGTTTTGATGAAATTTTGCACGCTTGACGATTAAAAGAAGAGGAGGGTCGTTGTTTTCGTCTATTTTCTCGGAATTCGACCCCTAAACGGCGATTCGTAACACGATTACGATTTCGCCGCTCGTAATAGGAAAATTGAATTTGTTTGTTTTTGTTTATTTCTCGGTTACCTTGGTTACGCGGTTAATTAAATTGCCACTGCAGCGACGACGCCGGACAGGACGGCCATAAAGTATGTGTTTTAATAATTAAAATTAGAAAAAAAAAAAAAAGAACAAAATAAAAAACCTTCACGCAGTATACTATAATGACGTTAAGTTATGCATCGGAAAATTTCGAATTTATACTCGCGTAGCTATATTATAACAGCACGTTGACTGTATGCGAGGAACAGGTTTTCATATTTGCGTTTGTAGAAAAAACAAAAAAAAAAAAAAAAAAAAAACTATAAAGTTACGGAACAAAAATAATATAATATTATTACAACTATATGCAAATGAACGGCGATGGCTTCACTTCAGAACTATATTATAATAATAATAATACACGTCGATATTATAATAATTAAAAAATTTAAAATTCATATAATAATAATATTGTTTAATATTTATAACGCTATTTTAAAAACGTTTTAACTTTTAACAGAACAAATAGTATTATCGTTATTACATTTAAAATGTATTTTATAAATACTATTATTTCTCAAAGGCGGGTTTTATTTTTGTTCCCGACAAAAACCCTTTTTCTCCCTTCGCATCATATACTTTTGACCAAAAAATCGATAGGCGAGGTGCCTGCCGTTTTACAATTTGAGTTTCCCTGTGCTTTCGACAAATCGTTAGTGTACACTGTTTTTTAGGGCTGAATTTAACGACAATATAAGAACGTAACGGAAAACCGTTGTTCGAAAAATCCAACTCCTGTTGCCGTATAGTTTTTTTTTTTTTTAATGAGAAGTATTCTAAAACGGGCTCGCTATACAGAGTCGCATTTAAAAAAAAACAAGTTCCGTAGTTTGTGGCTTATGAAAGGAACGATTTTTTCCACAATTTTTTCAAAACGTATACTTTTTAATTAAATTATTTTTCACATTATCGGTGGAAATATAATATAGTGGGTATATAACCTATAGCTGTATTTTTGATTTTATTGTTATGTAGACAAAGCGTGTATCCGAAATCCGGATGGACGGACTGGATCCGAAATATGGATTATGAAATTGTAATCAAGATTCTGAATCCAGATTAGCCTAAATATTGCTTGACACCAGTTTGGACTGTTTTGAGTGTGAAATATTTTGTTTGAAATATTGGAAAATACATTTTTTTTAATTTGTTTCTCAGTTTAATTTTGTATTATGTTTTATAGATTCATGACCGAATAATATTGTAACAGAATTGAATTCATTTTGAACTTGAAATATTATATTCGGTGTTCATATTGACCTTGTGCCGTAATAAACAAATATCTATTATATCAACAATAATTACCGAATGAACTTTATTTGTTAAGGTTACCTATATTATTAATAGTAAATATTTTCAAATTGTTGTTCAGTAGATGTCTGCAGTATTAACTATATGAGTTTAAAATTTAAAATTGAGTTACATGAATTATTTTTATTTCTTTGCAAAACGAAATTTGTTTTCGAAACTTACATGAAATATTAGAATCCTAATTATAATATTACGTCGACTTAAGTTAGAAATGATAGTTTTTACCTGTTTTATTATTTGCGCTTTAGCACTTCTTTTTTTTTTTTTGTTAACACCTTGTACAGCTGTAATCTAGTTTCGTCCATTATTGCAGATTGTGCAGTGAGAGCCGATAAATGCAAAAGGGAAACGCTTTCAAATTTTTAAACACTTTCAAGAAACGCAAAAAACTCCTTGGGCGCCTAGAGTTGTATAATAACGAGCAGAATAGACACTTGATCAGCTGATCGATTTTTGTTTACTCGTGATCCGAAGTCTGAGCTAACGATACACGTTTTCCAAGGTCAACCATTCGTTAAACACAGGAATCTATACGGTGTGTCTATGTATAGCCTGATAATATATTTCACGGAATTACCATACAAATGTATAGATGATATCTAACACTATAGAACTTAAGTTATTTAAACGTGTAATTTTTTAAATTTTTTTCAAAGTTATTAAATATTTTGTCATTCTCGAAAAATGTTTGAACGTGTGTCCTTTCTGCATTTACCGTTTCGTATACAATATTATAGTCGGGTATACGGGGACATGACGCTGATAGATAAACCGGCTAAAAGTAAAAGCGGATAATAAATAATATTTCAATTATTTAAAAATAAATAATTTATCGACTTTTTATACAGGCAGGTAGGCACGTATATTATACAGCAGCAGTTGATGTTTCGATAACGTGACCGATCGATATTGGACAAGAAACGAGAAAATTATATTCTATAAGAAAAAAAAAATAATAATCATAGGTAACAATATTGTTGTTTTCTTTTATGTTTAGTAATCAGAGTTGTTGCGTTTAAAACACGTTTAAACCATAAAAAAAAAAAATAGATTTTATGTTATCCGTTTAAAACATCAATAAATAACGTGTGTTTAAAACAATATATTTTAAGTAAATTTCAAATTAAAGTGATCTATGGGTCACGAAAAAAAAAAAAATTTTTTTTAAATTTTTTTTTGACAATTATGTTGAAAATCGGCAATTTCAACGATTCAATATCTTGTAATAATGAATAATTTATATATCAATATAACTTATAGACCTTCACTAAAAGTAGGTGCTCGATACTCGACACCAGTAATCGATTTTCGATACCTTTGCGTTAAAATGAAAACAAAATACGTTTATTATCAATATTGTGTAATATTATAATAGGCCATTAGCATTCAGATTAAAAACGCGTTATAAAATATTAAAAGTATAATCTAATCTATTTAATTACGTGATATGATAAGCGACATATCATTTCAATATAATGAAATATCGAAATTCATACCGATAATATTTTCTAGATTTCGATTTTCAATAGTGTCTGAAACAAGCTAGGATTTAGATGATTTTGGGCCTGGAGCCAAACAATTCTAGGGGTCCACAAACATAATCTAAATATTGGTTATGGTTAATAAATATTATATTTCAGAGATTATCGTTCATTTGTAATCGACAGTGCCTATTCCCATTTCCTTACGATGATCACCCTGCTAGAAATAGACGATATTACGATAGCAAAAATAATAATAATAATATCCATTATCCGTAATATATTATAGGAAATGTACTACCCACCAATATCAAGGGCCCACAATATTACGATATCCAGGGGCCTGTGGTGGCCATGGCTTCCTGTGCCCCCCTTTTAATCCGGGCCTGGTCTGAAGTGTATTGAAGGCATCGTGATCCTGAGTTTCTTCCTGCAGTAGTCTTCTAAATAATATGATGATAGATTATTGGATACTGTTTAAATATTTATTTTATATTGAAGACGTTTTTTGAAATTTTCGATTTTATTGTTCTTGCTGATTTCGTGAGACTTTTATACGGAGAAAAACCAAACGTGGAGATTTAATCCTTTAGTATTATTTTTCTTAAAATGTTCTAGTTTTTTTCGATTTATGCGAATTAAACGTTTACCACAATGTTTATTATTAAGTGTAAAGGTATGAGTAGTAAAACAAACAATATTATAAATCAAAATACATAACAACAACGGTAAAAAAATAAAAAATCAGCATTTTTCGATAGAACAGATCAAATGCAGGGGAAATGTTAATAATTTATAGAAATTTAATTGATTAATTTTCACTAAATGTCAATTAAAGTGGCCTGTACACACATTCGGAAATTAGTCCAAGTTAAATTCTACCAATACAACAGAAGCGTATTTACGATTTTGGTGTCCTAGGTACTCAAATTTTGACGCCCAATTTCTATTTCCATTTAACAACATGGGCATAGTTACAAGACGCAAAGTGACGTAATTTTTTACAGTACACCCCCCCCATAATTAATTAAATATTAACGAATACCTACATTTCATATAGTTTTTTCCTTGTTTTCCCCATTTGTTGATAAAACTCCAGAGAAAAAAGAAAACGACTTGTTTAAAGTACCTCTTCACGCCTATTTGCTTTCAGAAAGTGTACTACAATTAAAAATCGGAGTAAGATATCTGGTATAAAAGTTACGCACAGATAAGAAAAAAATAAATATCTTTGTAAAACCATAAGCTTCTTCGCTCCACTCAGAATCAAAAAATGAATTAAATACAAACCTTAAATTCCTTTTTTATATAATATACCCATCAACAACAGAGTAACAAATAACTGATTTACAAATCGTAAAATTGTAATATCGAATTTACGGATTAACACACAAACTTGACACATTCAAATATTAAATAATTTTAGATAGATAATATTCATAGAAATACAGTATAAATATTATAAAATTGAGGTTATCAAACCGTAGTTAGTAGTTTTGTAAAAATAGAATATGTTATACATATATTATGCACAAAAACCGTTGTAAATAATATATTATGGCAGCCAGTAGGCT
Organism: Cinara cedri; assembly: GCA_902439185.1. Taxonomy (NCBI): domain Eukaryota; kingdom Metazoa; phylum Arthropoda; class Insecta; order Hemiptera; family Aphididae; genus Cinara; species Cinara cedri. The sequence continues at coordinate 314,104 of CABPRJ010000017.1, forward strand.
CTAATAAAGTACGTGGTTAAGACCAAGAATAGACAGAAAAATTAATTATTCTGATAACAAAGAATTTATGATTTATGATAAATATCAGTTAACACAATTTTTTTTATAATATAATATAAATCTAATAAAACAAAATATTAAAAAATTAATTATTTTATTTTAGTATCATTTCATTTTGAAAAAAATTTAATCTCTAGCGACGGCGCCCCATTTAGGAACTCAGAATTTGGCGCTCGGGGCGATTAAACTCTGTCAACCCCCTAAATATGCTTCTACAATACAGTCAAATATATTATTGTACAAACACCCGAGTTGATCGGTTTTCATATAGTTATAAAACTCCTGTTGAAAAATCCAAATAAAGTTTTTTTTTTTTACTTGCAAGTCGTTAAATTTTTTTCGTGCTGCCGATTGATCGCGATAATTCTTTAGAATACGACACGATATTCCTTATCTGATAAAAAATAAAATCCAGATTTACGGCTGTTTGGCGGTCTATAGATACGTGCTCGGTATCATATATTATAATCACTGCGATATCGAATTTTTTTATCATAACGAACAGCGGCCAAAACTTTTAAAGTTTGTTTATAATTTCTTAAAAAAAAAAAGAAGAAAAAAAAAAAACAATAATTGCCTGTCGTAATTCGTGATGTAAAGTTTACCATTGTCCTCTGTGTACGAAATAGATAACGTGGGCAACATTGACGACAAATGAAATGCAACGCTTCAGAAAAAAAAAAAAAAAAAAACTGTATGCGATGGCAAACTAAATATTATATTTTATTAAGCGATAGGGATTTTGTGTTGCAGAAAAGTGTTGTTTTTTTTATGGATTGCCGAACCCGGTGTAGGAATCGAGGACGTTTTACCGTGTGCCGTTTCGTCCCCGTACAAAAAAAAAAAAAAGTCCGCTGAAATGACCGAGTCCCCCTTCTCCCGACCGTATAATACATATTTTTACATTTTTGTCGAATTTTCCCCGAAAATAGGGATTATTTTGTAGCAAGTCGATTTTTGGTATTTTTTTTTTTAATTATTATTTTGTAATATTATGTAATTTTTTCATTTCATTTTTCGGTTTAAATGGCATAATCTGCATGGTGTATGTTCTAAATTTTTAAAAAACATTTGAAAATTAAAATATCTCATGATAATAATATTATAATACGACTAAAGTCATTTAGAACGCCATGATATTTAGGGTTTAGCAATTTTAAAAATTTAATTTGCTTTTATTGAAAACATTATACAAAATCGACTTGAGCCCCTCACTGGGACCAAAGAATAATATTTATCGTTTTCCCGCTGTACGCCTATACCAACAAACGTTTTTAGCGGTTCTCCCCGGATAAAAATATAAACTATAAAACTCGGAAATTGGAGTTGTTTTATCGCACGGATTTTAATAGTACAATTTAATTCGAACTTAAATACGGATGTCTGTAAGACAGAAACAACAAATGCACGTGTAACATCCTCTCAACTGTTACGGTGAATTAATATTGAACAACAAATCTAAGTAGATTTATAAACGTTTTATCACATACAAATTTGACCTATGGTTTAAAATAGAACCGCGGGGACAAACGTTACCGGGGTAATAGGACCCATTTAACACTGGTCTTATTTTATGGTTATAGGACCACAGTCTTATACATCTAGACGTAACATTTGGCATGAAAACGCGTTCCCGTGGATCTGGTCGGTTTCATTTCGAAGACAGACACAAGTGGGATGATAAACGGAGTGTTTTGATCGGCTGTCCTCGGAGTGGTAAATTTACTCTTCCTAACTAGGCTCTGTATCAGCCTATCTCTCTTGATCCGTTCGGACCGACCACGCCTCCCAGTCTTCGGGGCGGCGAATTTTCCGTCTATATGTATAAGTCTATGCCTATCGCGAGGGGGGGGGGGGGGGAGGCAAATGACCTACTGTCAATATTTCTGCGACGTCCATAATCGTTCATATTAACGTCAAACAATGTGTACCCACGAATGAAAATAAAATCATGTTCATAAAATGTTCGAATATTTTAGATTGGCAACAATTAATTCACCGCCGTTATTTTTCGATCCCGGTTTTTATCATTTTTCAAACAATTGCCATACACCGATATATACCTGCCTATAAAAGTGTGGTTTACCTATAGTTTTTTTGACCATATTGGTAAAACTACAAAAATCGATGTACGGTACAAAGGAGATATATCACCCCACTTGGCATTTATTTAATATTTATTATTCGTAATTGACTATTTTCGAATTCGGATTTCTTTATGTTTTAGTCGGCAAAAATCTACAATTCAACCTATCTGTAGTCGATGACATATTAGGCGTTAGAAAAAAAAAAAAAACACCCCGAACGCATGCATTTTCTTATTTTCAAAACGAAACCTATCCGAACCGCAGTGTAATAACATAGATTGGTGATAACCTTAATAGTAAAATAAAATCAATAAAATCAAAGAACGCGCGATTTCAGCGATAGTGAAATCGCGAATACTATAATTACTCGCGTAAATTTTCGCCGTTACACAATGTAACACAATTTCCGAATTCGACGTCTCCCTGCGCGCACGACACGCCACTGGTTAGCGGCCGCAGTAAAACAGATTAAATAAAAACCCTCTGGCGAACGAACGGTGACGGCGGCGGCGGCGGCGGCGGCGGCGTTTGATCTTTTGTCGATCTCGAAATATATTGTGTACACCTCATTCATTCCGTTTCGCAAACCGCCGCCGCAGTGTACGTCGGACAAAAGGGATTTACCGAGAAAAGAAATATAAAAAAAACGAAACTCGTCGTCTCCCGTTTACGCGTTATTTGTTACGTTCGCAATAATTGTTTCCGCGTTTTGATCGGCGGAAACAATTCGACGGCCGTGAATCGTAACCCCACGAACCTCGCCGCCTTTTCTCGCAAATACGCGAGCGCGGGGCGAGAGGAACAGTAAGTGTTCCTACACGACATTGGCAGGTAAACAATTGCCTACGGTAGTTCCTATACAAATGCGATGCGTTATAATTCCTACGCGAATGTAAAAATGAGACGTGCAAGTTCCCGCACGGCGAAAAAACGGTGCGCATGTCAGTGTCTATACGGCGGAAAAAAAATGTCTAAATGTATGTAAGTTCCTACACGGTATACAGGAGTTCAAATGCCGCTGAGTGTTGATAGGCACTTATGCTATATAACGGATATAACAATTTCCACGATCAATTTGTTACTATGCACATTATATGAATTTAAAACTGTTAAAAACCAATAAAACTGAACGGAAAATAATTATTGTAATAATCATGTATTGTACGATTTCAAGACAAAAAATCTAAAGGACTTCGTGATGTTCACCTGCATTATACATAAATAGTTTAATAATTATCATACACATAGAAAAATTGTATTCTGAGCGTGAAAAAAATTGCCCCGGGCCTCGCTACAACTTAAGGCCAGCCCTGACCTCGAGCAAATAATCCTTGCCACGGGCGCTACTTGCACGAGTACGGCCGCAACACGTTCGGTTGTACATCGAGATATTTATGCCCGTACAGTAGCCGGATGTCTTACGGAGCGGTCGTTTCGTGACCGAATCGGGTGGTTGAGCAGTGACGAGCGTGGAACTTTACGTCGTTAGATAAGTTGCCGAAAAATACGAAGTACAGGAATATCTATGCGTACCTTAGTCACAACGCCCGATTTTTTCGGGCTCGGATCATTGTGAGGTTTTTTTTTTTATTTGTTACACACATCGATTTATAAAAAAAAAAAAAAAAACTTCACGCCGCCACTGTATTTGCACCTACACAAATAACGTATTGTACCCAAGTAGAACACGTTTCGGGCGCGTAAAAAATAAACAACGGTAATCGTGACAATATTTTCGCGCCAACAAACTGAATATTTCCATATACTTGGTACTTGGGACCCAAATCTCGCGACCCGTTTTGCCCAAACTCGACATTTGCCATTTCGCCCAAATGCAGTTTAGTAATTTTAAAATTAAGTTGATAATGATTTTCGAATAATAGTTGAAACACAATATAGAAAATTATTTAAAAAGTCATCACAAAATACATACCATTCATTTTTAAAATATCTAATATTATGCTTTTAACAAACTCGTACGCATACTTAATGTTATTTCATCAGATCTGTATACAATTATATGTTTTTCATTATATTCTTGTTTTTTCTTCGTTTTATTGTCTTTTGTTTTTCTTGGGAATTTCATCAATACAAACTTTTTATAAAATAATGATTTCTGAATTTGTGATACATATTATATTTTTAAATAATTTTCTACGTATTTCAATCGTTATTAAAAAAACGATTGCCAACTTAGTTTTAAAATTACTAAAATGTGTTTGGTCGAAATGGGTCCCGCTCATATTGCCTACTGCGTTTCAAGATTTTTCCTTTGATAAAAACGCTCTGAATTGTTCACATCGTATCTGTATAAAATATAAAATATTTTTCACCCGGTTATATACTATATTCGAACAATATAATTATTTTTCTCTAGATTTTTGACGTTTTTCTCTAGAACTTTGAAAGAAAACAAAACCAACAACAAATTACGATATATCGGTTTTATTTTCAACGATTCCTCAGTATCAGCAATATCTTTTCCTTCGTAGGTAGTCATAAGATACGGCTGATACCGTGTGTTTATCTTGGACCTTCATTCCGGGAGAGGGGGGAGGCGGGGTATCGTAAATGTCCAAGGGGGTATGCTGAAGGCAGAGTCGAATCTAAAATTTTAAAAAATTAAGAAAATACGCTCAATGATGACTTCTTTTGTAACTACTTAAAATACGGTTATTTATACGAATATAACACAATATTTTTTCTTATTTTACTGTCAATAAGATGAATCATAATCGTCTCAACTCAAATCACATGTAGTTTACGTTGTAATGTCATGCATTTTCAGGGGGTGGTAAACATTTGCCTTTGGGGGATTAATAACCCTCCTCTGGTGAAATAAAACTGCTGAACTTTTAAAATGTTCGTCGACATTTGAGATTGAAATGCTAATAAATCATATAACGCTTATTATTATTTCTTTATTCACATCAAATAAAACTTATGATGAAACTCGTGTTAAATTTTTAAACATTTTGGCTAAGCTAATAAACTATATTCACACATATCGAAAAATATAGTACACGAAATTATATGATTTTTACGATTTCCATTAAAATTCGAATTTTAAAAACGCGTATAAAAAAAACCTGCAACATTATGCTAAACTTTTCTGTTTTGTACCACTTCTGTAAACTTCTGAAGAACCTTGTATAAAACGTTTAAACGTTTCTGATAGGCCAAAACAATTTAATTCGCATAAAACTGAATAAATGTCGAACTTTGGTAAATAGCTCAATAGTCGTCAGAATATAATATTGAACATTTCACCGCGTCTTAAAAAGGCCATTATTAGTCCTTTGTACAAATTTCAGGTCTTAAAGATTATTTTTAACCGAATAACAGCAATTATTAAAACAAATTGGAAAATAACGGAACCGTCAAGTCCGATTTCCGTCCGTTTCTTTCAAATTATCGAGCAAACGACAAGGGATATCAAAAAGCTACCTTTTTATAAGCACCAGTTAACTAGTTGAAATAGTGCGGCTCTTGAAATTCTATTTTTTTAAATTTTTGGTAGAACTACAATCGGGAAAATCGAAAACTATGACAATTTGATTGTCGTAAATTCGTCCGTATTCGTAAATTATGCCTTTTTCCAATTATAATATGTAACCAATTTTGTAACTATAGTATACTCTTCGATCAAACTTGAATACAGGGTATGTTCTATATCTATGTATGTTATTAAGCTGTTTTGATTTTTAATTTGTTTTTTTTTTCGAATTATGACTGGACAGTGTTTCGTTGCGTTCTCAAACTTACATAAAAAAAAAAAAATGTTTAGAACTTGCTCGTCGCATATTTAGTTTTTCCATTTAAATTACATAAGAAAATCACGATATTTTTAATTAAACCACATTTACTCATTAAATTCGAATGTTACTAGGTTAAAAATATTTTTTTCTTAAAGGTGACAAAAAAATGCATACGATTCAGTTGGAATCAAGTGAAATTGTATTGTTATAAGAATAGCTCTTGTTTCGTAGAAATCTATACAAATTCCCAGATTTTTTTTTTTAAATTTTCAACTCATTATAGTTTATGAAGTTGATCTGCAAGGACCGATTGCAAGGTCTTTTCATAAGTTACAAAATTAATTTTATTTGAACATTTTTGCCGAGTTATATGACTTTATGATATGAATAAAACATCTATAAAAACTCAATTTTTATAGTTGTCTACAAATGAGCTATTCTTATAACAGTGAAGTTTCATTCGGTTCCAAATGAATCTTAAGTATTTTTTTTTTTTTTTGTGACCTTTAAGAAAAAAAAACTATGTACAATCTCGTAACTTTCGAACTTAATGAGTAAATGTAATTCAATTAAAAGTATCGTTACTCGTCTGTGTCATTTAAATGTAGAAACTATATACGCGATGAGCAAGCTCTAATACTTATTTTTGTTTGGAAAGGTTTGAGACAAGGAAGCAGTGTTTTCGGTCTTGATTCGAAAAAAAAAATATATTATCTATGCCTTGTCTACTACACCAAGGCCTATGGTGTTGCCACAGATGTGCGGCTGCTGATACCTACAACACAGACCGGGTCCAAAGATCGTTATAACCATGAACCATTATATGCGTGTGTATGTATATATAATATTTGTATCTACGCATTCATAATTAGACATAATGCTGGTCTTTTATTGTTGATATTTTTTTCGCTTTTGCCGTTATATTTGTTTGCAATATTATATTAGACGCGGATTATACTACAGCGAATTCAACTAAATCGCCACAATAGCTCTCCGCCGCTAACTCGGCGGTTTGCTTATAGGATATAGATAAACCGCAATAATAACGTGTATACTGTACGATTGCGAATAGCAATAAAACAGCTATAAAAAAACACGAACCATCGACCGTTTTGATAAAAACTGCGGCGCGGATTACGAACAGAAAAAAAAGTCATTGTCGAACTGATCGAGAATTAAGAGCGCTCGCCCGCGGCGAGTTTTCCAAACGCGTAAAATCAACCAAATACGAATACGCGAACACGTTGATACGGCCAACGCGGGGAAGGGGCCAAGGCCCACTGGACCTCCCCCCCCCCCCCCCACTCACAATTGGCTACGCGTAAACTACGCGTCAAAAACGTCCTTTTCACCCGTTTTTCAAACGCGGTTGTAAATTCCCACGCGACCTGTTTTCTACATCGCCTGCCGAAAATGCACACGGTGCAATCTCCAGCGCGGGGCCTTTTGCGTTTTCAAGCCGGGTAACGCGCGCGTTGCACGTTTGCAACGCTCGGTGCTGCCCGCACGGCGCCGCGCTAGGTCGGGTACTGTCGGTTTGTAATGCGCGGCGTGTATGCGTTCTTTGCGTTTTTGATATACCCGACCAATGTTTTATTAAAACCATAATTGCACGGTTTTATAATGGTTTACCCGCGGTCGTTGTGGGGTCTCGTCGAGACGGGACGGCCGCGTTTCGTCTTTTGGAAATCCGACGTCGCGGGCCGCCGCCGTACTCGCTCGGCGGCGTGTGGGAAGGCGGTCGGGGGGAACGGCCGCGGACTATAGCGCGGGGACGGGAGGGCATGGCGGGGATTTTGGAAGGCGCGCCGGCACGCCGAAACAGGTATTTATTTTTTTCATACCGTCGTCTTTATTCTCTCGCCCTCCGTAGGCCGCGACCCCTTCGACCGGCGGCGGCGGCGGTGGCGGTGCACCGGAGGGTCTCGAGAATTTTTATTTTCCCGTTTATAACAATAATAATAATAATGTGTGGTGCCGCCGAGTTTCCCCTCTCGTGCGACGCGTTCTTTGTCGGAGGGACGGCGGCGACACGGTCGGCACACACACACACACACACACACACACACACACACACACACACACACACACAATAATATACCTAAAAACGATCCTCCGCCGCCGCTGCCCGGTCGCACGGAACGCGAACACAACGCGGCGGCGGAGCCTGTCAAACGTTGACAAGTGGTCCGCCCGAATTGGCGTGCAACACGAAACGGCGCGCGCACGTACACACACGCACGCAACACCGACGGGCGGGCGGGCGGGCGGGCGGGCCGGCAGACGGCGAAACGCGTATACACGACGACGACGACCACGGCGGCGGCGGCGACGCATACCTGCTGCCCCGAACGCGACGGGCAGAAGCAGCTGCCGCCGCCGCCGCTGCAACTATAATCTTCCCCGTCCGCCCACCCGTCTATCGGCCCCCCTCCCACTCCCCTCGCCGGTCCCGCCGCGCCGCGGGTAACTATGCCGCCCGCCCTGCCCGGCCGCCGCCGCCGCCGCCGCCGATACTCTTCGACCCTACGCGACGCGACCGTTTCAACCTGCCACACACCGGTCTACCATTATTTTAATCATTATAATTACATAATAGGAGAGTTGTATACACCGTAATAATATTATTGCGCGCCTATATCATTATAATGCATATTATTATTATTATTATTATTATTATTATTATTACGTTATATTATAATACGCGCGAGTATTATAAATGGGTGTACTTTATTATTTTCGTATAAATCTCTCGTTCCGCGGGGGGGGAGGGGGGGGTTGATGGGAGGCCGCGGGGAAACAAAGGCTCGCGTGACGGTAAATAGTTACGATATTACGATACACGTTATTATATTACGCCGGTGGAAAAAAAAAAAAAAAAAAAAAAACGCGAAAAGAGGTTCTGTATTTTTTTTTTTTTTTTTTTTTGTTTTCCGCTATACTCTCTGCGTGTTTCATTAAGGCCCCCGTTGGCCGCCGTCGTCCGGAGAAAATTCATTTTCGAATCGATGACGCGCGGCCAACGCGTGCGACGGCGGTGCGCGTACCGGCCGGTCGGGTTGCGACGCGTGAAAAAAAAAAAAACCTCAAAATTCGAAAAAGAAAATCGGTCGCGCCGCGGTTTTCGCCGTTTCGGTTTTTTCGCGGCCCGCGGCGCCTCGAACGAAACCGGCGGGGTGCGACTCGGAGGAATGAGTACGACCGTACGACTCGCGGGCGCCCGCAGGAAATTTATCAATTGATGGGGGGGGGATGTAGGGCAGTGTTGAATTCCGAGAGAGGGGAGCATTACTGAAATTATCATAGTAATAGTTGTTTTTTTTTTTTATTATTATTACCCGTTCGTCTAATTCTATCAATTTACCCGCGTTCAACAGGAGGGGCGAACAAAATGAAATTCCGACGGGGAATTCAAAACAGTATTTGAGATTTCGGAGTCGTCCGGGTGGGACAGATGTCCCGTCTCGCCCCCTCCCCCATCCGGGCGCCCACGAGTACGCGCACAAAGACCGGCGGGTTGGAACGACACAGTCGTGTTTTTGTTCGTACCTACGGTGGAGCAGAGTATAGGAAAGCGTCGGGCCTGACAGGATACAACCCAACATTTCGCGGAACAAATCTAATATTTCGATTTTTTTTTTATTTTACTTTTCGCAACGAACATATTATGTGTATATTGCCGATTTAATAACGACAGCGACGCCGGAATCGAACGGACCGACGACTTAGTTACGAAATTATAGCCTTTCGGAGTTCAGATATGCGAATATTATAATACGATGTCGAACACGGAGGTCGCGAGTTCGAATGCTAGTTGCAAAACAGTTTTTTTGTTTGCAACTATCCGGCGTAGGTAACGAAGAGGGGAAAAACAAATGCAAAAAATGCAACACAATAACGAATATATGTATACTGCGCGATTCGTCGTATTCATTATTCAATATAATACATTTATTTTATGACATATGAAATATATTATCGTTGAAAAAACAGTGCTATTAACCGAACTCCGCTCAGAATCGTTTTTCATTAGCAACGGTTAATCTTTGCTCGCACAGATAAACATTTAATTCCCCTCTATATCCTACCTTCCCTACTTCTCGTCTACGACAGTGATCCACCCGTCGTGCGAACTATACATCCGTCTTTTTCTTCACGTAGTTTTTATGCGGTGGTATATGTACACCGTGCGGATAAAATTGTTTGATCAAACAGAAATGCTTGAAAATTTAACACAAAATTCGTCATAAACTGTATCCAGTGGAAAAAAAAATATATATATATATATATTTATTGTGAATTTTCACAAGAATTTCGAGTTGAAATTTTGAGAAATTACGGCATTTCAAAAACACGTATGACCGAATTTCCCTCAGAATCGTTTTTCGTTATCAACGGTATACCGTTGCTCGAATATCATGTAAATTAAATAACTTTACGTAATTTTTTATTTTTTATATATATATATACTTACAAGACCATAACAACGTAGCTAAATCAATAATGTTCATATCGGATTCTATCGTACGAACACGATATTTAAAAAAAAAAAAAAAAACCGTTTATTTGTTCAGTTTCACGAAAAAGCTGTCGGAGCTGTCCGGTTATATCGTTGCACAAAGCCCTCTCCTCTTCGACACACGCATATCAGAGACGGCTCGAGATATTTTACACACTTCAAGTTTCGTTCGAGTAGTATAAAATAATATAATCCGTTCCGCGATTAATGTATACGCAAAGCGTAACAATTTTTAAATTTTTGTTTTAAATTTCATACAATACATATTACGGTCGAACTTTATCAACTCGAGATCGTCGATATTTTTTCCACGATCCACAGAATTTCCTGTTTAAACGGAGTAGAAAAAAAAAGTAAAATAGCGTTTAACTCGGATATTTCTCGGATAACCCGAAGTGGTTCGGATGTTGACGATGGCGGATCAGTACGTTTGTACGAATTCACTGTCGACAGCAGAGTATATTGATGTAATTTGTTCACTGATACGGCAGTTTACACAACTGGTTCAAGTGTTCAGCACTCGATAGCGCGACGCCGATAGCCACCGCTCGCATACGTACGCTACACTATAGCGCTCCGATACGTTTCTCAATTACGTTTACGACTTAAAAAACAATTATTCGCGATGTCGGTATCAAAACGAATAGAATTTAACGAAAACCCGGTAACTTATTCGCCGGTGCCGACTGTAGCAGCGGCGGATCCGAAAGTCACCCGAGGGAGGGGGGGGAGCGGATTTTCAAAAACTAAATTACCTTTTTTTTCCCCCCGTTTAACTTGTATTGGAGGCTAATTGTTATTTTTGTATTATTTCAACGAATCCATAAAATTAATGGTACGCAAGCATACGACTATACCAGCGTTTCTCAAACTGTGGGTCGTGACCCACTGGTGAGACCCGAGACAATTGTCGGTGGTGGGTCGCGAAAATTGTATTGAATTACGTAGATGTCAAGAAATGTACGTTTTTTGAGTCTAAGCGGAGCATTGGACGAACGCATTGGTTTTATAATGTTGTTTTTTTTATTTTATCTATAAACAATTTTTCCACCGGCAATTTTGATCAGGTTTTCAAGTTTAGCACTTTTCCGAAAGGAAATCTGATTGGGGTGGGTACTTTTAGGGGGTGATTTTAATATTATCCCTGCCGTTTGCACAAACTGCTTTTTGCAAAGTGAACCCACCATGTGGATTGCGCAAGATTTCCCGGGGGAAATTTGGGTCGCGGTCCTAAAATGATTGAGAACCACTGGACTATACGAATGAACGAGTCGTATAATATATTAATATGACATAGGTATGCAAACATATAATCGTTGGTCTTATGAAATACGGATAAGATACTGTGTGTTCTGCTGTTTCCCAATATATTCTGTGACTATTAATAATTCATTTATTAGCGATCGAACGATTTCCGACGATACGCAATCAGATTATCAGAATAATAAGAATCAGATAAAAATTAAAAACAAGTTTGGAATTTAAAAATTACTAATTATTTAGAAACTATGAGACTAAGTAAATTGTTCTATTTTATGTAAAACATATTTTAATAAGTAATTTTTCGTTAGTAATAATTTTGAAAAATACATGGGAGACGATCGCCCCCATTACCCTCCCCCCCTTCCGTGGATCCGTGCCTGGACTGTAGTAATTTTGTTTATATGTATATATAAAAAAAAAAAAAAACAATACGCAAGAACAAGTAAAATCTTGGCCTCCGAGGTTAAGAATAACTGTATACAGAGTGATTTTTTTTTATCATGAACAGGCAATTATCTCGGAGGATTTTAAGTGAATTGATTTTTGTTTTTCTCTAATCATTATGGAATCGTTTAAGATTAATTTAAAAAATAAAAACTCCATTTTTTGAACACAGATTTGAATAGAGCATATTTTTCTAGACATTTTTATACGCATAACACTAATATAAGATTTACCGTTTATGAGTTATAAATTTATAATAGTTTAAAATTTAGATCGTAGAAGTAGAGAAGGGTAATAAATTGCCTATGTACAACCCTTCCCCACTCTTCCAGTCTAAACTGTAAACTGTTAACTCGTAAACGGTAATCTTTTATTAGTGTTATGCGCATCAAAATTCCTAGAAAAATATTCTCTATTAAAATCCTCCGAGACAACTGTTGGTTCATGATAAAAAAAAAAAAAATCACCCTCTATGTAACCGATTATAATTTGTTGTTTGGTAATAATGGTTTTACTGTGAATAGCTATTATTGAATTATACGATACTACGCATTTCGCATGATCTCAGTTCGCGGAATTCCCTCAAAATTTCAAACGACTCAAAACTGTTGACGGTTTCTGTTACAGTTGTGTACGTGAGGGGGAGGGGGTATTTGACGGAGATCTGACAAATGCAACGACTTTTGTTCCGTTCTCTTGTTTGTTTACGGTTTTAGATTCCGAGCAGAACGAGAAATGTATTGGTTTTACAATGACACGTTTTTTTTTTTTTTTTTTTTTTTTTTTTTTAATCTGTAAACATATTGTTATTTTTCCTACCACTATATGTTTTGCTCCGATTTAAAATGATAGCACTTTTTCTGAAATTAAATCTGAATGGGGTTGTACTTTAAAGTAAGGAGGTAATTTTTTGATTTTCTCAATAGAGTTTTCCCAATAAATGGAAAAAACCGAGAAAAAAACATGGAAAACCGGCAAAATTGGTAGAATATTAAAAAAAATATATAATGCACATGCAATTACTTTACCATGATAATATGACATAAGTATTGTCGGCAAAGCAACACTATCAACCGGACTCTACTCAGGATCGCTGTTTGTTGGCAATCGTTGGTTAATCGTTGCATATATATTCAATTTCCACTCTACTACCTTCCCGAATTCTCTCTCACCCACGTGCGAAGTATGTCCGTTTTTGTTTTTCTTTCTGATCGGAATATATTAAGTCTATAGCCGTTTCGAGCTCCGAATCCGGATTGATCCGGTGAAATAAACTTTATTGCAATCCGTCAACCCGGGTTTTGGTTATCAATCCGGAATATTAGTATCAATAGTATAAGTCAATTAATAACATGATATAATCCGTTTAACTGTCCCAAGTTTTCGCGTTTGATGGGTTTCAGTTGTACCTAACTAGTTTTAGACGAAGAGATTGACGGATTAAATCCAAAATCCGGATTACGTAATACTGTAATCTGGCTTCCGGATTTGTCAAAATATTGTTCAGCATTAGTCTAAAACATTGTGAAAACTAAACATAAAAATCGGTTTTTACTAAATCCTAGATAGTATTGTTTTAAAAATATGTCTATATTTTGAAACAAAATGTCGGTGTTACAAAACGTTAATTTTCTACAGTTTGTTGAAGTATTTAAACTTGATACTTCGGAGCAAGATTTTCGGTACACAATATAAAAATATAAAAGAGAATCTAAAAGAAGGAAAATTATAGCAATAATAACGAGATAAAAAGGCTGCGTGCGTCTGCTCGGGTGCGGACGCGCCTTAACAGGCCAACCGGTCGCGATGCCGAAATCCGCGCACCTCGACGAAAACCGCGCGACGTTGCGCCGATCCGTTTACATACAGAGCGATTCTTTTATCGCGGACCGCCGATGATCGATTCAAACAGTATTTTGTCCGGAAACGAAGGACTAAACGCGGTTTACGAAAAAGTGAATTAATCGGACGAAGCGTTTCGACCAGACGACTCCATCTGTACGAAGACCCGACGGTATTATTTCGTTTCAAATACGCTCCGACCACTCTTGACGATCGTTTTCAATAATCTGCAAAAACATTCATCGACAGTCAAACGTCACAATTTCACCGAAGAAAAACTCGAATATCGTTTAGCGATTAATTTAAAATAATAAAAAGACGTCCTTGGATAATGGGGACGGGTGCAGCTATGCTATATAGGTAATTTAATGTGTATCTGTTAGGAACGATTAACTATTGCTAACGAAAAAACAATTCTGAGCAGAGTTTAGTCGATAGTGATGTTTCGTCAACAATACGTAAAATAATTAAATAGACATTATATATTATCTTTAATAATGGTTTTTTATTGTACCGATTTTCCCGTTTTTCCTAAATTTTCACCAGTTTTCCCGTGCTTTTTCACATTTGCTGAGAAAACTATACCGAGAATCGAAAAATCAACTCTTTCAAGTACCTTCCCACACCGATTTCCTTTCAGAGAAGGTGCTACACGTAAAAATCGGAGCAAGTTCTCTCGTAGAAAAGTTGTGCACAGAAAAAAAAAAAATAAATAATAAACATGTTTCTAAATTTGCTCCACTCAGAATCTAAAATAATAATTAAATAAATAACGTTTATTTTTTATTTTTATATCTATAAATATCGCGTCTTGTTCAACCATACATATATTTTTCATTTTTTACCGTATTACCATGTATTATAATACATCTCTTGGTACTCTTGGATACTCTTGGTACTTTTTTTTACTATAGTATGGTTATCCGTAGCTGATATTCAACCGAACATCTATTCGATAATCGGTAAAATAATGCGATAAAAACGGCCAGAAATTGAAGTCTAGTAAAATTACGACGAAACGATTGTTTTCATAATATAAATTCTGTACGCGCGCATCGAGATTTCCGGACAAAAATGGCGCTCTTATCTCGGACCCGCGATCGAAAGGGTCGGGGCTATTGACGTTGAAAAAGAAAAAAAAAATCGCTTGAAACCCTCCGGGAAAACGGCCCCGCGGTCCGCGATAAAAGAGTCGCAGCCCGGCGAGTCGGCTGTCCTCGGGTACCGAAAAAGACGAAAAAACGTTACGATACGTTTTTTCGCAATACAACATTCGCCCGTTTTATAGCGTGCGGGTACGGGTTGTAGACGATTTTTTATTTATTTTTTTTTGTGATGCAGACGATTAGAGGCAATTATCGTTTTTTTTACAACGACATTATTTCGGACCGAGACTTGAAAAGTTTTCGACGGCCACGTCGTTGGTGTACACACGCACACTGACCTGGCCAGCGGTAAAACACGCGGCGACCCGAATCGATTATAACGTCATTATTGCGCATATAATATAAGGGACGGTTTGTTTTTTTGTTTTTTTTTAATTGTTCGAACAACATAAAAAACGTAATCCGCGATGACCGTTTCCTAAAATTCCGCGGGGCGGCGCGAAAGACGCGTATTCGTTCTGACGGGGGCAGAGCTGGTTCAAAGGGGAGGGAGCTTAGGGGAGGGGGGTTGTAGTGCCGAGCCGCAAGTAGAAAGAGGCCGCACAATGTGCGTGTGTGTTTTTTTATGACCCTTTTTTTTTTTTTGGGCTTATTTATACTAATATTACAATATTATACGAATCTTTTGCTGATGACCTTTTTTTTTTTTCTTTTGCATATCGGTCTTTAGGGTTATGGAGGCATAACCCTAAATCCGGCCATGACCGGAAGAATATTCGTTTTCCGGGGAGGAAGGGAGGGGGGGGGGTTAATCCGCCCTTTGCCTTATTTTACCATTAACGTTGAGCCATATAGTCAACGTGTCGGTCAATCGGTGGGTACGGACTTGGTAGTACTCGCTTAATTTCGGTTTTCAGAACGAAATCGCCTATTGATAAAACGGAAAGAGCACATTTATTCCGGATGGGCGAGACGACGCGTTCATTTTTTTTTTTTTTTTTTTATCATTTCTCGAAACGAAACGGTCCTCGTTTCTAAATTATCAACTGTTCGCGGAATAATCATAACTGTAGAACAATAGGAAAAACGCGCGGTCTCGCTCTCCGGAATGTACGTAATAAAATGCCGTCCTCGTTTGATTTCATAACGGGCGATTTTACGCCGGAATCGAAATTGAGCGAGTACTGCGCGGTCCGCGTAAAGAAGATTTCGCATGTACCGCCCGTTAGTTGGCCCGGGACGGCGCACACGGGTGTGACGCGTCCTCCTCTCGGGGGACCGTTCTTTCGTTCGCGTCTTCGACAAATGAACCGGAATTCCGAAGTATTGAAAATCTCCCCATTTCGCCGACACGCGAATCGGTCGCGTTGCTGTTTTCGAATCGAAATGTTATCGTCGCGATGCAATTATTGTTACCAACGAAACTCCCCGGTGCCGCGGTCGCGACACGAGCGTAAGTAAAACGCGTGCATTTAGTACGATCGAAAATACAAAAACTACCGACGGTAACAATAGGCGATCGACGGTTGGACACGTGTCCAGAAGAAAGTGTATTATTATGTCCACGAACTGAGTTTGGCGCAGTGACAGTTTAAAGAAAACCAGTGTGATCCCCGCACAAACGGCGGCCGAAACGAGTTGTTTTAACGTGAGCTGTATAGTGGGATGGAGTCATGCATAGGCGTACTTCGAGCAACGTACGTCACAGGTGAGTATTAACAAAATAAAATGTTGTCGGCGACGTGGGAATGAACCCATTTTTTTTCTCTCTTCTACGGATGATGATCTCGTGCCTCGTTAAGTGACACTACGTGTAACACTACAGAGACTAGAGCAAGAGTCGGTAATTAGTTTCTAAGGGGGGGGAGGGGTGCGCGGAAAATTCGAAAACAAATTTTCAGAAGCCATTTATTTTTTATAGTAAAAAAAAAAACGGAGGGAAGGGGTGGGGAGGAAATACCCCTTCTCCTTGGATCCACCACCGCTGTACAACGCTACCACGTCTACAACAACTTCGTTTCGCGTTTCACTGCACGTTCATAATGTACAGACTTTATTTATTTTTTTTTTTAATTTCAACTATAAATGCACGTTTTTGGTTTTCACGTTATTTTTCGTAATTTGTAGACATTGCGAGTGGTTTTTCTTGAATTTCGTATTTCAAAGGAAACATTTACATTTTTAAAAATCGTTGTTTGATTACGAACGGAGGGTTTTTGTCGTGATTAAATTTCCGTCGTACAGGTGTTGCAAAAGCTTTTACAGATAATCCGCCGTATGAACGCTTATCGTACGATATTTTTTCTAGCAATATTGAAATTGTGTTATTTTTTTTAGTTCTAGGGCATTAAATCGTTTTATTGTATTTATATTTTTTTTCTTATTCATTGTTGTTATATCCTGTGTCTCGCCATGACCGATTTTTAAAATTTGTTTACGTTTTTAATTACACAATCAAAAATAAAAGTCCGGCTGATAAAAAACAAACAAAAAAAAAAAAAAAAAAATGATCGAAATCGGATTACTTTACGAGGCAGAAGCAGAAGAGTTTTTCAACAAAGAATCGAGCGAAAAAGAAACGGTAGTACGCAGGTCCCTTAATATAAAAATTAAAACTATCCAAAGTTAAGAACATGGTTAATATTGTAAACTTTACAAATTACTAAAAATCCCGGAAGTACTTTACTATAAACGTTTTTTAATAGAATTCCCCGCGAAACAAAAAGAGCAGATACTGGGGGATGGGTGCGCCCGCTGTTTCATGTGGGTAAGTGGGAAGGTGGGATACATAAGGTTATTTAATTTATATGTAACCAGCGATAAACCATTGCTTACAAAAAACGATTCGGAGCGAAGTTCGGTCAAACATGTTTTTAAAGGTCGTAGTATTTATGATTTTCGTCAAAATTTGATTTTAAGATTTATTAAAAAAAAAAAAAATTATTACATTGCGCTAGTTTGTTTTTTCACCAATAAGTACAGTCGTACTTATGAACCTTCTGTCAAATTTTCAAGCATTTCCATACCAAATAAAAGTTACTTATAAAACTCGCAAAATTAAAATTTTATCAGAACAAAATTTAAAATTATAAAAGTATTATTTTCATACATTTTCCCATTATTTCTACGTATCTTTCGGTTTTGCTCAATTATTAAAAAAAAAACCCAAAGAAAATCAAAAACCTAATTTTTTACTAATTAGATTAAAAATGCAACAAATAATTTCACTTGTCGTTTGTTTATCGAAGCAATATTTTTTTGTAGAAGACGTAAACTGTACAAATTCTAGCGTCGTAAATTATTATCTGTTTTCATTTTTCGTCATTTTCCGGGTTTTCTCAATTATAAGAATAACTACGACAGAAATTAAAAAAAAAAAAAATTACATACTCACTAACTAGATTAAAAGTGCTACAAAATCGATCTCTCGTCGATTATCGATTGGAGCAATTTTTCCAGTAAAAAAATATCGCGAACGAAAATTTAAATCAACGCAAACAGTAACACCGTAAATATTTCCCGTTTCGCCTATAATTTTCTTTCGAGTTTTTCTCAATTATTTCGGAAACCCCGAGGAAAATCCAAAAATGACCTCTGTAAAGTACCACCCTAGTTAAATTTCCTTTCAGAAAATATACTGCACTCGAAAACCGAACGAGATATCTGGTAGAAAATTTGTTCGCAGATTAAACAAAAAAAATTAACCAGCATTGTAAATTCAATACATACGTTCCGAATCTAAAATCGAGTATATTAAATTATAAACGATTTCGCACACACGGACAGTAATAACTCGAAAATCGTGTTTTTCTTGTGACGTCAGTGTCCTATTCATGGGCACGAGATATCCCGAAACGGTTTGTTCGAAAAACATTTCCGTACGGTGGCTCAACTCGTTTTTTATCTAACTATTTCTTCGATTTCTACCGTTCCCTCGGTTCGTTAAATCCGGAACAATTTTCTGTTTGCGATGATCCACTCGTACTATGGTCGCTCTCGGTACAACAACGCCGAAATCCCGCCCGTCCCGCGGCCGGGGTCATTAATTTTCGCCCGCGGAAGCCGTTATATTTTACACCGGGTACCCTACCGCAGTGGCGCAACCAGCGTTTTTTGAAAGGGGTGTCACGTGTATATATTAAAAAAATACCCGTCTTTCAAACAGATTTGTACTACTGAAACGCGGACGTAAGGGGCCGTGCCACCGAACCACCGGCGATCGCATTCCATCATGTCCGCCAGAAGCCGCCAGCATTCGCTTTCGTGCGGTTGGCAAATACCGGTCGTTTCGAATTCGTTTTTCTCCGCGGCGAATTACGCCAATACCCGGGCCTACTTATTTACTCACCTGGGGGCCGTGGTGCAAAAGAAGTGTCGCCGTTTTCCGCGGTCGCCCACGCCGGAACCGATACGCGGACCTAAGCGGCCACGCAAACGCCCGAATTTTAACGATTTTCCCAAAAAGAGGACGCGAACCGCCGCGTATTATCTGCCGTCGGGCACGGACGGGCGGGTTTAAACGACTATTGATCACTACGACGGCGAAAATCACCTAATCGGAGGAGACGAATCAAGAAAAACCGATTAGCCGGCAATCGAACGAGTACCGTTCGGGCGGTCGGAATAAAATTGAAAATCGCTCCGGGGTGCCAGTTTTTTTTTTTTTGCCAAATTTTCTCCGATTTCGAAAAATGCGTACGTTATTTTCTACATTTCAATTGCAAACGCCTTAACGATACGATCGTCCAGCCGATCTACTACCCGACACCCATTTAGGCGGGAAGGGGCGGACACGATTCAACGGAAATAATGATAACTCGTTGTCAATTCGTGATTTCCACGATAAAATATGTTTTTATCGACGAACAAAACCGTAAAAACATTATACGGGCCGCATTGCACTCTCGATTTTTTAAATTCCGGTTTCAAACAACGCGAAAAATAATAAGGCTTGAAATTCACTTTTAAAAACACTCACTAAAAAATGTTTAGAGCGAAATATTGGAAAACGAAGAGTTCAATGCGCGTCCTGCAGAACGTTCCCCTGTATAACGAAAAAAATCAAGTTTTGTTCGATTCTACGTCGATTTTTATTTATAATTTTGTTTTCTCATCCGGGATCCATTACTAATGTTCATCGAACGCCCGCAGCATCGCTTGTACGTTACCCACTCGAGTGGTTTCTCCGGACCGTGTCGTTGTACGAGTCGAGAAATCGCGAAAAACTCGAAAACCCTGCTGGCGTATTAACTAACACGGTTTGTCGGCCGAGGGGGCCCGGGTAGGGTCACGTCACGACGCACTGGGCGGATTGCCGACGGATCCGGGACCGTACACCTACGGGTATTCGCGTCGTACGAAATCCGTACTCCGGTGCACACTCGGTAGACACAACGACGACGACGACGACGAGAACCCACGGCCGGTTAGCTCGGCAGTAGAAATAAACCGGCGCGGCCGGACCGGATCCGGGCGTCCGGATCACCGCGCGGATTGAATGCGGATTACGGAACCGTGTTCCGGATCGGTCTCGACGCGTTGTCCGGCACGGCGCAGTCAGTACACCGCACAGCGAGTGCCTACGCCGTGCGCACGTGAACGGCCGTGTGGTTCGTTTGAATTTCGGGGCGATTATCACAAAATAACGATAACAACGGGGGAAAAAAACAAAATAAATAAAAAAAAACAATTAAAAACCACGGTTAATAGGTATAATTTTTTTTTTTTTTTTTCTTAAATATATATAAATGTTTTAACAAAAATATTTTATATACACATTTTTTTTTTATATATATAGGTATATAATATAATGACAATAATCTATACAGTGTGTTTTTTAATCGTCTGAATTCCATCTGGGTCACCTAGTGAGCGGTAACTATAGGAATAATGTCAAGGCCCGTAAAGTTACGTCGTTTTTTTTTTTTTTTTTTGTTAATTTTATTTTATCTTTTACCTACCTACTCGTGTGTGTGTAATATTACAGTTTATTTATTTTGGTTTTTTTCCTTTTTTTTCTGTCGTGAACCCGAGTCACAATAATATTAAAAAGTAATAAAAATAATAATAATAATAATAATGATAATAATAATAATTAATATAATAATGATAATAATAATAATAATAATAATAATAATAATAATAATAATAATAATAAACCAATCCGTTTGGCTTCACACATTGAGCAAAAAAACGTTTAGTCTAAATTTCATTCGCAAAAAAAAAAAAAAATCATAATAATAAAATAAACAAACAGGTAGGTAAGTCTTAATGTTAAGTTGTTTTTTTTTTTTTTTTTGGCTTTTGTTTTATTTTTATTTTTTTCCTATAGTTTTTATACATTTAACACATTATAATTTTCGTACAAACGGTTAAAAGCGTATTATTATTAGTTTTTATTCAACAAAACGGTGGACGCAGTGCGGTCAAACGAAACAACAAACATTATAATAATATCGTATATAAAAAAAAAAAAAAAAAAAAAAAAAAAA
>CABPRJ010000017.1:335881-748422 GCA_902439185.1 Cinara cedri
AAAAAAAAAAAAAAAAAGAAAAAAAAAAGTAATTACAATAATAATTAATGTAATAAAATAATCAATAATAATAGTAATTTCTACATTGTTATTCGATATACGCGTATTCATTAATATAATAATATATATATATATATATATATATACTAAAACAAATATCGTGAGCGTTAAAATAAATTATCACATCGATGTACAAAATGTAAAAAATATAAGAAATCAAAACGGCGAGAGAGAGAGAGAGAGAGAGAGAGAGAGAGTGAGAAAAAACAGTACCTATCGGGACTACTGCCGGTTTTCGAGTCGTAACCGAAAACGACGCGACAAGGAGAAAGAGACGCTCGTTGGCGGGGCGGGAATGGGGGAGGGGGGCTACGCCTAAGTGCGGTTCGAATGCAAAACGAATAATATCCTATAATTAAAATAATAGATAACTCAACAACGATAAGCGATTAAATTGCGAGAGAACGAAAACAAAAAAAAAAAAAAAAAAAAAATCGTCGTCTAACGGCGGATATCGAAGGTCGGGATTGAGAGGACGGACAGACACACGGAGAGACACAGACACCGGGGGTGGGGGGGGAAAGAAATACGCGATAATAATAAACGATTTGTAACGCGGACTCGGCCGCGGCGCGATCCGAAAATGAACGGCCCGACCGCCGACGGGGTGTAGGGGGTTAGGTGGGGGGAGGGGAGGCCGCCGAAGGATCGCGCCGACGGTTTTTTCCGTGGGGAAAAAAAACAAAACAAAACAAACCGGACACCCGGACGGGTCGAAAAGCGCGCGGTCCCGTCCAGGCGAACGGTCAACGCGGCTCGGGTTTCGAGCGACGCGCGCGCGAGGCGTTCGTTCGCGGGTGCCGGTGCGGCGTCGGTGCGGTACGAGACGGGAAACGACGACGACGACGACGACGTCGTTAATAACGAACGGACCCCCCCCCGGGGGAAAATTCAAAGAAAAGGGAATCGATTATTGTTATTGTTATTGTTATTATCGTTTGAAAACTCGGTCGGGCGGGTGACGCGGCGATGATAACGAATTTTTGACGAATATTCGCAGTAGTAGTAGTAGTAGTAGTAGTAGTGGTGGTGGTGGTGGTGGTTTTTTAGTAATAATAATAATAATAATAATAATATCAATAATAATAATAATAATAATAATAATATTATAGAAAACGATGGCGGAACCGGATATTCTCAACGAAACGTACGTAACGCGTACGCTACTATAATAACTTACCTAAATTATAATTACGTATCACATATCGAAATGTTAAAAAACGAACAGACCCTTCGGTCATCTGAGTTGCCACAGGTCCTCGTTGACCGTGTCTCTCCGGATGTTCGGCATTTTCAGGATTTTCTCTTTGGCCTCTTTGGTGATCTTCGTGCACCCGTACAAGTCGATGGACCGCAGCAGCTTGCACGAGTCCGACAGATGTTCCAGGCCCTTGTCGGTGACGGAGTTGCACTGGCCGATATTGAGCACCTCGAGGTTCCGCAGCGATTTCGATATGTACAGCATGCCGTCGTCGGATATTTGGCACGAGCCCAGGGACAACGTGTGCAGCCCGTACAGGCCGTGGGACACGTGCAGCAGCGCCTGGTCGCCGATCTTGTCGCAGAACGACACGTTTAGGCTGCCCAGTTTGGTGCACCCCTCGGACAGGTAACCGATCCCGATGTCGGAGATGTTGTCGCACGCGCTCAGGTTCAACTCGTCCAGCGTGTTCATGCGCGACACGTAGTTGAGGCCCGTGTCGGTGATGTTGACGCAGAAACTCAGGTTGAGGCTGCGCAGGGAGCGCAAACCCTCGGACACGTACTTGAGGCCCTCGTCGGTGATGTGCTGGCAGTCTTGTAGTCCCAGAAACTCGAGCTGCGCGTTCCCGTCGGTCGAGTCTTTGCTGGCGCCCGCGATGTGCGACAGTCCCACGTCGGACAGATGCCAGCACGACCGCAGGTTGAGATACTTGAGTTTTTTCAACTTGCGCGCTATGTGCGAGAACCCCTTGTTGGTGATGTACGAGCAACCCTGGATCTCGAGTCGCGTGAGACCGCGCAGCGTGTCGGCGATGCGTATGAGACCGCCGTCGGTGAGCTGTTTGCACAGCGACAGGTTGAGTTCGGAGATGTTCGGATGGTGTTCGAGGAACATTTGGTGTAGGTCCTCGTCCTTGATGTGGTAACAGCCGCTCATGTTCAGCGACACCAGATTGGGCACGTTCTGCACGATCTCGCGCAGACACTTGTACCGGGACACGGACAGCACTTGGACGCGCTTGATGCCGCGCTGCTTCAGGCTCTCGTACATGGGATGCGACGACCGGCACATGTCGATCTTGGCCTCGACGCCGCGCCACACGGACTTGTACCAGGCGGCTTCGCGCCACGCGGTGCACACCTGAGCCGCCCGGCCTTTGTCCGGCACGTCCAGGTAGCTGAAGATCAACGCCAGTATTTCGGGGTACATCCGATGGACGTGCGTGGGCCGGTTCTCGTCGTACTGGCAACCGCCGGCCACGGTGCGCCGTTCCACCGCGGTCGACGAGGATTTGACCTTGCGCGCGGCCGGCGGCGGTACGTGGGCCTGGTACGGCTGTACCCGGTACGGCTGGAACCGGGAGATGTGCCGGTACGAGATGGGCACCTCGGTAAAGCCGCCCAACTCGTCCATGATGGTCCCGTACGGGCCCGCCGACATGACGTCACGGCGTGTGCGTGTCGTCTCGCGTCGTCCGTGCACTGGTGTGGTGGCGGCGCCGTTCGGGCCTAACGAGATCTTCGGCTGCGGCGACGACGGCCGCGTCACAAATCACGCGTCGTAATGCGGACGGCGCACATGACGACGGCTGATAATGGGTACGAGTGGGTACGGAATAATAACGATTGCGACAGACAGCAGAGACAGAAAAAAAAAAACAATCGTCGCTCGCACGGGAAAAAAAAAAAAAAAAAACGGAACGGAACACGGCGCGTAACGAACGGAGAGAACTACAGCAGACGTGCGCCAAGTACGCGCGTCACGAGAGCGTATACCGTACTGACGGCGACGACGACGGTCGACGATAACGGGGGAACGGGACGGACGGACGGAAAAAAAAAAAAAACATGTACTTACACACCGTTGCGTGCGTGTGTGTTGCGTTCGCGTGTATGTGCGCGCGCCCGTGTGTGTGTCGTGTGTGTGTGCGGCAGTGTGCCGCGCGCGGGCGCGGGCGCGCGTGTGTTTGCGTTTGTGTGCGTGCGTGCGGGCGCGTGTGTGTGTGTGTGTGTGTGTGACGATATTTCAAACGAACGGTCACGGCGGTGGTGGGGGGTCGACCGCGCCGAGTTACGGCGGCGGCGGCGCGCGGAGTACCGTTTGTGCCCATCTCTGCCGGCGGCGGTGTCGCGCGTCGCGGGGTGGGTCGGCGGCGGGGAGGTAACCCGCTGCCGGCGGTGAGGGAGGGGTGAGCCGACGGAGCGGCGGAGCGCGGTCGCCTTCCGGTCGGTCGGCCGTTCTCGGTTATGTTCGGCCCGGATCGGCGTCCACGCCGGCGGCGCGGACCCGTCGAGCAGAGCGTTTCTCGTCGTCGTCGTCGCTGCCGCCGCCGCCGCCGAAGATTCCTCCGGTTGCGCATCGGTACCTACGGGTGTGCCGAAATAATTTCGTATTTCGTGCCGGTCGGTCCGTAGGTATGAGACACACAGATGTACTTGTCCAAAAGAGCCCCGATGATATTTCGATGGCGGCGCGGCGCAAGGGTCTAAGCGACACGGTTATCGTGGTTTTCAAGAGGATCAGAAAAAAACATGTATTTGTGATTTCAAAATTTTTTTCGGCCGGGAATTTTTTCACCGAATACTTTTTTTTTTTTTGTCTGTAATATGAATACGCACTGTCGATCGGATTTTATCGTCGTTTAGGCCCTATAATTGAGAAGACGAATGTAAAATGTACCGATCGTACCCGAAACTATTGAAATTCAAATTGTCCGTTAAGACGTTAGTTAATGGTCACAGCTGTTGTTGAGCTCGCGCGCGATGGACGAAACGCGTCCGTTTCTCCATCCACCAGCGAAGCCGTGTCGCTTAGACCCTCTGACCGTTTCGCCATCGATTCGTTTGCCACTACATTGCATAAATCGTCAAATAATTTTAATAATTTCGTCTTCGTGTCTATTCGAACGCCAATGTACAACTATGGCACAGCGTGCGGAAAACCGTGCAGTTGAAATCAACCGAATCGTTTTGCACGGGTATGTAGTCGAGCATCTGTATTTCCTTTATCCACGGGTCTATCCCGTCCGGATCACCGAGCGTGACGTTGTCCGCGAGTGACTTAAAAATCGTTGGGGAGGGGCGGAAGGGCGGGGGCCAAGGGGGGCTGGTAAAGGGACCGAATCGCGAGACTATCGAATAATTGCGGGTCGCGAATCGAATGACACGGCAGTAATTAAACAACAAACAACAAAAACCACAAGATTATCATCGGTTTAGGTTTTTAAACATTTTTGAATATTTTTTTTCCTTACATGAATTCGGCCGGCTTGGCTTTTCTCGTGAGAAAAATGACCATTCAGGTGTATTACCGGTGCAATGACAGTGCGACGGCGACGGCGACGGTTTTTTGATGGTTATATCGGATTCGCGTAACGTGTTGCACCGAGCTACCGAATATGCAACGATAAATCATCGAAAAACGATTTTGAGCAGAGTTTAGTTGAACATTTTTCGATAAATTTTAATAGAAAATTCGTAATAATTTATAACTATAAAATAAATTACAATTGTCTAATCAATTTCAACTTTAAGCGCTTACATACAAAAAAAAAAAAAAACTAAATTACTTTTTCTTTTAAACCGCTAATAAATAATAACAAACCTATGATGAACCTCGTATCAAACTTTTTAGTATTTTTCCGAGACCGACAAATCGTAATATGCGCGTAACCGAAATTACTAGTAAAACGCTATAAGCAAACAGAAAAAACGCCAGGGTACGTTTAAATTTCTATTTGCACCACGTTTAGAAACCGCCGACATTATTAGTATTCGGCGAATATTTCTGGTCTCCGCGAAAGTCCAAAATCTTAAATTAACAGAAACCGTTGGGGCGTAAAATTCCCCGTTTTCCGCCTTCTTTTCCACCGTTGTTATGAAAATGCAGACCTCTCCGACGCGGACCAACTTGACAACACTTTCTATATTCGAAATCACGTGTTGATGATTCGAGCATGAATTGAACGCCGAAAAGTTGTTAACGGATACAAAAAACATCATAGTGAAATCAATATTAAACTAGTACATCGCTTTGCTCGCAATCCAAAACGCTTAAGGAGTCTCGTCACTGGTATTTGTTTTCTCTGTCTGTCCCACACGATGGTATAGCAGCAACGGTTTTTTGAGTCGATTGGGGGAGGCGATATAGCCACTTACCTATCTCCCCCTGTGCACGTCATTGGCTCTCGTGAATATATATATAGAAATGATAACATTGATATTGACGGAGTCATTAACAGATTTGCAAGATTAACTCGAAAATTCGTTTTTTCTTTGTTAAAAAAAATACATTTTTCTATTTAATTATTTGTTTATGTTCTTTTGGTTTCGTGAACAATTCGTTTTCTGTGTTCACTAAAAAAAAAAAAAAAATAAAAAAAAATATAACGTATAACATTTAGTAATGGGTACCACTTTGGTAATAGGTAATAGTTGTTAGTAAAAGGCTAGAAATAAACGTAATATGTTACGTACGCTGACAAACTGATAAAGCTGATAACATTAAAATCATACCATTAATTGAAATGTAGGTATTATACGAAACAATATTAAACAGTTTCGCGATTTCTTAAAAATGCGTTGGATGTAATTACAAAAGTACAAAATATATTATACCTCCATGCTGTGGTGTAAATGTAAATTTAATTAATTTTAATTAAAACGAAATTTTCAATGTGATATGGGTTTATATTTTGCGAAGAAAAAAAAAAACAAAACAAACAACAACATAATTACTAGATCGTAAAATACAATCGCAGTACTGTTTCGATGGAAAATGTATAATAATTCCTGTTTTCTATTATAGGAACGAAACGAGTAGTTCGCCTAGGGGGCGTCGTGTCGTCACGCCACTGAACTCAACGATACAACATTATTTTCGCGCAACGTTCAGTGGCGTAGCCAGCGTGCAGACCGGGTGGGCACAATTTTCTCCGAAATTAACACAATTTTAAAATCAAACATTTTCCCTAGTATAGTCTTTCTCATCCAAATATTTATATTATTTTATCTAGCCTACTAAGAAAAAATATTTCTAGCTACGCCTCTGGCGGCGGTTTTGTCTTTAAAAGGACGACACTCATGCATCGTATTTTGTTGTTTTCGTCTTACAGACGCACGGCAATGTTAAAACACGCTTACGCAAACTATGTACAGAACTCGTTGAAATTTTCGTTTTAGTGGTAAAAACACCGATTATAAAATCAAAAGAGAACAATATACCGGAGGGCGAGACATTGCGTTTTATCAATTTTCTCCGATTATAACAGTCTATTTACCGTTTATAAATAACGACTTTTTCGACGTTTTTTTTTTTTTTTAGTTTGCTAAAACATTTAAAAAAAAAAAAAAAAAACAACTTTTTCAAAAAAACGCAACGTCTTGCCCTCCGGAATATCGTTCTCTACAATTAAAACTAAGCGAGTTCTGTGTAGTTTGCGTAAGGATGCGATTACTAAATCTTGCGTTTGTAAGACGGAAACGACAAATGCATGACCGTCCTCTTAGGTCTGACGTTATAAAAACAAACAGCGCGATATTTTAATACTATTGTTCCTGTCGAACGCAAATTCGGTACGGCGTCATCAGTCGGACATATTGTCGCGGTTTTCTTGTACAAAGTCATAAACGACGTCATATTCCGATATTTATTCAGAACAAAACACCATGAAATTTCGATGCACGGATAACACGCGGGAAGCATGTAAGCAAGGCGTACGTGGTTAGGGAACCTAATGGGAATCCCGTTCACCGATTGGCTCTAATTTTTATTATTTTTTTTTTTATTTTATCTAAGTACCGATACGATAACTGTTTTAATTTTTAAAAACTGATCAGTTACACTAAATTATATTATTCGTTGGTGTCAGCAACAATTAATTCTATATAAAAATGTTTTCTAAGTTATAACAGACAATGAAAACAAAGTGTTGATAAGATTTATACCAACAAGATAGATAGATTGTGGGCAATAATAACAAATGTCTCTTATCGTGTAGCACAATGCGGAGTAACGTGTTTAATTACGAAACGATATTTTGACATTGAATCCAATATGTACCCGGCACCTACCCAGCACCCAAAAACAATTGTTTCTTCCATAGGTGTTATATTTGGTCTAATGCGAATGGAATGTCGATAATAGTCCTAACGAACGGTTAAGCCAATGAAACGAAACACTTTTCAATATTTCGTAAAACCGAAACATTTGAAAAAAAAAAAAAAAAGAAAAAAAACCGTGACCGACGATGCTCGTGAAATGTCCGTCTCGTTGCGATTGGAGCCGACCGGAGCGCAGGACACCCGCGGGGGTTCTCCGACAGTGTGCGCGCTTTGTTTACATGCACGCGGGAAGACGCGGTGAAAATACGTTATTTTCTCGGATAACCGCGCCGACCAATGGGACTCGCGGGTCTCTCACGAGCACACACGCACACGTTCTCTCACTCGCTCTCTCTCGCTCGCTCGCTCTCTCTCTCGCCCCGTCCGCCGGAGTACACCGCAGGCTGTTTACGGCGGCACCGTCGTCGTCGTCGTCGTCGCGCGACCGGGCGAAACAACCTGTGCCCGTATTGTAAATTATACGCACGTACCTGTGTGTGTGTGTGTGTGTGTGTGTGTGCGCGTGTGCGTGTGTATACATACACGTACACTGTACCGGTGTAGTTTTGTAAAACGAGAACATTGCACAGCTGCTTGTGCAACGGTCACAGTTTCGGGCGTTCCGTCGCGCGAAATAATAATGCAAAACAATGCGCGACGCGTTTATGCCCGTGTAACGCGTTCCGTACGAAAACGTTCGTCGCGGAACGCGTTTCGCGCATTGCGCCGGGGCGATCCGTTTCGAGGGGGTTTTTTTCGCTTTTGTTTTTTTTTTTTCCTGCGTATATTTTTACGAACAATTTTCCGTCGACCGCATATTCCGCGTTCCGGTTCGGGCGGGAGGACGCGGTAACGGAGGCGGCACGGCGCGTTTTGTACGCCACACCGGTCGTATGGTATGCCCGCGGTCCCCGTACCCGTGGCCGCCCGAAATAATGAACCGCATTGACGGAGCATCTCGTCGGCGGGTCGACGGAAAACATAAACTTCAACCACCCTCCCCCGGCGCGCGTACAAGGGGACGGGGCGGGGGGAGGGGTTATGGATTCAACCACTCCCCCCCCATCCCTCGACATTCCATGAAAATAACGACGAAAGTAGAATTTTGATAGAGTCTCGAAAATGGTTACTGTCAACGAGGAAGACGATTAAAATTTCTGTTTTATCACTTTAGATCGTATAGGTACCTAGGTAATATTGTTATTATTGTCATTTCTAATTTGTTGTGGTTTTCCTGCTTTCGGAAAATTACAACTGAGTACGGCGTACTCCATATTATCGTCACAATAATACGAATTACGTTAGAATTTAGGCTGTATTCACTAAACAATATTAAATGCAACATTTAGTAATAGTTATCTATAACGCTAAAAATGAACGTAATAAAATGTTGACATTTTTAATGAAAAATAAATAATCCCACAGTTTAAAGTATGTAAACTTCTTTGTTATAAGAGTATAAAAGTGTACAACTTTAACCCCTCTCCCTCCGCGAAATAATTTTTTCGTAAACGCACCTGTAGCCACCAGAATATAATATTATTCGAACTGTATAGATATTCGGTCGACGCGTGGATGTCGTAACGCAGGTCGCTCCGATCGTCAGAAATAAGGGAGACTGTAAAAACAAACGGTTTTAATGTGACTTTTTAGAGCCGCTTGTTTTTTGAATTGTCGACCAACAAATCGATTTTTGAAATATCCAGTGTAATATCCAGCCGCGCCAATGGATCGCGGTGTATATATAGTATGCGTTTAAATGAAAAAACTGCAATCGATTTTACCGGATTTACCTCGGCGGTGGTCCTCACCTGGATATTTTGGAAAAAGAGCCGAATTCTATACGTTTTTTTTTATATATTTCTAATATTTAATTCAAAAATTAGTTGCGGGCCGCGTGCAGCATGTAGCCAGTCAGACTCCTAATTCGAATCTCTTATTTCGGAAATTCCCTATAAATGCCTAAAAAACTAAGTAGACTATTTCGCGTTTAATTGCTATAATTTGACAGTAGGAAACCGATGTTTTTCTTGTCTCTTATTCTATGGTCTTGAAATGCCCGTTTACCCCGAGAAACCCACTAAGCACCGTCGTTTAAATGTGTTTTTTAAAACATTTAATGTCGTTTTTATTTTATTGAGAGTGCCAATCGTTTCATCTCTATACACATCTCTGAAATGGGCGATTCAATTTGACCGTATTTCGTTTATTGAATCCACGATGATAAATGATTTTATTACTGATACGATATTAGTAGGAGGTAACTTAACTATATACGCGTGAGTGCATGATATATGTATTGTATACAAAAAAAATTCAACATTACGATAAAAGTTGAGTACACTGTATAAATACGGCTTTTGTCTTAGAATTTATGTCATCGTGCTAAAGTTATTAAATTTGGCAACCTTGTACAATCGTGCAATCGTATTTACACGCGCAATCGTAAACTAAAAGGGTCCGCGCGCAATCGTATTCTACGCAGGTTTCCATCGTAATGAACCCTTAAAAGGGGATTGATACAGGGATATTGGCATTTTCGGTACGAATCGATTCGTTAATAGTCGAATTATTTTTATTAAATTATGGATTTACCTTGGCGATGCGGATGAAATCAAAAACAAAAAAAAAAAAAAAAAAAAAAAAAAAAACAAATAATAAAATAGTCCGTGTAAACGTGGGTATACGCTTCAGTTATTCATGTTAACTGGCTTGTATAAATTAAATTTGCGCAAATACTTGGTCGTAGAAACAATTAGTTGAACTGAAATCGGGACTGCACGAACGATTTGTACGATTTCAGGAACTACTTGAAAATAAAACTGAGTTTGGCTCAAGTTTAGACCGATATTTGAATGTGTAAACAAGGATTGAATGTTTGTGCAAGTATGGGCCTGAGGGATAAACAGCTGGTAGGTATATTTCAGATAGTAAATGTATTTCATCCACTCGCAAATATGCTCTAAAGTCATTAGGTTCATTTAACAATATTCACCAAGTAAATTAATGTGCGAATATTTTTTTCTTTTTATAGTAGTAAGTAATAACCAATCTTTTCAAAATTTCTTTTTTGACTTTGTTTGGTTTTCATTTATCTTATGTTAAGACATAAGCAAATGTGTAAGTGAAAATTAAGAGCAACTTCTCTTCATTAATTGAACACAATTTGTCAATTGTATGTGATTTACAACGTGTTTAATAAAATAATAATGATTATTATTATTAAATCATTGTCCGTAAAAATTTAATTTATGTTAATAATGAAAAATAAGTAATAATAAGGCCAAAACTAAACTGAAAGTTTGAGCAACTAAATACTTACTTAAATATTAATAATTTGCGCAGGTTTCATTTGTACAAGCGGCCGGTTTTGCACAAGAACAACTTAACGTGTAAATCCACCTTAAGAGTCATAATAACATAATGATAATTATTTTTCTGCTCATTATTTTGGGACAGGCAACGTCGAGCGGGACAGTTACATAGATGAAACTAGACCATAAACTTCGGTGGTGCTAAAATTATAGATTCATCACAGACCCATGGGGGGCAATGCTTCCACAATGCCCTTTACGAGACTCGTATAGTCAGCAACTACATGTAGTTTCATTTACAATATTTTAGATAAAAATCTAACATAACTTGTTTAACTTTATTTTTTATGCACACGTGTGTGTTCCGTATGAATTTTGTTTTGCTTAGTAATTATGAATTACACGGAAACAATATTTAGTCGATACTATAAAAAAGCTTATTGGACATTTTTAAGGGTGCTAATTTTAAACTTGGTGTGATAAAGACCCTGTAACACCCTCCTAGTTGCTCCTATGGTCAGTTAGTATTATAATATATGTGGATTGTATAGGTAAGTACAGCGCACTGCGTCGTTATCAAAGCACTTATCATACGTCAAACGATAGTTTTGTAATTATTGCAGTGTAATTGACGGGGTGAGGTTCCAAAACGTACTAGTGCCAAAAACATTATTGTTTGCGACAGGGGCGGACTGGGACTTCAGACCGGCCCGGGAAAATGTACAATATGTAGCGGCCCACTAGAAGGCCTTTATATGAAGGGGGGGGCAATCTGGTTGTCGGAGCGGTAATTTGTTTAGTTCGTTAAGGGGCGGTAAATTTTTATCGACATATATTGTGGAATTATACATATAACATTGTACTTTAAACAAAACGATAACCGTATTAACCCAATCGATTATTATTTTTTGTACATTTTATTGTTTAGACTCTAAGTATTTTGACAATTCCATACGGATTTATTACTCGCTTCAAGATTTTAAACGATGTTCACGATATTTTCAATTACTTGCCATTTAATATTAATGTTAACGATGTTCCTCTTGGATTGAGTTTGAATTTTAACTGATTCATGACCCAAAATTCATAATTGATATGCCACAAATAACTTATCTAGCAATTGGCTTATTTTATCGAATCATTATCTTTACCTATTTCGTACAAAGCTTGTGTAAGATATTTTATAAAATATAAATTTGACGTACATGTATACAGTGTACAACAAAACCTGTGTAAAACAAAAAAAATATTTTCAAAGATGTTAATTGAAGGAATTTGGTTAAAAATACCAGAAAATGAACTAAAAAAGGAAAACATGACCAAAAAAGGCAAAAAGAAAAATGATCTAAACAATTAAAAATGTCAAAAAATGCAGAATAAAAGTTTCATAAATGACATTGTTGTTACTAATTACGTAATTTAAATTTTTTACTAACAGAGCTACGTTTCTCAATCACCAAAAAAAAAAAAACGCACTTCCCTACAAATTTACAGCCCTAATAATAACTGATCGAGTATCGTTTTGAGAACAAACTGTCTTTTCGTATTTGTTATTTCGCATGATTTATTACGGGTACACTTGCGGTGTAAGTAGTACATTTCGGACAACAAACGCAATAATAAATAATACAGTAAGTTTTGATCAAAGTCTAGTGCGGAAATATACGTTGCTGCAGTACGATTTATATGAATTATACGAGCAGTACACATACGTTTTTTGATCAATTCTACATTTCCGGAGATGTTTTTTCGTAGAAAAAATTGATCGTAGACTATTTCTGATAGCCTCGATCGATTACCTATCATTTTTTTTTTTTACAATACGAACGTCTAATTTGTTCACGGTTGTTGCGAGATACAAAAGAGATAGTACAGCGGCTGATTTTTATAGCCGTCTAGGACGTTGCCCGGGGTAAACTAAGCGGAAGCGGTCTAGCATTATTACACTCCACGTTTTGGAATGTCACCCTTCATTATTACCATCGGTATAATTATCGTAGGTACGTGTAGCCGCAGGGCCGCTGTTCGATTAATCAATTGATCGGAAAGTCGAAATTCATTCACATTGACGTGGCCTTTTTAATAACTATCGTCTCTCACTATCAGTATAATACCGCATATAGATAATCTGAAATGCGAATAGAATAGATACGGGATGATGTGCTGTCGTTATTATTGATGTCGTTGGTAATCTGTGCGTGGAGCGCGGCGAGAAATGTATTGGTTTTACTATGATATGTGCTTTTTTTTCTGTTTGTTAACAGGTTTTATATCAGAAACGTTGCTCCGATAAAAAAATAAACGACAGTATGGCTTTTTTTCTAGCATTTTATATCTAGTTAGTGCACTGGGGATGTAATTTTTCTCGATTTTCCCAGCAATTTTCATAATAATTGGGAAAGATTGGAATTTACGGCAGAAAAAATTACATTATTTTCGAGTTTGTGTTCTTATCAGGAATCTTGCTCCGAAATTCAAGTGTAGCATCTTTTCTGAAAGAAAGATTTGTCTAGTTGGTGCATAATTGTATAATGAGTTGTTATTGTAATTTGGTCAAAAATAATAATTGTAATAGAGTCTCGAAATAAAATACTTATACTGGCCTTTTCTAGACGCTGTACAATTTTAAAAATATATTCTGGCGATTTTCAAACTATTTGTAGTCATTTGACATTTTCGAGCTTTTCAGTTTTTATTTAGTTTAATGTGTATACAATTGTTTTGGGCGTTCAGAATTACTTGAAAGCATTTTTAGTTCAAATTTAGACGAGAATCGTAAAAATCTAGGCATTTCAAAACATGCTTGACCGAACTTAGCTCAGAAACGTAATTCGTCAACAATGATTAATCGTTACGTACAGATATAAATTAAATTACTTTATGTATCCAACAATCCCAATTTCTCACATATAACAATGGTATATTAGGCCTAGGTATTTATACAAATATAGTTTTAAATATGTTGTTCTTTTTGGAAACCAGAGCCATCACTTGGTGAGGAACTCGAAGTTTAAAAATTGGATATTTATCCTAGTGCCAGTCTATGACTTTTAATCTTGCCAAAGGTCGGAATTTCGGTTTATCCCTGGTTTTTGGGCTTCGGGAAAAATAAATTTCCGAAAATACAAAAATACCTATTGCATATATTTTTGTTTTTATTTTTTCTCATACGAGAGTGACGTACGCGTGACTTTTGTATGTAGAGAGGGGGATTAGTAGCAAATAATTACGTACTTCGTGAGAAAATTTGTTTAAATTTACTTACCGAATTAACTTTTAAACCACTCCCGTATGTAGTTATACGCTTTTTGCTCGTATTTTCGATTTCTATTTTCCGGCCGACTTTCGACATAAACAATATCGGAAGGGCAATATTATAAATTATGTATACTGTTTTTTGAGCACGAAAATCTGAAATACCCATTTAATGTATTAAGGTAATATTCGAGCGGAAAGCAGGGCCATATATTTATTTGATATATATCCTCGTTAATTGGCAAATTCGGTATAGATTCGGATAGACCCCGGTCTATCGATTAGTATTGAAATGACGCTACCGGTGCCGGAACGCCAGACGAAAAAAAATGTCTCGACGGGAATGACGGGTATGTCTCTACATTCTCTCAAAAATTCAATAGGAGCCTAACTGAAACTAGGAGCCTCCGCGAAACGAGTGAAACCGCTTACTATTAGGTAGTAAGTATCTATTCGCGAATTTAAGCGCCGACACATTTTAGACTCGGAACGTAGCCGAGAATCATTTTTGTTCGATTTTCCAAGCGGTTTCCGTGATAATCGGGAAAAACGGGAAAATTTACGTGTACGCGTATAACAGAATCCTCGTTCCGGATCGTTCTGCGGTCAATCGCTGCGTGTACAGATTAGAATTAAACTCCCCTCGTCCATATTGTGTCCTGTCCGCTGGGCTCCTCGCCCACGTCAATGGCCCGCGAATCGCGCGCGCCGCGGTGTGCCCGTCNAATATAGTTTTAAATATGTTGTTCTTTTTGGAAACCAGAGCCATCACTTGGTGAGGAACTCGAAGTTTAAAAATTGGATATTTATCCTAGTGCCAGTCTATGACTTTTAATCTTGGGGGTGGGGGGAGGGGGTGGGGGTGGGGGTACAGTGGCCGATATTCGGTATTTTCGTTCTACTCGACCAGACAATAATATATCATATTATTATCCGAGTACGCCCGCAATATTATTATGTACCGTGCGCGGGGCAGCGGGGCAACGTGTACGCGTATAATGTCTGAAGGTAGCTCCCATAATAGCGCACCTAACAATAGTATTTACGCATAATGACTGTTATTATCACCGAAGTATAGGTATACCGGGTACCGTAGAGGCACGTAGTTATTTAACGGTAACGCTATAATTTATACTTCAAAATAACAATATTTATCGTGTAAATATGTAAATACAATACGTACGATTGAAAATTGCCGAGCCGTAATACGTATGTATAATATTTTTTTTCCAAACTGTTTAAAAAAAAAAAAAAAAACAAAAAAACCGATTTAAAATAATAATATTTTTGTATTTTTGTATTTTTTTTTTCGGAAAAAATGAAAACGTATCATTATAATGCAAGGAACTATTACGATGTTTAAAACGTAAACTTTGTGTAGTGAAATAATACCCATATCGATTCGTGTGTACACCGAGAAAAACGGAAAACCAGTAAAATAATATGAAATATATATTTTTTTTCGTGAAAACCGTTTAATTGTTTAAGTGTCGTGATCAAAAAAAAAAAAAAAAAAAAACTAATATATTTATGTATTATTTCCAGTTTTAATATGTTGTTCTTTTATTAATCATGTATTATAAAAATTGTTTCATGAGTCTGGAATAATTTTTTTTCACAAATTTCAACGTAGGTACAATAGAATCTTTTTGTTTTTAAAGTTTAATTTATAATTGTCCTATTTGGCAGCATTATAGTACCTCTGTATATTATTTTTACGTATACAGTGTTAAAAAAATATATTAATTTAGGACGAAATGTGATACCTATATCGTGTGCCGTATAGAACAGAACTAATCGTCTAGAGAAAAAAAAATATAATAAAAATCGAAAAATCTTAGAAAGAAATTGAAAACGATATTGGTGTACAAGACTGTTATTTGTTTATTATAATGTATTATTCGTCACTATGTTTACGAAAACGGGATGTAAAAAAAACATTGAAAAGTATTACTAAACACGATTCAGTGTCTAGGTCAATGTTTTTTCAAACTTTTTTGACCACGGTACCATTCGCTTTTCACAACATTTTCACGGTACACTGTGACTTTGTTCTTGTCTGTGGACACGTTTTTCCCTAGTAAACTTGCTCCGATTTTTACGTGTGGCGACTTTTCTGAAGCTCAAATTTTAGACGTCATTTTTAAATAAAAGCACTTAAGTGTTTTTCCCACGTAGGAAAACGTACATTTTACGATTTAATTTTTTTATAAAATAAAAGACGTTTTCTACTAGAAAAAATGATTTAGTCGAAAAATTACAAGACATCTTTTTTGTTGCGCCTTTTTTATTTACTTTCTTACGGTATTATCGCTAAAACTTTTGAGCTTTTAAGGAATTTTTATTTTTGGGAGATTTTTGCTGTAATTCGATTATAAACACACGTAGAGACTTGAAACTTAGTAATAATATTTATTTTTAACTTACCTAGACGTGGTTAAATTTCCAAAATCATCGGACGACTTTTTTTTTTTTAATAAGCGTTTTGAAATCAAATTTAAACGAAAACGCCAAAAAAAAAAAAAAAAAATTACGGCACTTCAAATTAGTGAACTGCGCTCGGAATCGTCTTTCGCTAAGCAACTGTTTGCGTTGCTTACAGATACAAATAAAATAACCTTATGTATCCTACCTTTCCAACTTTTAACCTACAACTGTGGTCGCTCCCATCCCCAGTATTAGCTCTTTTTTTTCCATTCTTTAAATTTTTTACAAAAAATCGATGGGTTATTTCATCAGTTACGACTTTACACATAACTTGCGGATAACTGTAACCAGTGGTCCGTCACAATTTATTGAAAAAGAAATGTCAAAAGATCGCGGCACGCATAGTGAATGCCGCAACACACCAGTGTCCCGACGCTCAGTGTTTGAAACCCACTGGTCTAGGTATAGTATATTATATTAATCAGGGGCGGATCCAGGACAAGATAATAGGGGAGGGGTTGATTTTAAAAATGTATTTGACATTTAAGACGCGCATTTATGACGAGTTCAATGATGAATTAAGAGTATATTGGAGAGTGAGTCTCCTATCGCCCCCTTCCTTGGATCCGCCATTGATATTGGTGGTATTCGTGAAAAAGGATATATTCAAATTCAAATAATAAAATTGTTCAGGATAGAAAATAAAACCGAATAATTTACTACAGATTTGTGTAGACTATACAGTATATACTTAAACGCACATGGTAATTACATGATATTAAAAAGTAGATAGACAAATTTCAGTGCCACCAATTGATCCGTTACATAAAATTGTTCACTAAATTGATGTATTATGTAAAATTTGATAAAATGATAGCGGAAAAAAAGACCCTCGGGAATCCATCCTCCAAATTTCACCCGTACTTACACGCCGCCGCTGCTTTATAAATGAATAAATACATACTAATACACCAGCACTGCTGTCCACTGAGATAAAACCTCCCGTTACATTCTATCCGCTTATCGCATAATCCTATCATAAGACTCAAATGAATTGTTTATAGAAATCGATCGATTTAGTAATAAGTCTGTATTTTTTTTTTTTTTTTTTACATTTGTCAGTAATACATGATTTGGGCACATATAGTTATGTGAGTACCGATATAAGTGTATAATCAATTGCAGTTTATCTTAAAAAATATTAAAACCGCGTGAATGGATCCGAAAATATTAAAATGTAATAAAATCGAACCATTTTTAATTCTACTAGTAACCATTACTTTTACGTAAAATACCAAATAATATTACACACGTACACAATGTTATTCATACAACTTCTAGAGTCGATCACCTCATAAATAATTATTTCATGGTTTTTTTTACAATAACGTATCACAAATACGTAAAGAATTAACATGTAAAGTTTAAAACTATTTTGCGTTGTAATGTAGGTAGACATGGATATCAGAATGTATTATATTTTTTGCCGACAAATTATTTTCAGTATTTTTAGATTTTGTGGGGAGCGACGAATGTATTGGTTTTACAATGATGTTTATTTTATTGTTTTCTATGAATAACTATTCTATCAGAAATTTCGCTCCCACGGTCAAAAATACTCCCAGGTCACGCTACTTGTGTTGTTATACGCAGATAAATACATTTCAAAATATTATGGACATTGAGCAGTGACAGCGCCAGACTATTGCGAGGCTGTGCACCGTTGCCCTGGACCGAGTTGCGAGGGTTAAATACAAAACGTTTACCTGATGGCTGGGCAAATGGGGACATTTGTCTGCTTGGCTTTTCTGAAATAATTTAAACAATGAAAGCGAACGAAATGATCTGTTATACTGCTGATTTACGTACTAGTGTAGTACTATCGTTAGTGTTGGAAGTCGGGTTAACAATTTTTTAAAATTCTGCGATATTTACGATTATCACATAATTACAACTGATCAAAACACTTAAAAAAAAAAAAAAAAAAACCGTGACTACAAATTTTCGATGTTCTTTATATTCTGTAGATCAGAATTTGAAATGTTTGATTCTTTTACATTTCTTTTACATTCCTTTACATTTACCCTGTTAAGAGTGATAATATGCAGATCCTAGTTTTTTCGAAAGCAGTATCAGTTCTTTTTTTCTTTCATTTAAACATAACCTATCAATTGGTCCTTACTCGAGTGAGAGATTGCAGTCTCTTGTTCGCATGAAATGGTTTGCTACACACTGCGTTTGGTCTATAGCTTGTAGATTTTCTATTTTTATCTACGGTGAAAAGTTTTAAAACTTTTTGTTTCAACAAACTTGAATCTCTTTGAATTTCACGAATGTTGAAATTTTTCAATGTCACATCTCTGTAATGTAGGTACATATTTAACATATCGCTGAAGTCATTTTTCCCTTAAAAACTCAGGGAAATTTCGTCGTAGTTTACGTAATTTATACGACCGGCCTGTGTACGCTTATAATGTAAAAATGTTTTTTGAATACTATGTACAAAAAAAAGGAAAAAAAAGAAATGCAAAATATCTTCTCGACTTAAATTAATTAAACGATATTTGTACGATGCATTCCTATTTAAAAATAATTATATCGCATTCTCCCAAGGTTAAAACAATAAACATTCGCATAAACAATACAACAACGGTAGGTAGCAATATTATAGTTATGCGTATTTTTTTCCACTTTGAATATTATACTTTAACAACTATAATAACCAACGCAATATTTTTATATATGTATATTATATAGTTAAGTACTACGAATGAATATATAATTTACGGACATTAATCAAAATTTGTTATTTTTTTTTTTTTTTTTGGTCTTCTTTTATGAATAACGTTTGAACATAAACAAAATTAATTTTGAACTATTAGTAATTGTACGTAAACCGGTCGTCGTTCGTTGATGGTAATATTACTTTGAGAAAGCCACAGTAGCGTAGATAATATTATAATAGTCGTAATAATAATAATAGTATCTACAAAATTTTACTAACAAGATATTATACATACCTAATAAAAATTATTATTACAGACTATTACGCGCTAACCGCCGTTCAAAACGGAAAAATAAAATATACGCGTGCATATTTTATAAAACGTATATTTACGCTCCTGCAAGTTATTCATACATATATTGAACAACGCGATGTTAATTCGGTTTTTATTGGTATCACGACACGACATTGCGAAATATTATTTATAATATATCTACATCATGTGTCGGCACACATCACGACAATATAATAATATTAGGACGTTATACCTGCATCATCCACTGTCTCGGTCCGACTACCGAGTAACGTGCAAAAACAATTCTTACGCAGAATAAGTAAACTAGTTTAATTTTGATTTTAAAGCAAAAGTACCCATTATGAAAATTGGACGGAGAAAATTAATTTGGAGGGAATGTTATAGGGTTTTTGTAGCAGGTATTCAACATATACAGCTCGATATAATAGATACAAAAACCTTTTTTTTGTTTCTTAAATAACTGTAACTTTTTTAATAGTTCATAGTTCAAAAAACATTTGTGACAGTCCCTCCAAAATATTGCTGTCTATTTTAACTTAGCTAGTTTAACTTATTCTGCGTAAGCATTGTTTTTGCATATTACCCGGTAATTGGACTGAGACAGTAGATGATGCTGTTGCAATGTCCTCTCAATAGGAAATCGGCCGTATTTCGCGCCAGGTGGCGGTTGTGCACGATGGAAAGTCGACAATCGCTTATAGGATATTCTGAGCGGAGCTCGGTAAACTGCAGGTAAGGTTATAGGAGTATTATATTATAGTTTGCTTCTTTTGTAGCCAAAGGTGACCCAGAAGTCGACATAAATAAAACTGATGTATTTTGCTGTCGGTTTCGGTTTTTTTTTTAGATTTTTTTTCAAAAAACCGCCGGAAATCTATGGAGAAAATGTTTCAAATAAGGTACCGCCACCGGACAAAAAACCTGCATATTTTAAGATACAATGTGAACACAAATTTGAAGGATTTAACTAACCCCAAAAACGTTCTAAGATATGAAATATTGATAATTTCTAAAGATATACCAAGCAGATTCAAAACGCTGGGCCCAGTAATAAAACCTTGCGAAAAAACCGCTGGGCAAAAAAAATTTAATTTTAGTTATATTTGATAGATTTAATTGTATAATATAATATAATATTTGATATAACGAATATAACAATTGACAACGACCATTGTATAAGTTAAATTTGAATTCAAAATTAAATAACTGTATTAAGTTTGTAAATTGTGCGTATTAAATTTCAAAGGAATACACTATACCATAGAAACATTTGATAAGAAATCGCTATCACCGGAGTATCATAAAGAAATAAGCGTGAAGTATAAGTTATGTAAAAATAACTGTTTGAAATATTTTCTTTGTGTACGCCAAAAATGCAACGTACTAGATAGGTACTAAAATATTAGGGTGGTTACTCATCCTAAAGAAGTAGATACAAGAATGTCACTATTGATATTTTACACTCTGATATTTAACCCCCCCTTCCCCGATAAAATATCACAAGGGTCAGTAATCGTTGGCACGTTGGAACTGGTATTCTGAATAAAATATTGCATCATTATCTCCAGCATATCGTTGGCTAACTAACAATACTTTGTAATTTGAAATTTTGACTTTTTTTTCGGTAAATGTTTTAATCTACCACGGTTTTTGGGTTTCTCCTATAAAATTTGTTAATACCAA
The DNA here is from genome assembly GCA_902439185.1 of Cinara cedri. Lineage (NCBI taxonomy): Eukaryota > Metazoa > Arthropoda > Insecta > Hemiptera > Aphididae > Cinara > Cinara cedri. The sequence continues at coordinate 356,967 of CABPRJ010000017.1, forward strand.
CTTATAAGATTTATATCTTCGACGATATACAAACTAAAATTATTCGCAGCAAAAAACTACAGAAGGCAACGGAGTGGTGGGTGTACAATATGGTCATCGTGCCCAGGTGGGATGCGAGAGGTGCTCATAGACTGGGCTGTATGAGCACAGAGGCGTCAAAGAAAATTTTTGAAGTTCTGTAATTGAATAGGCACAGTACTGTTGGCGAGTCACCGGTATTTGAAAATACCGGTGTACCGCGTTATTTCGGTAACTAGCGTTATTTTGGTAACTACAGACAAACTGAAAATATACTTAAATAAATCTAAATGAGAAAACGCTAAAAAATATATACATATATAAAATGCTATACTTAATGCAACCTGTAAAGTTATATGTTTTTGATAGTTGAACCCCGGTTAAAAAAATGTTAGAATTAGCTATAAAGTAATGCTAAAATTGTAATCGACACGTTTTGAAACTACTAAATAAAATAAAATATTTACCAAAAATATTAGAGACGGTATTCACCGAAAAATACCGTAATACCGGCACAACGAAACCCCAGCTCTACTATACCGTACCAGCGTTACCATTAGAGTTACCGTATTATCGGTGTTTATAAAAGACATGGCAACTATATACAAATTGCGTAATATTATATTATTGTGTAGCACTGATGTTTATTGCTGATATTCAAACTACTTGGCAAACGTTTCTGAATCGATGTGTTTATATTCTTGCGTTACGAAATGATTATAATATTATTACGGTGCATATAACTCCTACATGTCTTATGGTGATTTTTTTTTTCTCGTGGACCAAATTTAGAATATTATCTCTCGGTGTAACAAAAGTTTATTGTAAATACTAACGGACGACTGTCATAATATTTAGATAAAAAAGAAATAAAAGATGTTGATATTGATAAACAAGTTACCATTATATCGAGGTCACGAGTGTTCAATATTAATATGCGATTTAACGCTGTACATAATGTTTTGCGTTTTAGAAATAATTCATTATTAGGTATTTAACAATTCAGTATGCAATAAGTTCATATTTTATACAAACGTGTAAAATCTTGTGTTTAAATATAAAAATCCATATCGACCCTATCGACGTATAATTATATACGCATCAGAGAAATAAGCGTTCGAAGCAGTGCTGGATTTCCGGAGAGGGGGGCGGGAGGGTCAAAACTGGCATTTATTAAAAATGATACCTGTGGAATCCGTTAGTAGTTTCTTAGATAATTCTTAGAAAGTAACTTGAAGTTTCGGAAATGGTTAATAGCTAATGTACATTTATTACGATTTATTAATGTCTCTATTTAACTAGACTACAGAGGCCAACGGCCAACAAAGATAAATTAGAATTTGAATTCTGGCGGTTAAGGTTTAAATTAGAGTTAAAGTATTTAATACATATTTTAAAATATATTATATTTAATAATTTACAATTATTAGTTTGTATTATTGAAATGAATTATGGCTAAGAGAACGATAAACTACGCATAACCATCTTAATAAATTATCACTGAAATCCGGCAGATTTTACCAAAGACATTCTTGTTACCCAAGAGAAATATTCAAATCAAAGCCCATTACATGGATATAAAATACGTTGTTGAAACTATTTTATGTATAAATATACATAGAAACAACGATTATAGTTGAACCTTTAACCTCTTAAAGTTTGGTTAAATCATCTTTACGATTATTATAATAACAATATAACTTATGATCAGTTGATTATTAAATAATTTTAAAATGTTTAACGCAGTGGTATAAATTAGCTTTTACTAATGTAGTACTTTTACAATCATATTTCAAACGCGATGGTGAAAACTTATCTTTTTCCGTTACCAGAACATTTTGAAAATCTGTATATAGTTACTAGCTACTTATAATTCTTTTTTTTGTCAAACGTAATCATTATGTTTAGTAAGTAAAACGAATTGTAACTTTCGTTATGATACAATTGTACGAAAGACAGTTACCACACATACAAAGGAGTCAAATTAAATTACTTGAGTTGGATCCACTGACGTTATTTGTCCACTATTGTGCTCAGATAATATATATTAAATATAATAATATTTAATAAATAATAACTAATAAAGTTTTTTACTGTTCAGATATTTCGATACTAATATTCTAAAAAAATAAAAAAAATAAAAAAATTGGCAATTAATTGTTTATCAGGCACGGGATTCACCAAGAAAGTCGTAGATAGTATTGGTACGTTGGAAAATTAAATATTTCACTGCACCATCGGGAATTGTGAGCGATTTGCGCCACTGGTTTAACGAGATTGTGAACAAACAACGAAAGCGAATTGAACGGGCAATATAGTCTGTATATAATAACTGTGACCACTAAAGGTAAACTGTAAACGACTACTTAATGACTTGAATATTGGGCAAATATCGTTTTATACATATCGTTTAGAAAAGTGTAACTATTATTAATACCGAACAACCGGCGGTCGAGTGTAATAATAATATTAACACAATTGTCGCGGGTTTTAAACGATACGTACCGATTATAATATCTATCTGCACTAATTATAATTTTATTACGATTTAAGTATAAGATCTCTGTCTATACCGAGACCGTCGATTTAAAATGCGAAACCAATGCCGTCCCGCATTCCTCGTTTCGTCGAGAATCTTAGGTAATTTGTCTAATACGATTTATAATTTCACATTAATCGCGGACCAGCGAGTTTTAAATTTTCTACGGGCGTCTATTTTTTCACACACCAGTACATTACTTGATGGAATATAAGTATACGAAAAAAAAAAAAAAAAAACAATTGATAAATTACGAATATTATTTAAATTGTCTAAAACCACACGGGAGTATTTGTACACTTCCATATCATGTCCAAACATTAGGCATAAAAGATAGGTAATCAGTATTATTATTCACATTGCCCGTAACATATTATTATAATATTATATATTAGGTAGTTGGCGTATTGCATATACTACGTTCGTTTTCATGACAACCGTTTAAAAATTAAAAATTAGATTAGGTAATTCTAAATACCTACTAGGAAATATAATTAAAATCGTGATCGTTGACCCCGTAAGTCAAATAAATTCCAATCGTTTATTCGTAAATCTATATTACATTTCAAGAGAGATGTCAATATCGGTTTTACAATCGGTTTACATATTCGGTTTTCGTTTTGTTTTATAAAAACAAAACGGTGTTTTTGCGGTGTGATAAATGTCCATTAAGTAATCGTGTTTTAAGTAGGCGGACAACAAATAGTATTTGTTTTTACAAGAACATAACCTTTAACCTTTTATAATTTCTCCGGTTTACCTATTATACGTTATACAAATTTGAGAAATTAAGATACAAATAATATTCGAAAAAAAAAAATAAATATATATATATAATTTTTATATTTGCACCAACAAATACCCAACTCTTATTCATTCATTATAAAAAAACATAATTTTATTCCGACTGACCTACTGTTTATAAACCCTGTATACACGTCGTCCTGTTAATAAATAATGTCCAGGTACCTATTGTTTTTCGACTGTCTGGAGTTTGCTATTTATACATGTTTTATTTATTAACAATATCCTATCTTCGGTACACATCCCGCCGCATATAATGCTTCCTTTTTTTATAAACCCTCGTTTTTGTTCTCACATATTTCAATTACATTTTGGCTTTTTTAGTTCCTTATATTACACCTACCTAGTCAACATGTTTCTAATAATATACCACCTATAATCTAGTTTCTTAGCGTATTCTTGTTACATACAGGTAAACGTTATCTATATTATAATATTCAAAATAGTTTTACTGAAAACGTTTCGATCCGAATTTTCTAGAATAAAATATATTATGTAGGTAACTTTTTAGATAGAATACTAATTTTGAGTACGATTTACCGATAATATTATGTACACGTAACACTATAACTATAATGACAATCTTCTTCTTCGTCACCGTCCTAACTATTTGGAGTCGGCAACCCTCATTCTAAATTTCCACTTGACCCGATCTTCCATCTCGCATACACTGGCTTTCCTATCATATCATTCTCTATCGCATCAAATTACCTTGTTTTTTTGATCTACTTCCCCCCTCTCATTTTTCTTATTATATTTATTTCCATTACAATTATTACTGCTTCAGATTCCTCTTTCCCCACGAATTGCCCAAACCACTTTACTTGATTTTCGTGGTCTTCCTATGGTTCAACGTCTCAATGTTAAAAAAAAAACAGCTGATACTGAGAACTGGTGCGGCCACTGTTATAGGTGGGAAGTTGAGTATGCAGGATATAGAGAGGAATTTAATTTATATCTAAGTGCAATGATTGCTAACAAAAATCGATTCTGAGCGAATCTTGCTTCTTCAACATCTACAATGTGCCTTTTCACGATAACTACGATTGTTTAAAAAATATTAAAATATTAAAATAATAAAAAAAATAAATAGAAACGTTTTTCAATGACAACCTTATTTTTTTAATCTCTATTAACTTAAAGATCCAGTTTTTCCTCATTATCTTGAATATTAATGAGAGTTTCTTTTCAGAAAATTACTTTTCTAAAGTATCAACTAAAGCGAAAATGCAATAAAAAAGGTTTCTTGTCGTGTTTAGATTGGATCAAGATATCTAGGAGAAAGGTTATTTACAGACAGAAAAAAAAAAGACTGTCATGTTTCGCGCGATGGGGGTGGGGGCACTGTTATAGGTGAGAAGTTGGAAAGGTAAAATATAGAGGAATATTTAATGTATACACTAGAGGGTTCTGGGGTAGCAGCTGCGATACTCTACATTTTTAGGTGGGCGGTCGTCTAAACATACTTAAACATACCTAACATTATGTTAAAATTTTAGAAATCGTAAATTAATAAATTGTGCGAATTAATATAGGGCTAATAATTAATACATTTAGCGATATTTTTTTACATAATACACAGAAATTTAACCGTACGCCCTAAGACTTAAATTATTATGCTGATTGTTGAACAATATTGTTGTTGGGATAAAAATATTATATTCGCGTCGTATTTAGAATTATAAAAATTAAGTTTTGGATAAAAAGAATTGTCTGTGTTGGCTGCGAAACGAAATAATTTCATGTCGTGAAAGTGCAAAAATAATATCATGTAGGTGTCTGTGTAAAACACCAATGGATTTTATTGCTATATATGCAGGTAGTCTGACGCTGTGTTAAAAAGAAATATAATAATTTTGAAAGTAGTTTTATTGCAAATATTATTTAGTTATTATAATATTATCTAGTACCTTCACTGAAATATTTCTTGATTGCAAGATCATTGATAACGTTTAAACTTGATATTATTGTAAATATAATATTAATATGCAGACATTGTTGAATGGTTAACACATATTATGTTAACATTGGTATATTGGTAACATTTGCGTACTTTGAAATACGTTTTGTTTTTAGATTTTCGTTAGATTTGTTTGGCCTGTAAAATATGAAAAACGTATTCATAGTATTTTATAGTAAACATCTCGTTCGAAATTCAATATTTATTACGCAATACGTAACTACTATGGGTCTCTATACGTAATATTGTTTATTAGATACCAACTGGGCGTTAACGTTTGATGGGAAAAATAACGTTTCCCAATATTCCGATTTTTTTTTCTTCATTCTATTTTGAGATGAACAAATCATAAGTATTTGTATTATTTTTTTTTATTTTCATACCTGCATTGTAATTTGTTTGTATACGAATTATAACTTTGGAACTTACCTTTAGGTACCTACCTTCTATACCTATTCAATTGGAAAACTAACATTTTTCAAAATTCTACTATCGCACTGCTTTAAACTTTTGTTTTAATCCTATAGTATATTTATGTAGATGCCTTATTTCATAATGATTAAAAATAAGTATTACAATATACGCAGGTAGGTGTCTACATTATACAGTTTAAGAAACTAATGAAACGAGGACTAATTCGACGGTCATAATTTTGCACAGTTAATTTATAATTAAGAACGAAATGGTTGTAAATGTTATTTTACAATCTATACGTCAATTAAAAAAATAATATATAATATCAGTTACATTTCGGTAAACAATAATTAAGTCTCAAATGTTAAATATATCATTAGACTGGGTAGGTATTAATAATTTTATGTTTAGTTATTCAGTTTTCCTATCATAATACTATCCGTAGTTGTGGACACTGATGATACGCATTATAGGCGTCGTACGAGTAATGCATATGTTTTAATTTTGACATCATTTTGACACACAGTTCCTTGGGATTTCTCAATAAAGTTTTTTATTCTACATGGCACTGAACCTAATTTATTACAGTTATTGAGTGTGCTAACTTTCTATTGCTCAATGTCTTAGGGTTTCGACCACTGTTGTAGCTAATGAAGGATTTTTTTTTTCTGGTTACAATCTATCATGCGGAACTATTTGGTTAACCGTATAATATCGACTAGTTTGTTTTAGTATTGATTACGTTTGATGTTATTTTCATAAATTTTTTTATTTCACCCCCCACGTTAATAACACACATAATAAATATTAATACAAATATTATTTAATTTAACAGAACTTAAAACTTAAGCAAGGGCATCATTTCAATATTTCATAAGGTAGGACATAATAATGACCGGCTCAATAAGTATAAAACTACTTTTCGTTCCCTAAACCTCCAACTATTATATAGGTATTACTTATTTAAATGGTTTTTTTTAAACTGTGAGATACCAGGTGTGGAACAAAAATCAACCATCAGAAAAAATATTTGGAACAATATCTCTTGTATTTATTTTGTGACAAATACTTCGGTAGCAAAGTACAACGATTACATATTTTACGACTGATGCACTCGCTAAAAGAATGTCAGTGTCATCGCTTTTTCTTAGTGCATTCAGTCACAGTTCTCTAGTGAATTTATCATTTAATATGTTTAATGTTTATTCTTTTTGTAAGGACGTGATATTGTAATATCTTAGGATACATCGGGGTTGATTTTGACCCTAAAATACATGGCCTTTTTTAAATCATTTTTATCCATTGAGCATTTTTATTTACAGGAAAAATAATAAAAAATAATATATTTTTTAAATCCTATTCAAATAAAAGTTATTATTTACATTGCTTTACATTGCTGCCGGTGCACTCATGGTCATAATTTTTTTTTTTTTTAAATAATGTTTTATAAACAATTTTAAACATTATAACCTGTAGGTAACATAATGCATTGTAGGGAAAGTCTTGGACCATGTAGCACATTTAGGCAGTGGTGCTGATCAGCTAATTTATTTATGATATGTGTTATAGTAGATGTTATCTCTGTTATAGTAGATTTTGTAGCTGTGGGGGGGCCTTGTTGTGGGCCAAAGTCTTTCTTATAAGAATGTTTAAGTATAAAGATAAATAAATTCGATATGCGAATGATTAGTAAAGTGAATGTAAAGTAAATAATGATTGATCAATAACAGATCAGTCACAGTTTAGCAAAGCTATACTAGCTTACTAAGGTACAATCGGATCAAAAAATACATTTCAATATTTGTTCAGCTAAAAAGTGAAAAAAAAATGACTTATACATTAAATTATATGGATGCTTTGATTCGTCATTGTGAAATTGAAAGAAAATGGTAGGGGGCTCATTGATGTACGATGTCATAGTATATTTTAAACACTTTGGCGCCACTGCATTTAGGAGGAATAATATTTGGAGTGATATAATGCAAATATATATCAATATCTGGATGGGGTAACTGTAAGTACTTATACTGGGTGATTTTTCTGGGAGAAAAAAAGGATCTCCGCCCATGTCTAAGTGTCTCCGGCGTCAAATGTGACGTCTCGACGATCTAAAGAGGAATTCAACTGAATATCACGTAGGAATACCGAAAACAGTATTGTAGTGCGACCGAACTACAACGGCGAAACAATCCCTGTTCGGTTCGGTGATATATTCACTAACCCATCTTTCCCCGTCCCCTCCGCTTTCTCGATAAAGCGAATAAAGTGCATGCCTGTAATGTTATAAAAGTTTGACGAGAAATATGATAATGATTATAGCGTATGTGGATCTAAAGTCGTCCGAAAATAAGTTACAGTGACCGGTATTTACGAGGCGTGAAAAAAAAAACCGATTGTGCAGCTACGCCTATATGTGTATACAATAGACACGGACCAACTGCGCCGCCGCCGAGCGTAAAGGTTCAGCGATACGAAAACGTTATTAGTCAACCGCGTGAAAACGGTCCAATGACTGGACGACCTCGGCGGCGGCGGAGTGTTTTTTTTTTTTTTTTTTATACGCACGATTATGTTTTGAAGTTTATTATTTTCAATACGCGCGTATAGAGGTATACACAAACGCATCGTAGCTAACCCAGCTATACACTCTGGGTTAGGTAACAACATAGGTATACGCGTTATACTCGTATGTACATATCTACCGTCAGTGTTGTTAACGTTCCTTTTAAAAAGGAACTCGTTCCTATTGAAAAAAGGGAATTCGTTCCCGTTTCTCGTTCCTTAAAACAAAAAAGAACTCGTTCCTTACTTAAGCGTTCCTTAATACCTAATGTAGTCCAAAATATTTTATTTTTTTGTTTTTAATTTAAAAACGTTATTAATTAATTTGCGTTAGAACACCAAGTCGTGTGTCAGCAAAAAGTTGGTAGAAAGAGTTTCATCTAGTAGATTCGAAACTTGACGAACCGTTTTACAATATGTGCGAATGTAAAGCGCATCAAAGTCATAACGCGTGCGCCTGCGTATAAAATACTGTCGCTATCACGTGTGTTGGGTACTGAGTTAAAAAAAAAAAAAAACAAAACAAAACAAAACAAAAAACACCAACGGCCGATTTATTTGTAATAAATGTCGATTTTTAAAAAATGTGTTTTTTTTTTTCTGTCACTTCTGAACGGCGTAGTTTTATTTATTTTATTGTATTTCGTTACCGGAAACGGGGTGTGTGCGGCAGATATAATTCCTCTCCCGTAAGTATATTTATAGGTGTATAGGCGTATAGCGGCGCAGTTTACGTCTGCGAATTCGTGTACCGGTTTTCATTACAATAGTAACAATAAATTAGCGGCATATACTCGTGTGCATAAACAGAGTAATGTTTCTGTTATCGAACACTTATTATTTCTCAAAATATTGACTTTTTTAAAAAAAAAAAAAAAAAAATTACTTTGACAATTTAACAAATAAGCAGATCTAAAATTTAGTACTAGGTATCATTATTGCTTGTCACCCTTATTTTTCGGGGTGAACAGACCTTTGATTTTCAATTTTCAAATGGTAACCAGCATCAAGAGTACTTAAAAATGAAATATCTCGTCAGCGGGTTAACGGAAGTCAACAGTTTTAACAGCGACATTTATTTTAAACCAATAATATATATCTATACACGGAACTTTTAATGTAGTTTAACGTTTGAAAATCAAAAGTCGGTAAAGCCGTTTCATCCCCGAAAATAAGGGAGACAAAAAATAATGGCGATGTAACACTTTAGATATGCTTGTTTTTTAAATTATCAAAACATTTTTTTTTTTTTTCTGAAAAAGTATATATTTTGCGAAATAATGAGTGTTCAACGTGTACACCCTGTATGTATATACAGGGGAGTTTTTTTTTATCATGAACCAAAAATTATCTCAGAGGATTTTAAGTGAATTCGATTTCTGTTTTTTTTTTTTTTTGAACTATTATCAAATCGGTTAAGCTTTATTTTAAAACCACTTTTAACTTTTTACCCCTGTTCCATGTTCCTTAAATTCCACGGTCCTGGAAACTATCAATTCTAACGTGAATGGAAATCAAAAAACTCCGAGATAATTGCTGGTTCATGATAAAAAAAAAAAAAATACCCCGTATACACACACATTGCACGCATTATAACATTGTAATTTACGCGTAATAAACAATATAACATCTCTCCTTATTATATAAATACCCTCTGTGTCAATACGCCGGTATTCGCTCTGGTAAGTCTCGTTTGCCCGCGAGGGATTGAAAACGGACCGCTCACATCTCTCCGGGACCGTTCGAGCGCGTCACTAACTTTTAATTGCTCGCGAGCGGGTGCAGAGCACAACGTTAATAATAATAATATTTGTTATTACGATATTGCGTTTTGGGATCCTGCGGCACGAGGCCTATACAAAGCGTGTAACGAACGAAGAATACAAATATACAATTTCGAAACAAAAAAAAACAAAAAAACAAAAAAAAACAACAAAAACTGTACGAAAAGGAAATACGTTGTATAATTATTTATAATGTTATAATATATAGATAAACGATAGCGGGGAGCTGTAAAACATAAATACGCTAAGTGACAGTTTATGTACATATTATATTATTATACGTTTATAGAGTTGATAAGCTGTGGCGTTACGTTTTTAAGGAATTTTATATTTTAAGAGTGGGTGAAAATATATTTTTACAACCTCCTACCCCGCAATAAAAATCTAGATACGCCACTGCGTCGGGTAGATAACGGGGGGAAAAAGTGCGATGAGAAAACGTTTACGAAGCAATAACAATAATATTTCAAATAGCATCGTGCGCAGCAATATCGACACTCGGTGCCAGGAAAATTCAACGATGATGAGCGAAAAAAAAAGAAAAAAATCAACCTGTCCGTTGGACGTCCACTGATACGTTTACCATACAATTATTCAATTACGAAACTTTGAAAATGTTCATTGGCGCCTTTGTGGTCGTGGCGCCTGGGTGCCTATCGCACCCCCCTAAGCACGGCTCTGATTTCAGATACCAATTATTGTTATTAATATTATTTTCTCGATTATTACGTGCTTGCGTATTATTTCCCCGCGTTTTATGTGTCCCAGCCATATAGCCACACCTTGGGTAAACATTCGGCCGGTATTGGTATTATTATTGATTATATACCTAACCATAATTGACATTATATATATAAAGTTTTTATGAATAAAGGCAAATCATTGGATTATATAAAAAACAAAAAATATACAAATTCTGAATACAGCTTCAAAGACAAAATTTTAATTTTGCTTGGTTGTATTTTTTTTTTTTTTTGCAGCTCTTGCGGAAAAGGCGAAAAAAAGGCCTCACCGTGTTCCGGAAAATAACTGACCAGAACATTAGAAATTCAAAAAGTACATTACGCAGAGAATGAATTTCCAGGAAAAAAATAACAAGAAACTGAGTTACCGGAAAGTAAAATTAACATAACGTAATATTGATAAAAAACAAATAGATTGACAAAACGTTAAAATTCCAGAAAATATTTAAAAAGAATGTGAAACGAGATTAGTTAAAATGACTAAAATTTACGAAATTTATTATTTTCAAATCGTACATAGTACGGCCTTTCAAAACATGTTTAACTGAACTCTGCTCAGAATCGTTTTTCGTTAGCAAATATTATTCGTTTTACAAAGATATGCATTGAATTCCCCTCTGTAATCCTACATTCACAACTTCTCACCTGAAAACAGTGGCCCACCCATCGTTCGAAGTATGACCATATCTTTTATATAATATATAATAATAATAAATTATTTTATATACTTTGTAAAAGAACAATTAATGCTCGTTAATACCTACAATAAATAAATAATGGGATGACCAGCGAATACAATCATTTAGTTAAAAAGTTACGATTATTTTAAAACTTTTAATAATTTTGTTTTTAAATTCCAACTTTTAATTTTATTAAGATTTGTTTTATTTCTCGGAAAACATTTTTTCGGTTCGTAAAAATGGTTTATATTGTTACTTTAGTTAAAAATATTTTCTGTATTGTTTACAGATTTTCTAAAAAAATGAAAAAAAAGCTGACAACAAATGACTACACATTAGTTATAGATTTCTGGTTTACGTTGGTTATGAGCGCAAAATCACAAATTATAAAATGTCTACTAAAATCATATTAGTTTACCGAACTTTGTTCAGCATCGTTTTTTATTGCAATTATTTATCAGCATATAAACTAAATTCGCATTAATTATATTACCTTTTCACCTACAACAGAAAAACGATAAAACACAAAAGATTTAAAAATGAAAGTAATACTGTAATTACGAGTTCTATTGACAGATGATATTGAAATTTTAACAATTTTAACACACGTAAAAAACTACTTTTATCGTATTAAATCAAATTAATATAGTGTATTTATCCGTATGGAGTAGGAAATCTCACGTTGCAATAGAAACCTCAACCACGGATATAAAATTATTTTTTTATCAAATTTCATATCAGTATTATTATTTGCATGCAAATGTATATTATTAGTATGCACACAGCTGAAATAAACCCAAAGTCACGCAATAATTTAAACCTTAAGCTATACCGTGCATACTTTTATTTTGTTTTACCCTTTTCGGGTAAATTACCCACACCATTTTCAGACATACATACCATTAACCAATAAATTCATTTTCTATATTTCACTCTTTTGACATTTCTATCTATAGGTTCCTAGTAAAACGTACAAAATAATGGAGAATTTTAGTAAAAAAAAAAAAAAAAAAAATACGAAACACACTTGCACGTGCACAGGTAATATATGAAATCCTTTATTCGATAAACATAGTGATACTATTTCAAAATCTCCATTCTCTTTGACTATACCTGCGTCGAACGCCGCAGTTCTACACAAACAAAACGTATTTTTACTTATTATTTCACTTTTGTCTACACAGAAATATGATATGTATTGATATTTCCTGTAGGTACCTACGCGTATACGGGTTGAAAAAATAATTATTCATAACTGTTAAAATATTGTAAACAAAACACAAAAAAAAAAAAAACCTTACAAAATGTGTTTACATTATAATGTTATTATCCAACGAGTAATCGACAAAGAATCTCTCGCGTTATACCTACGATATTGTATATTTTATAAAAAGAAAATAATAAAATAGGAATTTAATCTTTACATTTTAATAATGACGTATTTTTTAGTCAGGGGATTTTTTTTTTTTTTGTATTTCTCATAAAACGTATAAAATAATAATTTTACATTGTATGAATAAATAAATAAATAAAATATTATGTTTAACTCCCTTCCGTTATTAGATAAAGTACAAACAGGATGTTTGCTTAACGTAAAAATAAAAGTTTATCTTTTGAGATTGTATAAACAAATTAGAAGAAGAATCTTTATAAACACTATAATCAATTTACCGGATGTCCTTTAACAAGCGACTATAATCTACTTAACGAAACTTGACAATTTGACTTAATCTCTTATAGTAATGTTTCTGAAAAGTTTGAGCACAAATTAAAATTTATTCCTCAAAATTAAAAATGTTTTATTAATATAATAAACTATTTTTACTCGGGCGGTATATAGGTAGGAATGGTTGTTATTTTGTTTAAACCAACACAAATAATAATATTACAACAAAAAATCTGGGCATACTTCGGCCACTTTTTTAGAATGGAAATAGCGAAAGTGTAGGACATAGGTTTTAGAAAATATATTAAAAGAAAGGTAAGTTATTGAAATCAAAAAACAATTCTGAGTGAAACTCTGTAAGCTGGTAAGCTTATAGAATTAGTTGGTGTTTCTCTAGAAAATTACTTGAATATCGATAATAATTGTCATTTGCTGTCGATTTTTAAATTTTTTAGAAAAACTGTTGAGAATGTAGAAAATTATTTAAAATACAATTTCACTGGGTAAATATTTCGTATTTTTTATAAGATATAAAAATCGGAGTAATTATACTAACCGAAAATTTAAAATGTATTTTCTGATGGGATATCACATATCCTAATTAAACTAAAAAGTACTTCGATTCTTCAATTTTAAATTCTGCCTAAAACAATTAAATTAAATAAACTTAAACGTAAAGCAAAATAGATAGAAAAGTTAGTATGTAGGTATATACGTTCCCATATGTTTTGAAATAATATTAAGTAAAATATAATTTTTTACTAGTGTATAAGAAAATATATGGAGGTGATTCAATAATCTTTAATAAGATATTCTGGTAAAAAAAATAAAAAAACAATAACAACATAAAAACCAGTAACATTTACTTATAATATTTATATTTTTGAGAAATTATTTCTATTATTTTTTGAGTACTAAATTTATTAAATGCCTTTTAAATGTACGGTAAAGAAGGATATTGATTTTTTGTTTCGTTTGGTGTTTGTACTGCAGTTGCTGTGTAAACGAATTCGGAGAAAAACTATCTAACGTGCACAAAATTACGTCATCAAGCCAGTATAAAGCATAATAAATGTATAATTGGAGAATAGTTTAATCAAAGTGATGTTACTGTTTATGGGTGTGTCAGTTTTGTTGGTGGAAAAATGGAAAAGCAGGCATGGGCTTATGCATAAGGTAATTTTCATGGGGAAAGAGAGAAACTAAAACTAGGACTTCAAACAGGCATTTAAAGATTAGTAAGAACATTTTAAAAGATACGTTTTAAAAAAGACGGATATACTTCGCACGATGGGTATTGTTGTAGGTGAAAAGTTTGGGAGGTAGGATATAGAAAATAATTTAATTTATATCTGTACCAGGCGTGTCCTCAGACCTTGTCTATGGGGGGGGGGAGAGGGGCAAAATAACTAAATTTACTATTAATTATTGATAAGAAAAAAAAACTGACATACTACGCACGATGAGTGGACCACTGTTGTAGATGAAAATTTGGGAGAAGTTGAAAAGGTAGGATATAGAGGAAAATTTAATTTATATCTGTAAGCAAAAATTGATCATTGTTAACGAAAAAGGATTCTGAGCAGAGTTCGGTTGATAGTATTACCTTTCCAACAATATGTCATACTACAGAAAATAAATATTATATTGAAATAGTTGGTACGGACTAATAACTATAGATTTGTTTCACATAATTTTTACTAAAAAAATTTTGTCAAAATTTGATATTACAATTCTTATAACTAGATAAAAAAAAAACATACTACATTAAATTAAATTAATTTTATTTCAATCGCAAAGTACGACTTATAATTAACTTCCTGTTCAATTTTCAAGCATTTCTGTTTCGTCTAATAATTTTATCCACAGAATACCTACCAAATAAAAATTACTCACAAAATTAAAGGGTCTATAAATAGCTTAAATATGGCTCAAATTTTGTTTACAGTTTTACCTTGTAAAACTGGAAAAATTTAAGTTTTCTGTCCAAATTTTAAGTTTAAATTTAAATCATAAAATCTTAAAACTTAAACTCTAATCTTTAACTAAATTACAACAAATAACACAGTTAAAAATAATAAAAAGCATTATGTTCGTGAATTTTCCGTTTATCTTATAGTTTCTCCCAGATTTTCCTAGATAGTATGAAAATCAAAAAATTACCTCCTAAAGTAGCATCTAGACAATATTCTTTTTCAGAAATGATGTCATACGACTCACACGTACATATCGAAACAAGATTTCTGGTAGAAATTTTTGTCACAGAATAAAAAATAAAAAAATAAACATCTTTGTAAAACTTATACATTCTTCGGTACACTGAGAATCTAAAGATGTATGTGAAATAATATATTTATGTATTATAAATATTAAATCTACTTCTAGAAAAATGACATTGCCGAATTGCTAAATACCAATGTAAGTCCATTTCTCTCGGGGGGGGGGGACGATCACCCCCGTCGCTCCCTCTCAGGAACGCGTCTGATTTGTACGCAATGATAAATTATTGCTAACGAAAAACGATTCGAAGGGAAATTTTTTTAATATACAGAATGTAACGGGACTATTTGACATTTTTACATTGCAGTTGCAATATGTAACATTATCTAATAGTCCTGTGATAACATGAAATAAAATAAAGTGATAATAATAATTATTATAAAATAATAGAAACCGACATTTCAGGGAGAGATATGATGCTATTGGTTTAACAAACCACAGTAGGCTACTGGCTGTCACTGATCGGACGATCGTGAAAAAGGTTCGATAATTTAACGGCGTTTTATTTGAACCCGAAACGAAATATACGAAAAGATTACTTTTTATTTACATTTGTGACATTGCGACAGACGTGCAAAATGTTTTCAATATACTTTTGGTGCACTTACATGACTTGATGTTATTAATAATCATTTAATTATAATTTCTATTCGCCATTTAGTTTTAATGCCAGCCATCGTAGCATATCAGTATAATATTGTTATGTATCAATACGAGGTACTTGTAATTTCAAAAAACAAAAACAATGACCAAGAGGGCGTATTTCTGAAAATATCAACATCATTCGTGACGTGGAAAAAATCAGACGATTTTTAATCGCCGGTAAAGTGTTTTCCTAGGGAGAAAAATACATACATTGTATGACTAATATAGATTCTCTTAGAATCGAAAAAAAAAAAGGAAAATGAAGCGAAACGTTGTCGCATAACCCAGCTTCGTGAATTAAAATAATATGCATTTAACGCCCGCAGAAATAAAAATAACATTACGAACTTGGGGAATCCATCAAATTAATAAAGTTTAATTTATTCGACCGTTATCCGTCATTTTTGTCGAGTACATTTTTCCTTTATTGGGAGTGTTTAATATTTTATTTCATTGTAACCATTTTAAATACCCGGCATAATTCGCTCGTCAAGTAGACCAATATTTATTTTGAGTATTAGGCCACTCGAGAAGCGGCTGTATTGTCATTCCAAACTCGAATAACACGACGAATTTATAGTTTATTCGTATACAAATAAAAGTTCCACGCTCGAATGAATAAATTACATTTCGTAATAATAATAATAATATTATTGGTAAAAAAAAAAATCAATACATTTTATTAGGATCGACGATGATGTTAGTATAATCTATAATAACCGGGAAATTGTACGATTTAAAATTTAACCAGAGTACTGATTCGGTCAGTGTATTAATTCCATACAAAAATAAAACATGTATTATACAAAATTGATAAATTGAGCTAATACCTTGTTTTATAGAAACCTATATGTAAATTACAACACAGTTATGATTCACGTAGTAACTGGATAACGAATAAGTTATCCCATTTAATATTTCACCAAAGTGAATATCTTTTTAGCTCCTTTCCTAATCTATTCCCTAAATCCACCCCTGCGTTGTCCTTATCTGTTCATCCGTTCTTCAATAATAATTACGATTTAATATCCAAAACTAATACTCTCTACAGAAGATATACATTGAGAGGTCGTGGGATGATTTTGTTGTTTCACTAACTCGAGAGTTAAAGAGAAGGACGTAAAATATTATTAAATCAATTAAAATTGAAGTGTAACACTCAAAAAACTTAAAAACTCTATGCAATAGCAATGTTCAAATTTCAAAAATATTTAATGGCACTTAACGCAGTAAAACTTTCGTTAACGGCCACTTCTGTGCAACGGTAATTTTTTTTGTTCCGGTCAAGTGTTATGCCTCTATAGGAAACCTCTAAAGGACGGTCACCTTTAAATAGTGGTCATTATTTCCGGTCCCTTCGGTGACCGTTGTATGGAAGTTTTACTGTACTTATATGCATATATATATATAAACTACAAAATATTAAAAAAAATATACCAAAATTCATATCTTACATTAGACTACAAGAAATACAAATTACAAAGTTAAATGTTTGATAATGCTAATATTATGATCTGATCACCTAATACGAATCGGATATTTGTATACGTTATAAAATAATGTTATTTCTTAATCAGTTACAGAATCACTATAGATAGTTATTCAATAGTGGTAATTTCATCAGCTAACAAATTTAATGTTGTCGATAACAAATCTTATCGAGCTACAGAATTGCCGCGCAGAACTGATATTATAATTGATATGTTTTTCAAAGTTCGATTAGGACTATTTTAAAGAACCCGCATTTATTTTCACGAATTTTGTCTATTGCTAAAGAAAATCGAAGTATGACTTTCTAAACTATAGAAAATTACATTTATAAAAGATGAAAAATGTCTGTTAGAGGAGCTGTTCGCAGCTAAAACATTATAGTAAAACCAATTCATTTCCTGATGAGCTTAGATTATAAAAATAAAATTAAATACAAATCGGCCAGAGAATTTACACAAATTAAAAAAATTAAACATTACCTACTGATATTTGTCGTTCATACCAAAATTAATCTACAATACAATCGGGCGGACGTGAAACACCATAATAAACGTTTATTCAAACTTCGTTTATACATTAACAAAAAATATATTTTTCCTATAGTGCTAATAATAAAAATATCGTTATAAGTTATTCTGTCGATATAATATATTATATTGCAGGATAAGTAACAATGTACAGTGTAAACATAATTATATTACACAGACAGTTTTCAATATATTTGTCCACGTCTTTTCATTTGCTGTCTATTACCAAAATTTAACGATGGACATTATATTGTACAAAAAATACAATAAAGATGTTGTAAGGACGGAAACCAGGACAAGAAAGTCCAACGAGAAGTATTCAAACCAATTTGTGTTGATGGCTTGCGATTTGAGATGATGTGCTCCGTTGTGTCGTAACACGTATTCCGTCCAGTAAGCTACTGTCTCTTGAGGACTGATCGGGCGATCGTGAAAACGGTTCGATAGTTTCACTGCGTTTTCTTTGAACCTGAAAAGAAATGTACAAATAAATTACTTTTTATTTGCATTTGCGATATTATGACAGACATGATGAATGTTTTTTTTATAGTTTATACACCTCTGGTGTACTTACAATGTACATGGCCAGATCACACTAAAACGGGCTACATACATTTTACGCTATACCTCTTTTTACCCACACAATTTTATTATTTTTTAAACTCGGAGCGTATCGAGGGGTCTGTTGTTTTTACTATGATGTGTGTCAGGGGCGTCCCTAGACAGTTTTCAAGGGGAGCGAATCTATTTTTTAAATAAATTACTACTATAGGCGTATTTTTCGCCTTGGAGACGTGGATGACACATAAAGTTATTTATGTAGCTATTAGTTTTGTCTACTGATAACGGTAAATTGAAATTTTGATCATTATTATTTTGTTGACAATGAGAAAAATTTCCATACATTAAAAATTGTTATGGGGGGGCAAGGGGTGGGTTGAATGTCTCATTGCCCCCTCTCTAGGGGATGCGCCTGATGTGTGTTTATTTTTTTTTTAGATTCAGATCGTATCAAGGAAGGGAAAGAAGTAGGATAGAACGGAAGGGTAATAATGTGTAATAGTAATTGTGTATCTATTTAAAAATGATAAATTGACAACTCTCCCTTACTCTTCCGGTCTAAACTTTAAACGATCAAACTCATAAACGTTAAATCTGATATTAGTGTTATGCGCATCAAAATTTCTAGAAAAATATTCTCTATTCGAATCGGCGTTCAAAAAGGGGGGTTCTTATTTGAAAAACCAAAAGTATATACTTATTTAAGGTATGTAAAGTAGGGGAAAAATTAAAAATGATTTTAAAATAAAGCTTAATCAATTCCACAATGATTGAAAAAAAAAAACAGGAACTAAATTCATTTAAAATCGTAGGAGGAAATTGCTGGTTTATGTTTAAAAAAAAATTACCCTGTATAAATAAAATGCTTTTACGCAATTAAAAAAGGAAGATATAGTGGGGTATTTTGTTTAGATATATTCAATAACAAAAAATTATTAGATTCAAAAAACGACATAGAGCTCAAGATTAAAAGTTTGTTCCTTATTTGAATTTTTTTTTTTATACCTTTCGTGATATCTAGGGAATTTATTTGACAGTATTATAAAAAACAATTTATTTTACCTATTTTTTATGAATTTAAAAATTTTTATCACACTAAAAGTTATTTTTTGAGGGTAGAAAATGTATTTTATTAATTTTAGAAAATAAACATTTTCTTTCTTATATTTCGTTAGTGCCTGGGAAATGAATGACTTTGTAGGCGTAATGTATAGGCATTATAGTAGGCATTTTAAAATTCAAAGACAATACTTTATTGTTATTATATTGATACTTAAAAAGACGCTTTAATAATTACCTTTGAAACATAATTTAGATTTAGGTAAGTAAATTTTATAATTATTATTATAAATTATTTAATATAATTTTATAAATGGTTTCATTGATTCAAAGTTGGAATCATGAATTATAAAACGATACGTGGAAAAAATAACCTCTCTATATTTCCCGGGATTTTGAATATCAACTATTATAGCTTATAATACTAATTCAACACTAGTATGAACCGACTAGTCGAAAAATATTTTATACATAAAAAATGACAAAATAAAATTGTGGTAGAATCATTTTTTTTTTCATCAAACACGAGTTTATTAAAAAAAATTAACGAAGCACCAAATTATAGGTAAGTATAGATTAATCTACAATTAATTGTGTACACAGATACAAGCTAAGTAATATTAGTTATAGTATTGATGGAAATGTGAAGATAAATATAAAAGGAGATTATTTCTTTTTTTTACATTTTAAAAATACTCTAGGCTTTTAAAATATAACGTTTTATGGCTATAGAATATGTTGATAAAACTAATACAATATAATTTATAACATTGTTTTTAACTAGGTATCTAAAAAGTATTTATTTTAATTATAAGTGTATAGCATTGGTAATGAAGTAATAAAATGTATTATGGTTTTAGGGTTAAATAACTTAAATTATTTTATGTAATGTACGAAGGTACTTTGGTATGCAAAAAAAACCAATTGCGTTGTAATTTAACGAACCTGATATATTATATTTTCATGCAAACAACTCTAGCACTCCATAGCAGCTGCATGTACTGGTAAAATACTAAGATTGCACAAGTGATCTGTCTTTTGTAATAACGGATTCGAAAACGTATTATGTTTATTTAACTACGCAATACTATTGTGTTCTTGATGTACCAAAATTTAATAATTTCCAAATCATTGTGCATGAAAATTGATTCTAAGTTTAGAGTTTAAAATCAAATAAACATTTTAGATTCTGAGCAGCGCGAAAAATGTATTGGTTTTACAATGATGATTTTTGCGGACAACTTTTCTACCGGAAATTTTGCTTCAATTTACAATGACAGCACTTTTACTGAAAGAGAATCTGACTGGGGTGGTACTTTATGGACATCATTTTTTGATTTTCCCTGGAGTTTTTATAATAAATTGGAAAAACACGGGGAAAAATAGGAAAATTAGTACAGTATTACAAAAACATTATTTAAGAAAATATATAACGCATAGGTACGCATTTTACTATAATATGACATATATATTATTGACAATGCAACACTATTAGTCGAACTCCGCTCAGAATTGTTTTTCGATAGTAAAAGTGAATCGTTGCGTACAGATATACATTAAATTTCCGCTCTACCTTCCTAACTTCTTACTAACAACACTGGCCCACTCATGTGCGAAGTATTTCTATCTTTCTTATTTTTCTCGTTATATTTAGATTTCGGTAATCAAATATAGAAATTTAAACAAATATTTTTATCAAAAATGTGTAACTGATTTTTAAATTTACAATCAGCATATATATGCATAGTGATTATTTATATAAACTCGCATAAATAGCTAATAGTTTAGTCGTTGTAAAATCGCAATGTTCAGAATTTATAATAATTCGTCTTACCGTGGATCACCTAGGATTTTTTTGATCTTGCCGACAAAACTTTCTTTCGTGAAATTACTGTAATCCTCCCATAAGCCGGAACCCCAGTGTTCAAACAATTCCAAATTTCTCGGCTGGTCGAAAAATATAGGTATGCCCAATACTGGTATGCCCGCGCTTATTGCTTCGATAACGCCAGAATTACCACCATGAGTGATGAAAAGTTTTACGTTTGGATGTCCTGAAACATAAAATTAGTTTTAGTGCAATATTGATTAGCGTATACTTATATTACAACAATTACGATTGTCGTAATCGTATCATATGACTATCTTTGTGACACAAAAGAAATCCTATCGGGATTATCAATCATATTGTAATAGTTATAATAACAGTTATTGGTACATATTTGTTTTTTATGCACGTAAAATATAATTTAACTATTATTCTGCTCTAAGTATTCAGCTTTTTTTCACCAGGTGATGTTTAGATTCGTTAGCGGTTTATCCTTTTACGGATTGTCACTGTGCCGGAGACACTGGGTGCTGGTTCTTATCTTGCTTATTACCAATCATAGTTTTGTTTATGGGCCTTTTTCCAGCGCACCATTAAACATTTATTGAAAAATTTAGTGGTGTATATTTTGTTTCATCGTAACATGAAAAAAATGTCTTTCTAGCCGGATTTTTTTACGGCTGCACAAAACAAATATGCATGTATGCACTATGCATACACAAGAAGTTACGCACGGTTTTCTCGCCCTAGAGGTAAACGAATCACCCTGTATAAAGTGTATCGTTTCGGATCTCGGCAAAAAATATTCAGCACGTTTACAGTTATTATTGACATGGTTTAAGAACACACTTTAGAGTTTGCCCAATCAAATTATTCATAAATCGTAATACCCATTTTGAATTAAGTTAAATTACTTTACATAAAAACGTTTATCTTTTTCTTACTTATAACATCATACTGAGGATACCATTTTCTTGTGTATACATTTTTTGGTTGATTATACAGCGTCGAGTTTGATTCCAACTTCCATAAAATTTTTTGGGGTAGTCCTGCAAAACCTTCCTTGATGCCGTTTTGTAGATCGATCGGCATATCTTCCATTCTGACCACGGATCCCAAATTAAAATATATAACGCCGTGTTCGGCACTTTCAATAAATTCCTGTAGATCCTGCATAATCAAATTTACAATAATATTAACAATGGAGACTAAGTGGATAAACAGTTAACAGTGTTTTGTTGCAAAACATTTTATCTAAATACGATAACCGTCACAATTTTTTGTGCACCTACATTACAAAAAGTGATATCTACTAGTTTTATACTATTATGTTAATTAGATATTACAGGATGTTAAAAGGATCGCCTTTGAACATAAAACTCTCGCTTTAATGTCTAATACCTATCAAAGTATGTACGATTTAGCGTAAACGTAACACAGCTAATTGTGAAAATTTAAGAATACAACTTTACCGATAGGAATTTTCATAATATATAATATAATTAATTAAAAAATTGAAGTTTTTAATCTTGAATATTTATTGAATCATTCAAGTAAATTGAATGTTATGTGAAAACTCATATAATGATCATATTTTGTATAATGGGCAAATGGGCTAAAATCACTCGAAACTTTTGAAGACTGATGACAAAATAAATACTTATAACTTATTAGTAAATTAATTTAATATTTGTCAAAAATTTCTGTTACGTGTCTTCCGATATCCTCTCAATGCCCACGACCTATAAACGTAAGTCTGCAGATGGTAGGTATGACACTAGATGACATGCAGCAGCACGGGGCTATTTTGTACTGGGTAAGCGCTAGAGAAAATGTCACGGGTACGGATCCTAAATTAATTGGTAATCTATACATATTATAACAAGACTATAACCAATGTGCGTCACGCAAAAATTATAGGTAATGAGCGGATCTTTTTCTCGTTTTCAGTAACGGGCAGAGTGTTTCACGAGCAACATTTTAAATTAATTTTATTCCGGAAATCAATCTCCAGAGGGGGACATTCACTCGAGTTCCAATTTTAATTTCATCTATACATTTATTTTTATAGGTATCTACGGCATTCATAATGTTTTACATTGTATTGGATATTTTGTACTTACGGCGGGTAACGGTTTGGCGGGTTTCAGGTGTATGCCACCAATTTCTTTGAAATTCGCCGCCAGCGGTTTGTGCAAATCGAAACTGGAATGCGTGTTCAGGAAGACCACGGAGATGTTGCGGATTATAGTTTCGACGTCCGGTTGATTTTTACCGAAATATTGGCGACCTATAGCCGTGGCCATAACGTCCACGTATTTGAAATACGAGTAAACTCTTACGTAGTCGATGACGTTCCAGAATCTTTGCACGAACGTTTCCGGTTTCGGGTACGGCGAGTTCAACGTTGTAATGTACGCCGGGTTGGACGGATTGTCGAACGAGTCTTGGTACCAGGTCAGCATCTGACTGGAAACGAAGGCCACGTGCGGTATGCCCAGCTGGCTGGCCAAGTACGAGTCGCACCGGGAAGCCAGCAACTCGGTGATGACCAGGTCGTAAGCGCGGGTGCGTAGCGCGTTCTGCAAGTCCGGATGGCCGAACGCCGTGTGACACATGTGTTGTTGACAGGTGTTTAAAAATTTGATACACATTGTCGACGGTTTGTATACGTTGATGACCTGCGTCAAATTATCGATTATTATTATCATCACGTTTATTTTATGTGTAGCGTTTTTCGTAATTAATTATGCACCAATATGGTTACATTAATACAGAGTTTATGGTTGTAAATTGTAATTAAGTAACATTTATGATAATAATATATGCTGCATAATACACGTCCGTATGTTGAATTGCCTATCAATATTACTGTAATCATTTATCATTCTTACGTTATTATGATATATTTTCCCCCGCCTCCCATCAAGAAGCGATTTGCTGAACAATTTTAATTTCTTTTTTTTAAACATTTTTAGTGCGTATTATTGAGATATTTTTGTTTATTTACTTTTGTTTTTCAATACCTAAACGGACAATATTTAATTACCAGTAGTATACAATAATAGTAGAGTACAGTGTTACACAGAGAGTACATTATAAACAGACACATAAGTGAAGAAAAACTATAGGGCCAAACTAATTGAGATGCCTTAGCATTTTATGCAAAGGATGATTTTGACTGCATGAAGTGTATTGATGAAGAATACGAAAAAGGAAACGATTTCTTGTGTTTCTTGTGTACGCGGAAGGAGATAGAGGATAGGAGGTCAAAAGAGTCAATGGTCCCATTAAAAAGGAACGTTATGGGAGAGTAATCTGCTTGAACTTGACGCGAGGCTTAAGTTGGAAATCTAAAAGCGGAGCGGACGAGTGAGTAATCGTGCGGATGATGGATGATGGATTTTTACGAGAAAATCAATATATAGTAAGAATCTATTTTGGACTCGTTTAATTCATTGCTCATCACGCGAATATAAACCATTGCTTACGAGAAAACGATTCTGAGCGGAGTTCAGTTGATAGTGCGGCTTTGTCAACAATATATAAGTAATTTTATAGTAAAAAAAATAACTAAATATTTTTTAATATTATACTGATTTCCCAATTTTCCTACGTTTTTCCCGGTTTTCCCAGGTCTTACTCCGGTTTTTCACATCTGCCGGGAACACTTTTGGGAAAATCAAAAAATGACCTCTTTAAAGTACCTCACTAGTGAAATTTCTTTTTAGAACCATTGCTATCATTACACGTCGGAGCAAAATTGCTGGTAGAAAAGTCTGTAACACGAATACACGCTGTGGTTTGAGTAATCGGTATTATTAACTTTATTTTTGTATATATATATATATAAAAAAAACAAAAAAACAATATAATGACATTCAATGGTTTTACAACTACGTACATTCCATTTATAATTCCACTGGAGTGCACAAAACAATATATAGTGGTACCAAATAGAATACAAGTTTAATGCGGCAATATTTACAATATAATACACTCAACGGATGACGAGGAGCAAAACAGCACACTGGGCGTCGCCACGGGGTGCAGGCCGGGCTAAGTACGCTACGGGCGAACTGAAGCCTGTGGTGGCGTCTAGGGGTACCACTACCTATCTTCTAGGCCGCTGTCGTCTTCCCTCCGGCTTCGTCTGCTTCTGCTGGACTACACTGCTCCACACTGCATTGGGTGGCACCTACCCGCACTAGGCCGCACTGAATTTGTACCAGCCGTACGAACACCGCAAACAGCCGAAGGCCGAAGTCAGTCACGATACCTCTGGTATGCATGCTACGATGTTATTTCGTAGCCTAGTAACTAGTAAGCGATGGACTGATCAGCTACTGACCACTACTGGACGATGATGAGATAGTATCGAAAATTCGAATCGTTGAAACCTGGCGTATACTCAAATTCCGTACAATGTTCCTAACCGAATGCGAGAATGGCGTCGGGGGGGGTCCTGTGTGATGCGCGGCGTACGTAAATGGTTTTACCGGTAGCGCGCTCTATGAGAATGAAGGCGCTCGCCGTGCGCGTGGATCTGCCGTTGTGACTACCGGTTCGTTCGGCGCGATCGCTATTCGTAGTAATGGTGATTTTGTTCCGTTACGAGTCATGCACTGAAAAAAAGAAGGCCGCCGTAATCTATTCTAACTAATACCTAAATTTCTCATATTTTCCCGTTTTTTTTTTTCTTCTGTTTTTCAATTTTGATAAGAAAACTCCTGAGAAAATCGAAAAATGACTTCTCTAAAGTACCTTCCTAGTGAAATTTCCCTTTAGAAACATTGCTACCATTAGAGCAAAAATTAGCAAAATTGCTTGTAGAAAAGTTGTCCACAGAAAAAAAAAAAAATGTGAAACCGTAAGCCTCTTCGCCCCACTCAGAATCTAAAATGCATTGGTCGTCAAAACAAAAAAAAAAAAAAAACAATGTATAATACGTTCGTATACGTTTATAACAACAGAATGTGTAATCGTATTATACGCCGTACAGACATATTGAACGCTACATCATTTCAAAATTCTCTATCGCGTGCACATTTCCCGGTACTCCGGTCTGTTACAGTACCGCCGCGGCGAGTGAAAATTTTATAGCCCCGCCATTCGGGTTTGTTATCGCCCCGACATCCATATAACAATAAATACGTCGTATAAAAAAAAAAAAAAAAAAAAAAAAAAAAAAACGAATAATTCAACGGAAAACGCGCACCATTTACTATTAGGCGCCTGCCACGGGTAGGCTAATCACAAAAAAATAATCAATATTATATAACAGGACTGTAAAGCAAATAACGAACGTATTTAATCTATTTCTCAATCTATCTCTCAATTTAATTTATTTGTTAATCTAATAACTGGACGGTGTATCGATATAATATCACGGGAATCGCCGGGAGCACGGACATTTGTATACGTTTGTATACACTTTTTTTTTTTTTTTTTTCTGAACATTATATCGTTTAAATATAAAATATTTATCATCATTCCGTTTTTTTTTTTTTGGTTTTAATTCTTTTTGAACATTTATATTAAATACATCGTCGAACTATTACATTCGATAAATATCAATAAATAAACTCATTATTTTCTATATCGGTTTATTATATATATATATATTGATTATTTGTGATAAACACCTGTTCTAGGCGTCCAATGGTAATGGTACGTGTTTTCCGCCGAACTATAATATTTTATGTTTATACGATGTATTTATTGTTGTGTGGACGGCGGGGCTATAACGAACCGGTAACCATTTTTTTTTTTAAATGCTAAAGTTAGAGACGCAGAGAGACGTACGGCGAAACCAACGTCCGAACGATCCGGGCGGTCCGTGGGTTTCCTCTCCGCGGACCGAATGTGCGGGTCCAATATTATCGCGCGCGCGGTTTCGTTTGTAGACCGCGGGCAGGCGCCCGCCAAAACGTACCTGCGGTCACGCGAGCGAACATTCGCGACACGGATAAATGCGCGTTAGGCGGCGGCGGCGGCGCGCGCCGGGGACGGGGGACGTTTAGGGGTTTATAACTGCCCTCCCCGTTGGCGTGGAAATACTACGGGAACAGGGAGTTTTCTACCGTGCGCGCGCTTCGACAGAGTTGCGAGGAAGAGCTCGGCGCGTTTATCGAAAACCGGCTTCTCCACTTTAGGATCCGGCATTCAAATTACCGATCCCGCAGTCGAGTCCCCGGGTATGGAGAAGACAATTTTACGAAAATTCATTCGCGATTGTCGTTGGCTACACCGTCGCCTCCCGTTGAAAATCCCCGGGCACGTCACTGCAGGCACCGGGCAGCGCGTGCGCGTATAGAAATGGCTTTTTTTTTTTTAATTTTAGATTTCGAACGTGTCGATGGAGCTGTTGGTTTTAGCTAATGCCGTTCGTTTCTTTTATTATTTTTTTTCTTTGTTCTTTGTTATGGACAGTGGATACGTTTTTTCTCAGTAAACTCGCTCCGGTTTTAACGTGTAGCAACTTTTCTGAAAACTCAGGTTGCATAGATCGTACTTTAACGAGGACATTTTTATGATTTTTTCAATAAAAGCACTTAGGCGGGAAACGTACAATTTCACGATTTAATTATTTTTATTAATTAACCGAAAAACCACAAGATACCTTTTTGTTGCCTTTTTGATTTACTTTTGATATTTTAAGGAATTTTAATGTTTAGCAGTTTTTTTTTTTGCTGTAATTCGATTATAAACACACGAAGAAACTTGAAACTTGGTAATAATACTTACATCGGATTGACCTAGGCGTGGTAGGTCTCCAAATATCAGCGGACTACTTTTTTTTCTTTTTTTTTTTAATAAGCGTTTTAAAATCAAATTTAAACGAAAATCGCAAAAAAAAAAAAAAATACGGCACTTCAAATTATATACATTACCGAACCGCTCTCGGAATCGTCTTTCGTCAAACAATGGTTTATCGCTGCTCACAGATATAAATGAAACAACTTCGTGTATCCTATTTTCCCAACTTCTCACCTACAACAGTGGCCGCTCCCATGCCCAGTATCAGCTCTTCTTTCTTTTTTTTTTTTTTTTTTTTTTTACCGTATCCCAAGGCGACGCTATCGCGAACGGCACCAATTTGGAAACATCGATGGTGGTGTAATTTTCGTGCGGCGTTTTTCTCGGGAACGGTGACACTACGGTGATTTTATGGCCACGGTTCACCAACACGTCCAGCACGGAGCTCATCACGTTCCAATGGCTGGCCGCGGCTATCGGCGTTATCGCTAAAATGTTCGCCGCGTCCGCTGCGCGACGCTCGCCGACGGCGATCAGCCCGGACAACAACAGCCAGCATAGCGGTCGCATTTTCGTCTGAAACGTATTGAGAAATTATTGGCACCGGGGTGTTTATCGTCGTGTTCGCGCGCACAGATAACACGATATTCGAATGTAGTATTATTTGTAAAAAGTCTTAAATTTCGAAATTGAACGTGCATTATAATTAATATTATTATTAATTAATTTTTTTCTCCTATTTACAGGATCACTTGTCTCCTGTTCCCGTAATAACTTTTAAAAAAAATTTTGATATTTTTCATTTCTCTTATAGAACACGTTACTACAAATTATAATATATTATCTTTTTTTTAAAATTTTTTTAATATATTGGATACTGACTATAAACCTTGAGCGCTCAATAGTCTCATTAAATTTTATTGTACGTTTCGCTATCCATATGTACGATTTTTGTCAAACTAGTTTAAGTATCTAATTTCTTGTAGGTACTGCGTGCTTCCGGGCGTGTATTTCAAATAAATAAATAATAGGTAGCCAAAATAGCAAAGAAAGAAAAAAAGAGCTGATACTCTGGGACGGGTGTGCTGTTGTTGTGGATGGGAAGTCGGGAAGGTGGGATGCATATAGTGTTATTTAATTTATACCCGTAAGCAACGAAAAACTGATTCGGAGCAAAGTTCGGTTGTACGTGTTTTTTAAAGGCCGTGATATTTTCGTCAAAATTTGATTTTGAAACTTATTTATGAAAAAAAAAAAAATAAAAAAATTACTAAATTACACTCATTTTTTCTTTTTGTTTTTTTGGCCATCAAGTATACAACTTTAATGAACCTTCTGTCAAATTTTCTAATATTTCTGTTAAGTCTAACGATTTTGTTTACGGAGTACTTGAACCTACCAAATAAAAAGTATCTACTGAATAACAACAAAAAAACAAAAGTTATATGATAATAATAGAATTATTTTTGTAAATTTTCCCATTATTTCTATGTTTTTTTTTTTTTTTGGTTTTGCTCAATTATTTTTATAAAAGACGCCCTAGGATAATAAGGACGGGTGCAGCCACTGTATGTGGGAATATGAAAAATGTAGAATACAGAAAGGAATTCAATGTATATCTGTAAGCAACCATAAACCATTGCTTACGAAAAAACGATTCTGAGCGGAGTTAAGTTGATAGTGATGCACTGTCAACAATATATATGTCATTTTATAGAAAAAATAATAATTAAATACGTTGTACCGATTTCCCAATTTTCCTACGTTTTTCCCGGTTTTCTCTTGTTTTACCCCGGTTTTTCACATCTGCTGGAAACATTCTTGGGAAAACCAAAAAAATTAACCTCTTTAAAGTACCTTACCACGGCGATTCGCTTTCAGAAAAGATGCTACACGTGGAAATCCGAGCAAGTTATCGGATGGTATAAAATGAAAACGACAATGCAAACGAATAAAAAGAGAAAAAATACAACTGTACAACGCTATTAAAAGTCGAACGTGTTTGCGTGATTTACCCGTGCGCCGTAGAAAAAAATAATAATGAAATTAACTGACCTTTTGCGCGCCGGGCACTCTAAAAAACCGTTACGGTAATCCGCGGGTACCGGGCCGGACGAGAAAAAAAAAAAATGCTCTTTCGATACCACGGATCGGCGGCGTTCCCTTCGCGCGCGGGATCGCTGCGATATCGTAAAAATTCGGATGCAGTCGCGGCCGCGCACGGTATTATCTCGTTGGCGGTCCACGGGCGGCTCGACAAACGCTTCGAAACAGACTGACCGGTACCCGCGCGCCGGACCGGTTCCCGCGGAAGTTCGTTCTGCACTGTTTCACCGTTTCGCGCACGACCGGTTTTCTCGACCCGCCGAACGCCACGACAGACAGCGGTAATACGCCCAACAATTGTTATCGTCGTTCTCGTACTCGACCGCGAGCGACGATCGGCTGCGGCTCGGACCGGCGTTTCTCGACGTTTTTACCGGCGCGCTGTTCGGCGCGCTGTTCGGCGACGCGTCGAGCGCGAGTCCTACGCGCCGGCCGTGTCAGTGTGTGTGATATTTTCCGCCGACCCCCGGGCCGCGTTCGACGGTTCGCAAACACGCGTGACGCGTGCGTTACGGAAAATAATTATTTTAATTGCCCGTGCCGAACGGGCCGCCTTATATTTTTGCGCGCCCGTGTGATAACAGAAAGAAAACAAAAAAAAAAAAAACCATTCGTTGAGTTCACCCGGTCACGGCAATTGTTATCACCGTTCACGGATAATTGTTGTACCGTGATATTATGACCGTATTACTATCGCCGGTGTAATAATATGTCATTATGTGTGTTATTCGACCGGTCGGCGGCGGGCATCGTTTTCAAAGTAATATTATCGGGAAAATAATAATAATAATAATAATAATAATAATAATAATAATAAAAAAAAAAAAAACAAACAGATAAATAAATTCTAAAATTGATTACGAACGTATTTTTTTTTTTTTTTTCCATAGTCTACCGTGGCGTTATTCAATCGCGGCTTAACTATACGTGTACGTACCTTGTAAAACATAACACAGCGTTTAAAAAAAATATACCCGACGACTGCATTCCGCCCGATGTTCGGAGGGATCCGGAGTAGTGGATGCGAGAATTGCGACGGGGCATAGGTCCACGGAAATATAGGATATCGTTCGTTTTACCTGCCCCGAGAATAGTGGCGGACGTCGGACGACGGTCGCAATTCAATTAAAATATCCCGATTTAAGTACTGAATACTCCGAAACCGCGCGGACGCCGGCAGTTCGTAGTACCGTACCGACAGATCCAGTCGACGTGTACCGAACGAGACGAAGCTGAGGAGCTAAGAAAGGTATAATTTGTTTGTTATTAATATCCACAATTCAAAAATGATGTGTCAATTGTCTTGTTTAAACGTAAGACAATATTATATCACCCCCCCCCCTTCCCACCGTTCAAAAGATGTCCATCAGGGCGGTCTAAACAATCGGACGTCATATTACAATAACATTATTATGTACCAATAAACGAATAAACTCCTTATCAATACATTCCACAAACAATTTAAATGTACGCAAGTAAATTCTATAGTTTTATCAAAAACGTTTGCAAACGGTTTCACCTATTTAAATTTGACAAAACGTATTGTTTTATGTAATTAATTTTCCCCAGAATCCAAATATCAACAATTATAAAATTACAAAATCAATTAAATACTATTACGAATCGATCGGGTCAAAACATAGGGGCCATTTTTTACAAAAACATCCGTAAATATTTCGTCGCAACAGTATTTTAGCCGAAAAACGTGTGGTCAGAAATGTTTTTGGTTAATATCGAATTTAACGCATATATCTGTAAAGCGACGATTAACGAATTGCTAACGGAAAAACGATTCCGAACGGAGTTCAGTTGATAGCGTTGCTTTGTCAACAATGTCCGATTATGGTGAAATAATTACGTATTACATATATTACACACATGCGTTACACATTTTCTTTGATAATATTTGTATTAAATATCGTACTAATTTCCTCGGTTTTTTTCCCGTTTATCGGGGAAACGAGTCCACGTCACACGGTGGGATGAAAAACTTGTCCGCCGCGCCAAAACCGTTGACATCATAATAAATTATTATTTATACGTCTACCTTGTCGCTTTTGATAAAATGTCTGCTAAAATTCCAATTGCATTCCCGATACGAGAGTTCGCGCACTTCCCCGCGTAATCTATGAAAAATCCCGCGCGTTTCATAATTTAAACAGTTATTCAACTGCTGATAAAATTGTTTTTTTTTCTTTTCCAATGGAGGCTAACTATGCAAATAAGTAATACAATACATATTTATAATTTTCCAAAATTGTTTAGATCTTTTTTTGGACGATAGAGTTTGGTATTTATTTTTTTTTTTTTTTTATCGTGTATAATAAAACAATAGAGGTTGCATACGTTTTGGAACGTAACGCAATGTGGAAATATTATATCCAATAAATAGTGTATTAATGTACATTCTGTGTATATTTTGATAAATTAAGAACGAGATAATGTCGCGAAGACAAAAATGTCGCAATATCGAGAAAATATGAAAAATACAATATTAATATATTATAATATGTATAGTATAATTTTATTTTATTAATTTTATACCGTACAAAGTACACAGTCGTACGTAATAAATAAACACAAAGTAGGAAATGAAAAATAATAATAATTCAAAATATTGTAATAAACAAAATAATAAATTATATTTTTATATTAATTGATTGTGAAAATTATACGAAATTACACGCGGGTATTCGTTAATTGATAGATTTTCATAATTATCACACATAGGTTTAAGTCGAATTGCAGAATCGTTTTATTTTTTTCTTTGTCGGAGGTTTGATGCCAGCAATATACTGTTAAACTTTTAAACGGTTCAAGCTTTCCACCCTTTTCAGTAAATAGAAGGACAGAATGACGACGAGAACTTAATGTTGAACTAAAACAATTATGCTAACCATCGACCGAATTGTTAGTTCGTGGAATATCATACTTTGATAATGCATAACAATTCCAAACATTTATAGAAAATAAAGGGGCTCTTTTCGCTCTCCGGCAGACTCGTCCAATCCACGTGTCTTCAGAATAGTTGATTAAATCTGATAGACTCACTCTCTTTAATTTTCTCTATAAAACTCGGAATCCAACAGAGATTCAAATGCTGAAATTACATTATTTTCGGGTACATAACCTAAGGCTGTTATTTTTCTTAATTCGAGTGCAAAATTTGAATCGTTTGTATACCTAACTTGTATCCCATTTGATTGTACACGTTGCCAAATAAATTGGGTTAAATGGAAAAAAAACACCTGCTTGGTTAGCTGTGACGTACATATTTAGGAAATTTTCAATTTTAAGAATGGGTGAAAATATATTTCGCCCCCCCCTCCCATAAGTGAGGTCTAGGTACACCGCTGAAAGTATCGCCTCAAGAACGTTTCCTTTCGGAAAAAGGCCAACATCGCATGCATCAGAGTTAGCTTTCTGGTTGAAAAAGTGTTGACATAAAAAAAAATAAATAATAATAATAAACACCTTTGTAAAACCAATGCACTCTTCGCTACACTCGGAACCTAAAAGTCGTTCAAAAAGACCACGTGTCCAATAATGCCTTGGGCTTCGACCAAGGTCACTGCTGAGGCCTTCATCAGTTGTGGGGGGGGGGAGGGCCGTGCCGTTTGCCCGTCTTGCCCACTCAATATTTACGCCACTGCTACCGGACACGCGACATCACACTAAATGCTCCGTCTATACGCGTACATTATAACACGTTCCGGATTACGTGGGCCCGTTTACTACAGAAATGATCAAATTAGGTACGTTTTCTCCGGTCGGCTTGTCCCAATAAGCACTCGTCCCCCGTATCGGTGCGATAGTTTTAATAATACAGTGCGCACTGTACGTCCGACGACGGGCAAACCGAGCAAAATATTGTTACTCGGCGGGGACAACCGATACCTCGGTGCAGACGTTTGAGTTCGACTTAGCGTTCAAACCCCGTCGCCATCTTTCCCGGGGGCCGGATTTAACTTGAAAAACGTCCGTGTGCCCACCGTATCCTTTATGTAAATAAATAACATTGCCGTCCGGCGAACGAGCAGAGAATAATACGCGCAAATAATTATTGCGTTGGCGTGTCGAGTTTCTACGTACGTCGTTGTTCGCCGAATAGAAGTCTGTTAAATCGGCGGTTACCCGATACTTATTAACATTCACTGTTTATTAATTACACTTAATAAGAGTTTTTGCGATTATAATCCTTATTGTTATCTACTATTTTTTTTTTTTTTCTTAATGAATTCCCTTTTGAAATAATCGAAAAGGTACTAATTCCGAAACCGACGATAAGAAAATATAACATAACCCGTGCACCAATAAACGCATATAATATTATCATTCATTGATAATGGCTATGAAATAATATAACGATTTATAAAAAAAATTACAAAAAAAATGATTACGTAATAAAATTATTTAGATATTTTAATCCTCTAAATAACGAAAGAACAGATCATTAACAGATCAAAAGTTCGTATATTTTTTCTATCATTTACTTTAATGATTATAAACTGTAAAGACTCAAATTTAAATAATATTCAATTGTTTTTTCTACAGCCATCGGAAATCGTCATCGGCTTGCACGCTGGCCTTCGACACTAATTATACACAAATGCAAATGTAATATTCGCCTTGAAAAGTTTTTAAAAAAATTAAGTAGACAACTCGTAAAATGTTTTCGAATAATCGGCTAACCGGAGAATGGGGGAAATCGAATACTAGAGATGGAAACGCCTGAATGGAAGTACCTGTGGTGGAAATGAAAATGTTCATTACGACCTTATTTTTAATTAGTTTTGTGTACGAAATGTCAATAGTCGATCGGAACACGTTCTCTATACAAACATTTTCACCTTTAAACCCGCACTATCAACGGGCATGGTCGGTTTCCGCCAAAAGCGTACTTTTCTTTTTTACGCCGGTACTCGTTTTCGCCAAATCATAAAATTGGTCGATTTCCTTTTCTGTCAAAATCGTACCTTTCCCTTTTCCACCAATTCATTTTTCCGCCAAATAAAAAAATTTAGTTTAATATTTCAATATTAATGTAAACTAAATACAATATTTTTATGACTAATGATTAAGACCGAAACCTCAATACATTTTTTTTTGAAAAACTTAAACTGAAAAAAAAAACACAAAGGTTACAATACTTGGATCGGCCCGCCAAGTCTTAGGATGTTCACCGGACTAATATTACACAAAATGTATTAAATCGATATAAATTAAATTTAAAATTAGTATAATTTTTGCGCGGCCCACCGAGATTTACTCGTCGGTTTGATACAGATTTACTTGTACACAATATTATATTATTATTAGCGAAATATCAATAATTGATACACAATTTGTACTAATAAGGCCGTCGGTTTACAAACATAATAGTCATTAGTTACTGTCTGTTCTAAAAACACAGTTAAAAAAAAACAATATAATACTACACACCTAATGAGTAAAGACCGGATTTGCATGCGCCAACATATCTTATTTATTATGCACTTATAAAGGAAACAATATGCAAGAAAAAATACGAAATGTACAGTACGCAGTTCAATTGTTTTTATTTAATATTCAATCGGTACAAAATGTATTAAAATCGTACCAATAACGTTCATTTAAAGACAAATTCAAACGCTAACAAATAAAAACGTCAACATTAAAATGATATTATAAAGCAAACGGATATATATATACAAAAAGTCGCAATGCTTGATAAAAAAAAAAAAATTTACGACACCACGTAAACGTAATCAAAAAATTGTTCATCGCTGGACAATTTTTAAAATCTAACGACTACGCATTATACACCTATTGCCCTTTTTCTACTATATTCATTCACAATATAGCATGTCGGTTTGAGTAATACGATATTATACACATTTAAATACTCTTAAAATAATTTTTTTTTATGTTTTCCCGTCGCATCCGAATAATTATTTTATATAGTCTGTTTTGCGGTTAGTTTGTTTCAAATCAGTGCACGTCGACGCGTCATTTCGACGGTAAACATTTGTTTAGCGTCTTGAAAATGGCCAAACGCGAACAAAACCACACCGCGATCACTGCGCCCGCGAAGACGACCAAAAGGTCCAACATAAAATGGCTGGTCCATGTCGCGTCCGCCGACAAAGGTCTGATGTTAGCTGAAACGCCGTGTCTGATAAAATACTCGACCCAATATACAACAGAATCGGCGGGTTTCATCGGGCGATCTTGGAACAGGGACGACACCCGTTTGGCGTTTTCTGAAAAACTGAATACAATGTTTCGGTATATAAGGCCGCTTTACACGTGCATATTTCACAGGGCGTATTTTTTTGTATTAAACAGAATTTATCGTGAAAATTTGACTTTTTTCAACATGTCTGTGATTCGAACGGAATCACGTCACGAAATAATGAATTATTATTATTTGTCGTAGAATTTTGTTCGATAATAATATATCATACTTCGCCCGGAAGAACACTTGCTAGGATTAGGAATTACAATCGAATTCCCAGTTTATTTAAATAATAAAAGCACGTAGATGAAAACATGCAATCGATGAAAAAGAGAACGAATTTCGGTACCTAGGACTTAGGAGCTGTACTGAGCATGATAAATGATTGGTCTAGATAAAGATAGAATTGTGGATAATCAAGGCCAAAAGGATGTCCTTTGGTCTAAAATGTTTTTTAAAGTCAAAAGTCTTTAAAAAGAGCGGTACTAAGGCCTACACTTACTTACGAAGCATAGACTACCGTTGAATACCAATGAGAGAAGAATTAGGAGGTGCGAAAACAAAATATAGAGGAAATTGTGTAGACCAATAAATTCACGGTGACGAAACATGTACGTGGACGAGGAAACTTAGCAGAGGGCTACAGGAAAAGACAACAATGAAATTGTGGGAGGACAGTGCGATTAGAACAATTATATGAACTGAGATCTTATGGGGGAAAAGACCCAGAAAAAAATGGTTGGATCTCGTCGAAGAGGACCCCGATAGATTGGGAATGCGAGTATAAGGATAGTTCCAGACAGAGAGAAATGTAGGGATATCGCGATGACGGTTAAAACTCTTGTAGGAGTACAGAGTGCCCGAAAAGAAGAACAATAACAAAGAAAACATTAATGTACCTTTGTTCGTCGAGTAATCGATTAACGGTTTTTAGTAACGTCGTTTTCGATATTTTATCGATATTCAAAGACAACGCCATGCCGATGTCCACCAGGTTTTGCACATTTCTCGGTTGGTCGTAGAACAACGGGAGGCCGAGTACTGGGACTCCCGCATCCACCGCCTCGTACACGCCGTTCATTCCTCCGTGGCTTATGAACAATTTCACATTCGGGTGTTCTAGAAAATTAAATTTTCGAAATTGATTATTAATGTTCGCGCGACCCCGGACGATTTTGTCGTGAAAACGAATAACAATATAATATCATTGTACCGAAGTACCGAAATGTACGCATTACATATTATGTATACGGAATAACTGACATGGGTATTCTCAGTTATGAAATGACCGTTCGATTGTCTACAGGTCGATTCCACGGGAGATGAAACATTTCAATATTTTTTAAATTTTTTTTCGTAATTAGGACTTATGAATTATATAGATAACAGATATTGTGCGATATAAATACGATCAATGCAACATCACACGACGCACAGGCGATCAATCGTCTCAGGGACGCGTTCTACTATACACATTGGGGCGTTCATTATTCTCGGAACAAGTTTCCGAGTGAAAAAACTAGTTCGTAATAGTTGTGAAAAAAATCCTGTCATTTTTTCAGATTTTTATTTTGTTGCTCGGCGGTGCCCCATGGCAATTGAATTTTCCCGTTTAAAATACACGCGTTTTTACAACGTTTAAGACGTTAATTCGTCCCTATGTTCAGTGTACCCGAAGAACTCCTAAACATGTAGGAATCGACTAACAACTACTGTCCTTCGAGGAAAGAAAAACTGATTTTGACGGTGTCACGCAGAAATCTGAAAAATTACAGGATTTTTTTAAAAATTATTTCGAACTAGTTTTTCCACTAATAGATACTACAAAAAGATTCAAGTAAGGAACGCTCTAATATAAATGTGTAAATAAAACACGATGCGGTGTACAAACTTGGAGCCGTGACAACATTTTGTAGATTATTTTATTATAACCTAACGTAAAATTAACTTTTAAATCTTCATGTTACTAACATATTTTGTTTTCTCTGTCGCACGTAATTTTAGCGAAAATATACTCTACTATTCTCCCCCTACTCAAAATGAAACGGCATTTACGCGGCGTGCGGATTACGAACGGCGCTCCACTAATCTCCCCCCCCCCCCNCCCCCCCCTCGATATCGCAATTGTGTGTCTTCACGGGACTGCAGTGGCCCGGGCCCGACGAGTGGACGGAACGAATTAGAATCGTAAATATATCGTGAAATCGTTTCTTTTGTACCCGACTCGACTGTGAGAATATCGGTGTTTTAAAAGCCGGATTCTAAAATTAAAAAAAAAAAAAAGCCAATCTCTACGATCGATTCGTCCGCAATTTTTTTCTTCGCGACGCGGCTGAAATATACGGCATTTCGGTATTAGATTACTCGTATTCCTCGTGTATTTTCAAGCCGATCTAAACGGCAAACGAAATGTATCCCCTAACCTCTCCAGTACGCCGCCATGCGGCACACTCTGTACGAAATTAACGTGCACCGCGTGGCGTTCAACCGCGGGCCTTTGCACTCACTCAATATAGCGCGTTGCGGCAACCACTTGCACAGAACCACGTTCTTCGGCTTGTCGGGCATGTGATCGTTTTCGTACTTCCATATGACCGTCTGGGACAGACGACTGAACGCGAACTTGAACGCGGCCAACACATCGTCCGGTAACGAATCCACAGCCACCAACGAACCCAGACTGAACACGACCACTCCGGATTCGCCGCTCTTGTCCATGACGTCCGCTATGTCCTAATACGGAAAACGGCCGGTCGCGTCACGCTCGTCGCTCACGGGAGCTGTCGAACCGGGGAGGAGGGGTAGGGGGTAGGGTAGGGGCAGCGAGGATGACGTCCCTAACCCCGCCCCTCTCCCCTTAATTGAGTCATTTTTATTAAATATTTATAATAATTTACGCGGAGGGGGGGGATTTTTCAAGCACGTGCTCAGTGCTTTACGGTTAAATTATAATTGGACATTTTAAGCGCATAGTGAAAAACGATATATTTTTCGAATACTTACGATTTTACACGACACTCAACGAGTATCCTGTGACAATACTGTATTTGCAGGAGAACCTACATTTCAATCAGATGATTTTTCTGAAAATGTTTAAAAATCGCAATTTTAACGAAAACCGTCCGAGTTATTTTACTTTAAATACTAAAGGGGACAATAGCTGCACAAATGGAAACATCTTTATTAGTATTTAGGCAGAATAACTCAAAACCCGTTTCGTTCAAATTTTGTATTATAATACTTTTAAGTTTTCAAAAAAAAATCATATAATCAATGATTTTCGTCAAAACATATAATATGCAGTTTCTCGTTTGAAAAACCAAAATTGCTATCACCTTATAGGATACTCCATAAGTATTGCGAAAAATCGAATTATGGCAGAAATATCGTCGTTCAATGCACTTAAAAATTAAAAAAAAAAAAAAACAGAGTTTCAATTCATGTATAATTTAACCGTTTTAACCATACGAACGGGGAGAGCGTGCTTAAAAAACCGCCCTGTGCGCCATATTATCTTCATAGTTGTAGAAAAATAAAAAAAAAACATTATGTATTATAATGTTCTTAAAAATTATCCCTTCCCATTTCTTTCGCCGTTATTTTTAGAGGTGCAACCGCTGCCCGCCAACCGCTTTGATCTACGAATAGCAACCTAAACTGAAAATACCTCCGAAAGATAAAGTTTTATTTATAACTAAAGGAGCTGTACGCTCCGGACTTAAACCGATACCGATAAATTGCAGTTTACGATCGTTGTTTGATTGTTTGATCGTTTCGTATTGTAATGTTATTATCGGAATCGGATGTTTATTGAATACAAATGTTAAAAAATAAATATTGTTTCAAAAATATCGGATCCGATATCGGTTTCTCAATATAAAAAGACCGATTACCGATAGTCGGATATTCTCGACACCGGCCGATACACGGTATCGCGGTGGTTTATTACCCGACACTCGTCACTTAACCACATACTTGGGGTATCGGTTCCGGGGGCCGGAGGTGAATGCCGCCGATCTCGACGACGTTGGGTCCGAGCGGCCGGGCCGGTTCCACCGAGTAGTGGGTGTTTACGAATACCACGGCGTCGCGCGGCCTCGGCCACCGGACCGCGTCGGCCGACACGTCGAGGTACCACCGCAAGAAGTTTGTGTGCACGTACACCGCGGCGTTGTGCAGCCGTTGGCCGAAGCTGTCGGGTGTCGGGCGGTCGGTCAGTAGGCCGCCCAAGTAAGACGGGTGGTCCGGCGACCCGGTGACCGTGGGCATCCAGTCGACGAACGGACACGGGACCACGTAGAACACGGGCACGCCGCCCAACCGGCCGGGCAACGCGGACTGGCACTCGGAGTGCAGCGACTCCATGACGACGGCGTCGAACGGCCGGCCGCCGTCGGTGCCGTCGAACAGGCGCCGGACCGCCGGCACGTCGTCCAGCGTCTCGCACAGGCGTTGGGCCCAGGTCAGCGCCATCCCGATCATGAACGCGTTCGACCGGAATATTTTCATCACCTGCCCGTAGTCCAGGTCCCGGGCCGTTTCCTCCGGCCGCGCCGTCAGCGCGGTAATGTCGATGTACGTGTAGTTCGGGTGCCCGGCCAAGCGCTCGGCGGCCCGGTGCATGGTCAAGCACACCACCTCGTGGCCCGCGTCCACCAGGCTCTCCAGGACGGCCGACATTACGTTCCAGTGGCTCGATCCCGCGCACGGCTCGTACGCCAGTATCCGGTGAGCCGTAGTCGTCGTCCGCGTTAAGCAGCTCGTCACCAGCAACACCACGGCCGCCGTCCAGTCGCCGCAAAGCATCTGAAAAACGATCGTCGCTATTGTGATAATTAACCGTTACGCCTGGTTTCCGCGATGCATATAACTTTTCACCCGCACTAAAACCACGCGTGCAAACCGTAGTGCTTAGCATTAGTAAAACCTCCGCGACTCGACTCTACTCGCGGTCGCACTCGTAACGCGTGACCGCCCGGTGATGGTGCTCGGTGCTTCATAGAAGTTTAGCTTATCGACTTTTGTTATTACTTATTAACACCATACACTACCGTACACAAAATAACTAGTGCGAACGTCTAAGTCCAGTGCGAGTGATAAGTACCGGCGCGAGCGACAAGTACAAATGGCAAGGTGGTAATACACATCGTCTAAACTAGTCATTGTGATCAGCACGATACCCCACCCCCCTCAGATCGGACGTTATCAGACGTAATCAGACGTTTGACAGTACAGTTTTGGGAACATAATAAAAACAATGAAAACGGTAATGCCGCGGCGTGCCGTGAATATTTTTCGTTTTACCTATAATTTTCTTTCGGGTTTTTCTCAAATCCCATTGGAGTATCAAAAAAAATGACCTCTTCAACGCATCAACTAGAGAAAATTTCCTTTCAGAAAAGGTGCTATAGTCTGTACCTCGGAGCAGGTTTTCTGATAGAAAAATTGTTCATAAACAGAAAAAATACTAAAACACACATCGTAGGGAAACCAATAGAACTCGCTACTCTCCGAATCTAAAAGTGTCATAAAATAGAAATTTTATAGGATAACCGAATAAGAAATCAAATAAAAATCTTTCTCGATGTTTTCGTCAATATACAGTCGTCGGGAGTGGGAATTGAAAGTTGAAACCCCTGAAAGGCACGTCGTTGATATCGTCCATGATACCTTTGGCATACTTGATGTATCCTTGATACCAGTTAGGATAACTTAACCTGTACCATGTATATCACAATATTATATATCTCCATCTCCGTTCGGGGGGGGGAGGTCTGTAGGAGTGTACAATGTTAAAAAAACACCCTCTTCCCACTAAAACAAAGTTCACATTTAAATTCAAACAAAGTTTTATCACTAAAATCCGCTAATAAAACGCCAGTAAATTTCCGAGTCAGAGCTCATTTAGTCCGTAGGACGTCGATAAAATGTCCGAAAGTACAAATTCAATTAATATTCAAAAATATAATTCAACATATTTTTCTAAAGTAATATACATATTCTGTAGTGGTTATAGATAGGACATAATAAAATATTATCAAAGAGCGAGCTGGATCCATGCAGTTCAGTTCAGTCGAATTCCAAATATGACGGATCAGTAAATATTTTGACATTTACTGCACATTTAATCCTTTTCGTCCAGTCGCCTAAACACGTGTTTTTTTTTAAAGATATTTTTTTATTCGTTTCGGCGTCTGTCCACGGTCAATTTCGCTATACTCGTGACATAACGGACTGAACTGACGTGGACGGATCCGGATTGCTCGTTCCTTTTGGCCGGTTTAAGCTGTTGTAATAAGTATTTAGAAAAACAATAATTAGGTTATGCGTCTTACCTCGAAATGCGTATTTTTCCGGGTGTGAAAATATAACCGACTAATGTTTCGAACCAACAAACGAAAAATAATAATTCAGAAATAAACGTGGCCTACGACATACGAACATTTTAAAAATTGTTACTATTCTAATCATTGTATTACATATTTATGTAATAGTTAGATATAAACTAACGGTAAAAATCCAATTTATAACTACGTTTAATTTACGATCTCGTAGGTTGCGTATATTATTTTGTTAAGGTCGTGTATAAGGTTATCTTATCATATTTGAACGGAATACACACGATCGATTTAATTATCGACGCTCGATAGGTAAGCCAATAGTATTTGATTGAAACATTCGTGGTTTTCAAACATTGATGCCGACCAATATTTAACGTGAATTTGCGAGAACTGTTTGGAAACCCGCACTGCGACGGTTCTCGTAGATAAATTAAAAAACCGCCAGAGATAGCCGAAGAAAATACCCCCTCCCCTAAACGAATATTTGTTTTCAGCGTTATTCATTTACCGCGATTGACTTATTGGTGCTGTACCCCCACACGTCACATATCAATTGTACGTTTAAACCGCTACTTCAAGCAAAACATGTTTAAGAGCATGTTTTGATGACAATAAATTGGGTTCGTATCGTGAAATGATATTTATTATATAAATTTATATTCATATATATATAAACATTTACTATACAAAATTTTGTAAAGTAAATTGGAATTGCACTTAATCAAAGAAACTAGAAATGTTATAATTTTAATTGGCTTAAACAACAATAAAAAAAAAAAAGAGCTGATATTGGGAACGTTGTTGTAGGTGGGTAGTGGGGAAGGTGGTGTATAGAAAGTTATTTAATTAATATCTATGATCAACGATAAGCCTTTGATTACGAAAAACGATTCGGAGCGAAGTTTGGTTAGATATGTTTTGAAGGTCGTAATATTTACGATTTTCGTCAAAATTTAATTTTAAATTTCTTATAAAAAAAAATAATAATACTACATTAAACTAAATTTGTTGACCATTAAGTAAGACTTATAATGAATCTTCTATCAAATTTTCAAGCATTTATATTAAGTATAGTAATTTATCTACGGAACACTTGCCAAATAAAATTATGTAAAAAACTCGCAAGATTTAAATGTCTATAAATAGCTTAAAAATGGCTTAAATGTTCTGAAATTTTACACGTCTAGAAAAAGCAAATATAGGTTTTTTGTCGACACATTAAATCTTGACGAATAATTTAAATTGAATTAAATTTAAAAAATAAAATAATTATTTTCGTAAATATTTCGGATATTTCTACGTATTTTTCTATTTTGCAGAATTATTAAAAAAACTGCAAAGAAAATTATAAAAAGACATTAGTGGATACTAACTAGATTAAAAATTCAACAAAAATGATCTGTTAATGTTTTTT
The DNA here is from genome assembly GCA_902439185.1 of Cinara cedri. Classification (NCBI taxonomy): domain Eukaryota; kingdom Metazoa; phylum Arthropoda; class Insecta; order Hemiptera; family Aphididae; genus Cinara; species Cinara cedri. Next base: position 401,365 of record CABPRJ010000017.1, read on the forward strand.
TTTTATTGAAGCAATATTTCTGGTAAAATTTCATTTTTCTCAATTATTATCAAAGATGTTTTAAATGTATTTAACGTAATAAATAATACAAAAGTAATAAAATTGAAAAGTCGAAAGAAAGTGTTTTTTTTTTTTTTTAATGAATAAAGAATACAAAAAGTAATTACAGAACACGTATTTGAATGCTTTTCTCCAAAAAATATTCAAGATCTTATTTGAATACAACAAAATTGTTAAAACACTTTTATTCGAATACTTTACTAGACTGATGACAGCGCTTACTTGATTTCGAATTGCTAACTATTGGCGATTGTTGCGTTTGTGCTTGTACTATAATATTATGATTGTATAAATTACGACTTGTTTGTGAATAAAACGGTTATGCGCAATATTTCTGTACGCACAAACAAATATGATGCGGTCGATTCAATCCGTATTCACTGAGTAAGTTTAAAGTTTATGTATTCATTTCATGTAACTGTGGAGTAGCTATAGCAAAATGAGATACTAATCTATTGGGGGTGCAAATAAATAGATATAGCCGTGTAAACTATTGTACAACTGTATGCCGGGTGGATGTTCTGTTCAAGCCCCTGTATCAGAGACGGTATTTAAGAGGGCAAAGGGGCTATGGCCCGTTAGAAATTTTATTTAACTATACGCATAAATATTTCGCACGTGGGTACAGCCACTGTTGTAGGTGGGGCTTTGGGAAGGTAGGATACAGACGGGAACAAACACGTATTATATTATCTATAACCGAGTCTGGCCGACAACAATAGCCGATACAAATGTGACAGTTAAAAATAAAATTGAATTTCTTTTCATAGTCTATTTTCCTGCATTAGAAGAGTATTTAATTTTTAGATTCTGAGTGGAGCGAGAAGCTTATGGTTTTACAAAGGTGTTTATTTTTTTTTTCTGTTGAAAACTTTTCTACCATTTCTACTTTTCGATCAAACATAAAATGATGACGATTTTTCTAAAAGGAAATTTCACTAGAGAAGTACTTTAGAGACGTTATTTTTCGATTTTTTCCGGAGTTGATTCAGCAAATGTGAAAAACTGGGAAAAAACATGGGAAAAACGTAAGAAAACCTGGGAAATCGGTACAACATCAAACAAAATATTATTAAAGAAAATAGACAGAATCCATTTAATTATTTTAGTATAATATGGCATATATATTGTTGACATCACTATCAGTTGAACTCAGCTCAGAATTGTTTTTACATCGTTGCTTACAGATATATATCCCGTCTGTATTCTACCTTCCCAAATTTTCATTTACACTAGTGGCTGCACCCATCCCAAATAACTTATTTTTCTTTTAGACTCCGAGCGTAGCGAGGGAGGTATTTATTTTATAATGCTGTTTATTTCTTTTTCTTTTTTCTTTGTTCTTTGTTCTAGTTTGTGGACACGTTATTTCCAAGTGAACTTGCTTCGATTTTTACGTGTGGCAAATTTTCTAAAAATTCAAGTTATATATATATATATATATATTGTACATTAAAAAAATAATTTTTTTTTGATTTTTGACGCCATTTTTTAAATAAAAGCACTTAAGTGGGAAAAAACGACGAAAAACGCACAATTTCACGATTTCGTTATTTTATAAAAACACGTACAGCGTTTTCTACCACAAAAAATGATTTAATCGAAAAATCACATGATACATTTTTTGTTGCCTTTTTGGTTTACTTTCTTACAGTATCATTGCCAAAATGTTTGAGTTACTTTTTTACTGTAATATTCGGTTATAAATACACGTAGAGACTTGAAACTTGGGAATAATACTTACATTAGATTAACCTAGACGTGGTAAAATTTCCAAAATAATCGAACGACTTTTTTGACTTTTTTTAAATTTTTTTTACAATGGTACTTTATTATTACTTTTTTTTTTTATAAAGTGCAGACCACTTTTATCCTAGAAAACTTAATCCGATGTACAAGTGTACCACCTTTTCTGAAAGTCAATTTTATCTACTTGGTAAATACATAAATTATTTTTTGATTTTCGAAACAGTATTTAAAATAAAAACGATTAACCGGGAAAAAAATACGATTTTGTTATTTAAAATAATTACCTACCACGTTCTCTAGTACAAATATGGCTCCAATTGAAAAACAACAAGAGACCATATATTTATTGAATTTATTTTAATAAGCGTTTTAAAATCAAATTTCAACAAAAATCGCAAAGAAAATTACGGCACTTCAAATTATGTATTACCGAATTGCGTTCGGAATCGTCTTTCGTTAGCAATGGTTTATAGTTGCTTACAGATATAAATGAAATAACCTTATGTATCCTACCTTCCGAACTTCTCACCTACAACAGTAGCCTCTCCCATCTCCAATATCAGATCTTTTATTAAACTATATTTTTAATTATTACCTATTGTGTTTTGAATAAAAAATTGTATGATAATACTTAAAAAATAATGATAATTGTATAGGTAATATTGGCCAATTTCCATATCACATTTGTGTATTTGGCCAAATTTTTCTCAAGTCATTTTATTATTTCGCTTTTTTATCTATGGCTATTTTCGCCGACTTTTTATAACCTACACTTTATACAACCAAACCTAATCGATTAATATGTGCAAAAATTATATTTTTATAAGGTCATTGAAATTTGAATTACGTCTTTTCCATCATACATTACTGACTAATCACCATTAGATTATGCATTTATGGTTGAGTAACGCGTTGATATGCTATTTTAATTTTATAACTTTAGGTAGAAATTGAAACATTATTAATCAATACGAAAACTATAATTTTGACAGTATTATTTAAATCGTTAATATGTTAAATTATGTGTGGGCACACATAATTTATTACGTACTTGCAATAATAAAATAATGTCCCAATTAAAAAATATTACAATATTGGAAATGCGTAAGAATAATGAAAACAATTCTTTATACATACGCAAAGATAATAATTACTGCGATTCAAATCTATAATATAAATTCATCATTTTTCATACTATGTAAACGTCAATTGGTTTTAGCACTATCGATGCGATAACCATAAGAAGGGACATTTCAATAAGAATATTATGTCACAATGCTAAGGAAAAAAATATTCGACATTTCTACACATTTCTCCGGGTAACCTGCAACAACTAGCGATTCTCCCCTGTGAAGTTTAAATATTGAAAAAAAAAATGCCCCTTAAACGACTCGCGCAGGAGTTTTGACCGACGCGCGACGATCAAATTCAAAGTTAAAAGTAATGGTTAGAAGTTATATACTATAAAACTATAGAACTATAAAACTATAATACTACTTTTTCATTGACTAGGGCACTAGTTCGGAGGTTTACATTTAGGACACTAACTTCTTCGGAACAATATCGGGTTGTGACGAACAGGGAGACTGAATTATTTCGTTTCCTCTCTACTTTATCTAAACCCGTGGTGGCTTTTCAGTTTTTTTACCGATTTAGTACCTATAGTAAGTTTTAGGTTTACAATATTACAAAACATAACTTTATCAGAGCGGTATCAGGTATGGACCAACAAGTAGGTTGCGTTTTGTAAAGCTCCGAAAACCAACTAGATCGCGTTAGAGGTTAGGTAGAGGTTTTACGAGTAGTGTAAAAGATAAAAACAAAAACAACACATATTCATTATCGATAACTAAATATTTTTATGTCGCTTGAACAACGGCAAATTCATCGGAAATCGATATTTCCGTAGAGGTTTTAAAATTCCGATAAACACTATCGATGCCCGTTTGGAAAACCGAACATTGTCCGTCAACAACGCGATAATATTCGGACGAGAACGCATTTTATCTAAGACGACAAAAAAATGATACGATTATTAACACAACCAAGACACGGTTTTATTTCCTTTTAGACGCAATCACCGCTCGCGTTATAATTTCCAAGGTCGTATGCATTATAAATTATTATTGTTATTATTCTCTATAGTAATCTACGTGTTGTGGACGAAAACGGCAATCTCATCCGGAATAATTACTGACGTCACAACGCGTTATTATCGCGATGGAACCATTTTCAGTGACGCCCAAACTATATTATGTTTACGGTGTAACAGAATTTGATATTCAAAACCACTTCCCGCCTCAAAAAACTTTTACCCGTACGCAATTTCCGACCCCTACAACTCGCTACCTTGAATGTTTATACCCATTCTATTCGACTATCCCGAATCCGGATCGCCGAGAATACCCACCCGTCAAAAATATGGTGTGTATCAATTGCAACACTCGAAGTGTATTTTGGGCACCACTGACTGTTTCGTATACAATTCATATAATTGTGTAAAAGTTTTGAAAAAAAATTTTAAAAAATCGCAAATTCGATTTCAACCGACGGCGAGCAAAAACCACGTTATGTTATAACTATGTTATTGAAATACGTTTCAGTTACGTTACCAGAAATCTTGCGCCGATTTACAATGATAGTACTTTTTCCGAAAAGAAATCTAACTGGGGAGATACTTTAAAAAGCCATTTTGCGATTTTCTCAGGAGTTTTCTCAATATATTGGAAAACCAAAAAGAAAAAAAAAACGAGAGAACGAGAAAATATGTACAATAATAAATAAATCTTATTATTCAAGAAAATACTTAACGCATATGTAATCATTTTACAATAATATATAACTATATTGTTTACAAAGTAACACTATCAACTGAACTCTGCTCAAAATCGTTTTTTCGTAAGTAATGGTTTATCGTCGCTTACAGATATACATTAAATTCCCGTCTGTATCCTACCTTCCCAACTTTCCACCTACAACAGTGGCTGCACCTACGTGCAAAGTATGTCAGTATTTTTTAATATATGTATATATATATATATATGCCCATATTGCCAATATATAGTTGAAAAAAACTATTTATGTGTGTAATTAAATAAAATTTCTAGGAGGCCATGGCCCCTTCGATCCCCCCCCCCTAAACGCCGTCTCTGATATGAGGGCTTGAACACCCACCTGGCATACAATTTTACAATATTCTATACGGCTATACCTATCTATTTGCACTCCCAATAGATTAGTAACTCATGTTGGTATAATTACCTGAAGGTTACATAAACCGAATACAGGCTGCCCCACGAAGATGTACCCTTTGAATATCTCTGGAGATAAAAAGGTAATCAAATTTCAATTTTTTTTTGTTTTTATATTAATTATAGGGATGAAGACTATAAATATTTTAGTTTGAATTAATTTTTTTTTTACTAAAAAAATAACTTTTATTTTATTATTTTCGGAAATTTTTTAGATAACAATTCCATAGAGTTTATTTTTCTGAAGATTTGAATGTTTCACACATTGATATCCGATGGATAGTTTCTAAGTTACAGCCGTTTTAAATTTTAATAATCCGTGTGAAAACCGATGTTATCTAAGGAATAACATAACGCGATTTAACATAACGAAATTTAATTCAAAAATAAATACTTATAGTCCTCATCCTGAGTCGTATGAAAAAAATCAAAATTTGATTATCTTTATTATCACCGGAGATATTCGAGAGGTATATCTTCGTGGGACAGTCTGTATATAAACTTTGAAAACCCAACACTAATTTATTTAAACCAATATAACAACTCTGATTACACTATAACTACCAAGTTTCATCTATTCATTCCAAAAACGAAAATTCTTTAAAAAATGAAGAGAGGCGGTCACCCCGCCCCATATATCGTTGGATTCGGTGCTACTGCGGGGAAATTCCAAATACTATAATATGTTCTAAGAGTAAAAACATAGCATGCAGCAAGTGTCGAGACATAAAAACATAATAATCCTCCTATGCATTTTAAGGTATATTAAAAAAAATAAAAAAATAATTATTTCGAAATGCGTCGATTTTACGGGAATTCCCTGTCATAGCCGATGATAATAACGATTGGCCAAAGTCATTCGGTTTGAAAACTTGATCGCGAGAATAAATAAAGTAGCCGCACGTCGTATAATGAAATCAATATATTAGTTCTCGCTATACGCCCAGAATCTCGAACGTATAATATTCGAATACGATTTCCCATCGAACTTAAATTCAATATTTGCGCATGGAACTTACGTAATAATATTATGTCACGTTGTGGTAACCATGTTTGGAGTACTGCATTTTTTTTTTTGCTTGTCGACCATGTGACCGTTTTTGTATTTTCATAGAACCGTTTGAGGCGATTGACTTTACACGGATTTGAACGCATTCGATACGTTTTCGGGTAACGATTCCATAGATACCAACGGTCCCAATGTGAATCACTCCGAACTCTCGAATATTATTCATAATTTCGAATAAATTCTAAATAAATAAAATGTATACATAATATTATTATTACTTTTGACGCATATATTTTTGACACAGAATATACTTAAACGAGATTAAAACGCATACGTAGTATCCGTAAACAAAAACTATAAAAAAAAAACACACATGAACAGTAGAGCTCCGTCACAAGAGTGGTGTACCTAACACGATTCGCAACGCGAATGCGTTCCAAAATACATAGGTGTTGTCATTTTTTAACCGCCGCACATACAACACGATTATTGTATCCCAGGTTTTTCTCAAATTCCTCTGAAACTTTAGCCGTACAAAGTGTTGGGTTTGTCAAACACATTCGTACAAAAATAATAACAGCATAATTTTTGTTAATGCTCCCGTTTTTTTCCATTTATTATGAAAACTCCTGGAAAAATCAAAAAATGATCACCTTAAAGTACTTATCCGGAAAAATTTCCTTTCAGAAAAAAAGATTTCTATAGAATTTTTATATACAGTATAAAACAGTACAAAAATAAACACCATTACAATTTTACGCTTCGCTCAGAATATAAAATGTTCAGCAAACCACTGCATGGAGAAACAAAATATTGCATTATATAATACTATCAGAAACAGATAACGAATTTTTGTTATTATTAATGATTATTCGTGACAATTTCAGACTTTAATGATCGATCATAATTATTAATATTATCCATGAACTTGCCCAGCCTTTGTTTGTCAAATTTCATGAACATTTTTACTTAACTCTGAAAGCCATAAAGTATTTTTTTTAAAATTATATTTCATATACAGGATAAATTCAGAACTTTAAACCAAGTGCACTTTCTTTTTGGTGACAAAATATTACATTGTACGCGTAGTTACTCGTATGTGCAACTAATAGGTATTTATTCATATTACAAAATGATAATTAAAAATGATTTATTATTATCGTCAAAGTTGTAAATTTAATTTAATGCACGAACTCTCGCAACATAAATCTGTGTTTCTTCTTCTTCTCCTTTGCCTTTTATCCAAACTATTTGGGGTCGGCCACCCTCGTCCTAAACTTCCTCCAAGTGCCCCGATCTCCGGCATCATACATCGGCCGTCCTCGTAATATTCTCAATCCCGTTCGACCGCCTTCTTTTCGATTTTCCTCTTCCCTTCTGCCTGTGTCGCGTGCTCAAAGAACTCCAGAGCTATCGTGTTTCTAGTTACGATCGTTTTAGTGGTATTACTTTTTTTTTTTTTTTTAATCAAAATTAAAATATTTGATAAGAAAAAATATTTGTTTTATTCGAATGCTATAAAAATGTAAATTAGGTAATACAATTGTACACAAATTTGTATAAAATCATCATGGTTGAAATATAAATGTAATAATAGATAGATAATAATGATTTGTAAAATAATAATAGTATTAATCACATCTAGTAGCGATTTTACGGGGAAGGACGTCCAGGGGTTCTGAACCCCCAGACCCCGAGTTTAAACTAAGAAAAGGAGATTTTATGTTATAATTTTTAAATTAGACTTAAACTTTGTTGTTGATTAGAACATAGGTATATTCATACAGTTAAGTAATCAATAATATGCAAGTTAATTAAAGTGAATAATTAAATGTTGAGTAAATATTTTTAGATTTTGAATGTAGCGAAGAAGTGTGTGGTTTTACAAAGATTTTTTTTTTTATTTGTGCGCAACTTTTTTTTCAGAAATCTTGATCCGATTTTTAAGTATAGTACCTTTTATAAAAATAAATCGGTGTAGGGGGTACTTTAAAGAGGTCATTTTTTGATTTTTTCACTAGTTTTCCCAATGAATGGGAAATTCAGGAAAAATCATAGGAAAACCGTAGGAAAAACGGGAAAATAGGTAAAATAATCAACAAATATTTTTTTAGAAAATATATATTGCCTATGCCATTATTTTACCATGATATGATACACATATATATATATATATTGTTGAAAAAGCAACTATCAACTGAACTCCGCTCAGAATCATTTTTTCGTTAACAATGGTTAATTGTTGCTAACAGATATACATTGAATTACCTATAACAGTGACTGCACCCGTTCCCTTTTATCCTAGGACGGATTTTTAAACATTTTTTTATTATATTATTTTATTATTTTTACAACAACTATCATAACCACGATTTGTACGATAAATGATAGTAGAATAGTAGTCAGATGTATGAAACACACGGAAGACTCGTTTATTAGTACAATGTCTATGGGAATGCCTTATCCTTTATGTGTTATCTATGGGATAATATAAACTACGCTTAATATTCGTTTTGCGTATAACCACAGATGTAGATAACATCAGTTTGTAAACATCGATCTGCTTGCAAAGGACGACTAACGTCATATTAATTGAGTATACAATAAAATGCGAAGTCGGCGATTTAGTATAATACATCTGAACACCTTGATAAGATCATACAGAGGTGGCCAAAAGTCGCGCAACGCCTACCGTCTTGTATGGAACGCGCATTACGGCGCAGTTTCTCCCTCCACGTCGTTTCCGTTACGTCATATTGCAACTTTGGTCTCGTTATCTTGTTTACGGACAACAACAGCAAGTTTTATAAAAAATACAACATAACCTAATAGACGCAGTTTCATGTTCGTTATCGTTCGTAACAGTTTCGTGATTTTTTGAATAAAAACTTCTACGGGTGGATTTGTCACCGTGGGACGACGGAATGGCCCCCAAGATTACCCGGTCTCACACCTTGTGATTTCAGCATGTGGGAAGTTATCAAAGATCGAGTTTAAAAGACGCCAATCCAAAATTTGATCCATTTAAAAAAGCGAATCGAGGGAGAATTCCAAATTTTGAGCACCGATTATTCGTATCTTTACAACGCCACAAACGCGGTAAATAAAAACGTTGTGGAGCAGTTATTGAAGCTGGAGGACATCATTTTGAACATTTATTATAATTGCCGTGAGATGATGTTACTTTGTAATGTTCATTTTTATATTATTTGAAGAAATAAACGATTATTTTTACTATTACAAATTGTGTTACAAATTTGTTGCGTGACTTTTGGTAACCTCTGTATATCCGAAAGATACAGGCTCATAATTTACTTTTTGTTGTTGGTATATTTGGTATTGATTGGTCGGCTATAAGTTATCAAATTATGACAGTTTTGTTTCAAATAATACCGAGGAGTGTTATACAATTGTATATAACCTTATTGAAAAAGTCAATTACACTAGGTCTGTCTCTCTTACACATATTATGTTGGATTCAATATATATCACAAATGAGCAGTTTGTATACTAATATGTCTATAGAAAATACCGATGAAATAATAACACTTTTATCTCATCATTCTCATGACAATTATTAGCCTAACGTAACCAGTATATTATCTACAGTTATTTGAAGAAGTATTGCTCTTAAATTATTCTTCTAGCATATTATTTTCTTCTGTTTATTTTCGTATACAATTTTTTTTTACTAAAATACTTTTCTTTTTAAGTATTTTTCTACTTGAAAAACGTTCGCACAATATTGGTCATTCGAAACAAACGCAGATAGAAAATTTACAATTATTTATAATCAAACAATTATGTAAGTAAAAGAATAATTTTTTTTTTCTGTACTCAAAAAATAGTTGTGAATTTGGGATAATAAATTATTTTTATATTTTAAATTACGGATTTTAGTCGATCGCTTATTAAATAATTATGAACACGCCCAGTTTTAAATCTGTAAACATACACGACGAGTAAATACATAAGTATAGTTTTGGAATCGGATGGGACAAAATGAAAGGGCGTCTCAACACGTATTACACTGCATCACATAAGTGTCGTATTGAAGGAGACGGAAAAGGCTATAATATTGGATGTGACAGACGTACGCATATGTATGTTACAAACAATGATAGACACTGATAAGGAATAAGGACGGTTACAAGGGTTCAAAGGTATTAGATTACGAAAAGGTGGCATGGAAATCCATAACGAACCAATCGGATGATTGTGAAGGCGAAAAGAGAAATCGACATTTAATAAACCGTAAATAATGTAGTTGTTTAGTTTTTACCATTTTTTTTTTTTTTTTTTTTTATCTTTATTTTAGCCAACCGATTTTATTGTTTTCCGATCGATTGTGTTTTTAATACTGTAGTAATACAAAATATAGGGGAAAAAAAGGGGGGGAATAAAAGTGTTAGAGGGGAAAAATATAAAGTTGTGGTAGGGTGAGATAGTAATATACTAAGACACTAAGTATAGTTATAGAAGACAAACATATTTAAAATAATAGGATATTACGTAGAATTACTTACAAAGAATAAAATATAGAGGAGTAGGTACAAAAATGTATCTATATAATATAAAATAATTGATCTAGTTTATGGTACTACAAAGAATGATCATAATAAAAGTTCAGCCTACTAATTATATTACTACCTTCCTTCCGATGTTTGAAAGGGTTTCGGAGTCGTGAATACGAGAATGGTGACGAAATCATTAAATAAAGAAAGATATAATTATTTTACCTGCCCACGGTGTCGGAACGCTTGGGTGTATACTTATGGATAACCTCACGTGATCCTGGAGCCGTTGGACGGCAATTACAGTTTAATTAAGATAAACTAATTTAATTAATTGACACTCAGCACCTGTGTGCACATAGATAAAAAATGCTAATCTTCAAATTGGGAAAATAAAAGGTTGAATTACAAAGTAAATTATATTTCAAATATTGTTTATTATATTTCATTATTTTAATATTTACAACGGCGTCATGTTCCTTTAAAAAAAAAATCGTTTCCTAATGGGCGTTTACTTCGAACTCGTGGTTATTAATTTTTATTTCGAAGGTTGTGCATCCCCCAATAGATTACAATGGTTTGTTATCGAGGCCTAACAGCCGTGCTTTGGACGGTGTAATTTTATTGTTGCGATTTACGAGCTGTTCTCTGATACAACACAAATCGGCCCCTGTGTCAAGCGTAACGGGTATTAGTGAATAACGCGTTTATGTACAGAGTGTCGGACGCACAGCATTGCGTTAGTCCTGCGGTGTACACGTGGCTCCTTTCTGCCCAGGAGGGGTCGGATGGTACGCTATGTCCTATTCCAGAACAATCTCGAACAAACCGAAACAAAACGGTGATAGATTTGCCGGCAATAAGTTCCCGTTTTCAAACAGCGTCATTGAATTTTAACAACAACTATACCTCGACCGATTACCTATATAGCAAAATCAACAAAGTAAATCGGTGAACGGTGATACGAACTGAGGTTGTGACAGTTACGTATATTGTATTTGGCCGTAAACGAAATTTTCTCTGCACTTCAACATTGAGTTGTGGAGTATCATTTTTGTGGCGGTACGGAGCGCGGCGCGTTAATAACGCACTACTACTCTCCTCCAACCTAAATTTATTGATTTTTCATATAAGATATAAGATTTATTGCTTTAAAATCCAATTTATATTGTATAAAATCCTATAGGCGATTGACCATTTCACTTTGTGCTAATTAGCCGTCAAACATTAATTGAAATAAACATTTAATTCACATTTATTATGTTGTACTCACAACACATTTAATTCAATACACGATGAGTGTGTAAAAAAGAAAACTGCGATTTGATCGAACATCAAAAAATACGCACACCGACGGCGGTATAACTGCCTTCGGAATATTGCGGCGTTCGTTCGTATATTATTGAAATTGATGTTAATTGAAATAGTTTTAGTAACGAGTTTCTATACGATGAACGCCGTTTGGTGGACGGTGTGCGCGCTGACGTTGTGGCGTCCTCACGTAGATGGCGCCCGGATATTGGCCCTGTTGCTGATGGCGGCCAGGAGCCACTGGAACGTAGTGGACGCGGTGCTGCAGACACTGGTGGCCCGCGGTCACCACGTAACGGCCGTGACGCCTTTTCTCAAGAAAACGCGGCCGGCCAACTATACGGAAGTGGACATTTCGCAGTTGACGCCGTCAGGCGTAAGTATGTCGTGGGATTTCATAGTGGACACCAGTTCAAGAGCCAATAACCTCCCATACCTTTCCGGCCGCCACAGGCTCACGTGCACCAAGCTGTTTGAACACGACGAATTTTGGCGCGTCATCGAGTCGCAAAAGTAACTAAGAAACGGCGGTGGTTTTTTTTTTATTTTTGAAAATTTAAATAAATTTTATCAACGGCTACGTCAGAATATATTTCAGTTTCTGAACGGAGTGAGAAATATTATCGGTTTCACTTTAATATGATATACCTATACGATTATCATTATTTTTTAAGTATTATCATAAAAATTTTTATTCAAAACAAAATAGGTAATAATTAAAAATATAGTTTAATAAAAGATCTGATATTGGAGATGGGAGAGGCTACTGTTGTAGGNGAGAAGTTCGGAAGGTAGGATACATAAGGTTATTTCATTTATATCTGTAAGCAACGATAAACCATTGTTGACGAAATACGATTCCGAGCGCAATTCGGTAGTACATAATTTGAAGTGCCGTAATTTTCTTTGCGATTTTTGTAAACGCTTATTAAAATAAATTCAATAAAAATATGGTCGTTTGTTGTTTTTCAATATATCTGTAAGCAACGATGACAAAACGATTCTGAGCAGAGTTCAACTGATAGTGATGCTTTATACAAATACAGTTTATTTTATTGTATTACAAGATAATTTCATTCGCTGGTTTTATTCGACCGTTCGAACTTTTCGAATTTTTATTTTTATTCGTATACCATTGTATGACTCGTGTAGCAAAACTCCATTTTCAAAACAATAGTACGTCAATCGAAGATAACTAAATAGTCGATGGATAATTAATAATATTGATATAGAATAAATGTGTACTGCCACATTACGTAGTAACATTTTTTTTTTTACGTTCGCCCGTGAGGTTCGATCTGTTCATTACGGAACTTTTGGCCTCGTCGTGCGACGCGTACATTTCGTATCGTTTGAAAGCGCCGCAGATTGTCATCACATCCAGCCACGCTCACACGTGGTACCATCACACGTTCGGCAGCCACACGAACCCGGCGCACGTGTCCACGTTCCACGCGCCGTACGCCGTGCCCACGAACTTCGTCCAGAGAATGGCGAACGCTTGCGATTACCTGTACTCGCACGTGGTGTACAAATGGGTAGATCGCGAAGCCACGGCCATCGGCCGTAAACACTTCGGGGCCGACGCGCCGGACGCGGACACGCTGATGCGGAACACGTCGCTGGTGTTCGTCAACGGGCACCACACCGTGGACCTCGCGAAGCCTTTGTTGCCAAATTTCGTGGACATCGGCGGGATACATTTGGCCCGGCCGAAACCGTTGCCCCGAGTGAGTCACGAAACCCGGGGGGGGGGGCGTCGTTTTGAGGTATTTCGAGGCGGTGGCGTGTATAAGGAAGGTTTTGGGGGTTCAACCACCCCTCCCCCCCCCGAAATACATGGTTGGTACGGCACACGTGCGTATTTATGAATTTATTTAATCTATGTCCCCCCCTCAAATTAATTTCTATATACGCCAATGTTGCGAGGTATTGCTCGTGCATACCAAAAATTCGCCGAAATTGTATTTTGGCCTGACTGTAGTTTTCATACGCCGAGAAAATATATTCCTCTATTTTTTTTCCCAAGAAGAAATTATATCCGTAACTACTGTCTCAGTCCAACTACCGGGTAATAATGCTTACGTAGAATGCTTAATTTTGATTTTAGAATAAAAAGTACTCATTATAAAATGTATAGAGAACAATATTTTGGAGGAAATATAATTGGTTATTTATATTATTGAAAATACGCAGCTTGATATCAATGATATAAAAACAATTTTTTTTTTTTGGTTTTTAAATAAATGTAGCTTTTAAGGTAGTTTTACTTATTCTTCGTAAGCATTGTTTTTACATGTAACCGGGTAGTTGGACTAAGACAGTGGATGCGGGTATAACGTCCTCTTAATCGGTCTTAGGTAACTATGGTCATAAGCCGCGTTAGCTAGAAGTCATAGTGGGTGTAAAACGATTTTTTCGTAAAAACTCTATTGTAAAAATATGTGTATTGGCTGACTGAGAATTTTTTCAGCCTGCCTATAATTGTTGACACGTATCTTTGGAAAAGTTGAAATGTCGAAAATGTTGAAATGTTTAAAACGTCCTTCGAAAAAACGACGCGTTCCCCTATCGGATAGGTGCGCGTTTTTTATCGGCGATTTTCGTTTAAGGACATCGAACAGTTTATCGATGAATCTCCGAACGGAGTCATATACTTTACGTTCGGATCGACCATCAAAATGGAGACTGCGCCGGTGCATTTGCAAAAAACGTTCGTGGAAGCGTTGGCCGAAATACCCCAGAGGGTGTTGTGGAAATACGAAAATAGAAACCTCAAGGATGTGCCGAAAAACGTAATGATAAATAATTGGTTTCCCCAAAGAGACATTTTAGGTTAGTATTTTTGGATGGCGCGCTTTTTTTTTAAAATTTGCATATTTGAAATCTTTAGAAAGTTTTTATTTTATTGTTCCATTTTTTGTATATTTTTTTTTCAGAACACAAAAATGTGAAATTGTTTATATCTCATGGTGGCATGTCCGGGATTTACGAAGCCGTCGACAGCGGAGTTCCTGTACTCGGAATCCCTTTGTTTTTCGACCAACCGCACAATATTGCGAACATAGTTCACTGGGGCGCGGGCGTGATGTTGGATTACAAAACTCTGACTAAAGACACCTTAATCAACGCTATTAGGGAAATGATTAACAATTACGACAAGTGAGTCTTACTGTTTGAATCAACGGTGAACAATTTAATTGAGTTACGTCTTTAATTTTCAGTGTTCACCCTATCCGCACACATTAAAAAAATATAAATATATATTTTTTAATTCCGCTTAGCTTATTTACTTATCAAAATCCCTCGTCAGATGCGTAATAACACATTCAATCACGCATACAATATTATGCATTATTTTTCTATGTAATGTTTTTTTTAGAGATTATTTAGGTCCATCCCCGCTACAATATGCTGCCTTCGTCTGCCTGTCCTTAGCTGCCTCTTCGTCGTCTACTATACCCAGCAATATTTAATCTCACCTTTATCCATCCTTGTCTAGGACATCATATTGGTCGTTTGATATCTAATCCCCGTATGATTATTTGTTTAATCTAATTCTCACGGTCTCCACACTTGTCCGGCTCTAGTGGTACTCATTTTAGGACTCATATTATTCCTACTTCCACATGTTGTTCTTCTGCTCTTTCATTTGTTCTTATCTCCCATAGGAAATCCCCATTTTCATTTTACTTCGATCCGAAAATTATTATTAATATTTTTTTTCAACAAATGTCTTAACATTTTTCCATCAGGCTTTGTTTTTGCACATGCTCCGTATGCATATTCAGCAACTATCTTAATTAGTAGCTTCATTTTTGTGTTTTTGGACAGATGTTTCGATTTAATAATTATCTATGGAATAGTATCACATATATATAACAGTACCGAAATTATTATAGGTATAAATCAAAAGCGATGGAACTTTCAATGAGATTTAAAGACCGGCCAAAAACACCTAAAGAAGAAGTAATTTATTGGACAGAATATATAATTAAACACAAAGGAGCTCATCATTTAAAATCAGCTGCTCTCAAATTGTCTTGGTGGCAGTATTTGTTGATTGATATGCTAATAGCAATTGTTTTGGGGCTATTTGTTATTGCATATGTTGTTTTCGCGGTATTTAAGACTATGAAAAATCAATTAAGTAAAGAGAAAAAAAAAGTCTTTTAAGTTATGTATGTATATACTATTGTAACCAATTGTTTTGATATTTATCCACAAATTTTTCTATAATTTTTATATAAAATATAAACTGATATATAAAACAGTTTATTTTATGATGATTTAAGTTAATCAAAAGAAAGGATAATTAATTAAATTTATAATATTATTAGGCAATGTGCCATGTTGTAATATAGACTTTTCAATTTTAAATATAAAATACTGTTATCTGTATTGTATTAATAATTAGAAAAAAGCTGTCCTAAGATAATGGGGACAGTTGCAACCACTGTTTTAGGTGAGAAGTTGGAAAGGCAGTAAAGGAGAAATTTATTGTATATCTGTAAGCAACCATAAACCATTGCTAACGAAAAACCGATTCTGAGCGGAGTTCGGTTGATAGTGTTGCTATCATTGTAAATCTGAGCAATATTGCTGGCGGAAAAATTGTCCACAGAAAAAATTAAAATATAACATCATTGTAAAACTTATATGCTTCTTTGCTCCACTCAGAATCTAAAATGTAAGATAGAAATATAAGTTTGGAAATTAACATTTTTAAATGAAAAATATTTTAATTAATAAAAAAAGCACTAAAAAAATATTTCATAAATAGCGGACCTTTAAAAATATTGCTTTTATAATATAATTTTAAATACATAATAAACAATTGAAAAAAGTATGAAACAAATCAAAATGTACTTAAAAATAATATTTATGTTTTCAAAGAATTAATAGGCGTTTGACGTTGAAGTGTAGGAACAGATATTTTTGATGGATTAGCGTTAAGGTTTGGGGTCTTCACCATTAAATAATTGTGGCACTAATTTCTTTGTTATTTCTGGATCTCTAAGAACATATTCAGGCTTCAAATCCTAATAAATACGTAATGTAAGATCGATGCAATTTCAAAGTAATTTAAATTAGTTCTCACCTTAAGTTCAATGTTTAAAGTTTTACATAATACTTCAATCTCAAATTTCAAAGTTAATTTTAAATCGGGTTCTTGATGTAGTTCAGATAAACAATTCATTATTGACATTGTCCAAGGATTTCTTGGTTTAAATAGCTATAATAATAACAAAATCATACTACTATTAGAAATTGAATTTTAAAAAAAAATGTATACATATATTTAACATACTTTGCTTTTAGCACACGATTCAATAACTTTAGCAATAAATGGTATTGTAATTAATAACTCTTGATCTCCTTTATTAAAAGCTTCGACCAATAACATTTTGAAGTTGATATCATTCGACGATATTGGTTTATTCTTAGATAATGTAATTAAACCTAACCAATGGCCTAAATTTTTTAGTATTGGTTTAAAAGAAGAGTTTACCTTTCTTTTGTCACGTTTCAGTAAAACCTAATAAGATAATATATATAAATATATATATTTTAAACGAATTACTCAAATGTTCACCCTTTAGTTAAATATTCTTACTCACTTTGATATTTTTAACGGTTTCCGATATTATTAACGAATTTAAGGCTTCATTTTTCAAACAATCCAAACAGTTGAAATACAATGTGTGGAAATTAAATTCATTGGTGACACGCTTCATAACCAAGTAATTTGAGAACCATGGTAAAAATTCTTCGGTAATAATATTTTTAATTTCATTACACTTTAGGATATAGAACAAAAATAACCACAAGCATAATATAGCAACTATATAATATTTTACTGAAATATTTTAAAAAATGTTGACTTGGGGAAGTTAATATTAACCTTAGTTTGAAGACTGAGTTCACTCAAGTTGTTAAAAATAAAAGCTATTTTGTTTTGAACATTTCCATCTGGTACAACAATTTTATCATATTTTTCTATTACTCTTTTTTTGTTTTTTCGGTTGACCTTTACCAATAAATTATTATCAATGTGTGTTGTGTTTAATAATTTATCTTTTACATTTTTAGTTAATAGAATAATTTCATTAACTTTTTCTATTTCCTTTTTTCTGCTGTACTTTACTAATAAAGTATCATCAATTTGTGTTCTGTTTGCTATATTATTTTGGACATTTTCAGCTGGTATAACGACCTTCTCATGTTTTTCAATTGCCTTTTTCCTGCTTTCTTTTACCATTAAAGTACAATAAATGTTTGTTGTGTTTGCATTTAAAAGCTAAAAATACATTCAATACATTAATAATGATAATGTGAATCGCAACATAATTAGTTGCGCTAACACGAAATATTAAATAATCTTCTTTGTTTTCCCATAATTCACTTTCAAGTATATATCAATAAATTAATGTTCGTTAACATTTTATTATTAGTTAATACAGTAAATCAGTTTGTAGATAATGATAAAAATGCATCAAAACCACCGTTTCTCGAGTCGCAGATTTAACAGTAAAAAGTAGTAATTGAAAATTTAAATGATCTCATTTATGTCAAAACCTCAGTTTTTACAAATCTAAGAGTATTAATACAGTTTGCAATCATAACTACTGTATTTTCTTCTCAACCAAATACTAAACTATCTTCAAACCAATAGTGTTTTACAATCTAGTTTTTCAATTGTTTTGCTATTGCTTATTTTTTGATTCGTGAGGACAGTGGTTCTTATGAATTTTTACCATACTCCACATACTGCATTAATAATATTAACATACCATTAACTATTGATTTATTACTAAATATTTAAAATCTATAACTTATAAAAAAGATTATTTACCACACTTTTTATATTATACATAATAATTCTAATAAATTGTATAAACATATAAATGAAAAAATAAGTTATTAATTAGTAAGTATTCTTGTTCAATTCATACCTCAATAAGATGTGGTTGGAATTGCTGAAAATGAGGAATTTTACATATATGAGTGCGAAATTGGTGATTTCTAAATTGGTCAAGTGTAGCTATACCAAAATCATAAATCTTCAAATTTGGATTCTTTTTTAATGCATCCAAAACACAACAAATTGCGTAACGCAAATCTTTATCATTTCTAAACATAAATATTATACAATTTTATATTATTATGTACCTATACTAAAATTAATGTATTTTACAGCCAGCTGTCCTACCCAGCTTGGTCCATGCCAGTATAATTAACCGTAGAATTCGTGTAAATAAGGTAACCCAAAAATAAACTTAAATGTTTTTATTTTAAGATCAAAAATTATGTGTGGATTTCACATCTGAAGTTGGATTTGTGATTAAAAGGCAGACCTCTTGTTTTAAAGATAATTTCGAAATGAATAACTTAGATTTATACAAAGAACAAACATACATATTATATACCTATATGATTATTTAAACCTAAATAAATAACCATCAAAGAGAACTTACGAAATAAGACCACATTCTTTAACGCAAATAAACAGATGTGCCGTCAAAATAAGTTCTCTTTCTGAGTATGCAGGAAAAACATTATATTCTTTGAATAAATTTCTTAACATACAACAAAAAATTTCCTGCAAAATTTTAAAATAATTACATTATGTTTATAAATTACAAAACTAACTGTCCCATTGTAAGATTAAACATATTACTAACCAAAAATGGTTTTTTGATTTTAAAAATGTAGCATTAAACTGATAAAAGGATATATTGAAAAAAATTATTGAGAGCAATATAGATCGTTACATTTAAAACATGTTTGTTTTTCCCTTTTTTTTATATACATTCATTAACTGTGTTTCTACTGTTTCCACTACCTATAGTTGTGTTTTCGTCTATAAACATTACCATTAATTTTATAATAAATTAATGGATTTTATAGTTGTATTAAAAAATCAATACTAAAATCGCGGTAACCATGAAGAATTGGTTTTTATTTTGAATAGTATCCGAATATGTTATTTTTAAAAACAATTTTTTTTTTTTTTTATATATGACGAATTTTAATTGAATAAATTAAATATTTACAAGACAGAATCAGTTTAATATTATGTATATTATATATTAAAGAAACAATGTTTTATTTCAATGAAATCTGAATAAATTAAAATGTTCTTATTTATTTATTATTATTAAATATGGGTCATGACCAAAAGTAGTTAAACTGATTTAAATTTTAACCTGATGAAAAATATTAATTTTTCAATTTATAAATTTTGCCTGGAAAATTAGAAAAAATAAAAAATAATAATCATTACGTAAATGAAATGATATACAGCGAATACTACCTTTACACTATTGATTCTTAAACATTGAAATTCGTTAATTAATGGAGTTTGCTGAACATCTAAATTATGTAAACGCTGAGCATGAATTGTAGGTCCATCTTCTAGTTCATTATCATACACGGTTCGTGACATATCAGGAATCGACCTTTTGACGACTAAAAATAAAGTAAATAAGAGTTTTTTTCCGGTTAAATTTTCTTACAAAAATCTTTGTAACCAAATTTGATGTACATTTTTATTTCGTTTACATGAACGATTATTAAACTTTATTTTCTAAAAATGCAAATTGTTCAAAATAATACATATAGAAAATTAAACATACGCAGTTAATTATTTAACAGAATTTTAAGTTTAAAAGTTCAGGAGTATAGTGTGAGAGAATTTGAGTAAAATCAAATTCGTATTTCCCGGTGATTTTTCCTTTTATCAAATTGTGTTTGTACACCATACAGTTTGACTGACTCGTCACATTAACTCGCATTCGCCGTTTCTTGATTTTACACAGCTACACGGTCTTTACCTATGAATTCGGATGAATTTGTGTGCAAAAAATTAAATAGTCTATTTTCAATAAAAACCGGGTTATGAAACAGGATTTCTAATCCGACCTTAAGGCTGTCGAAGCCACCGTATATTTTGTAAAAAACAATACGTCTCCCGGGAGAACTCTTATGGCTCGTAGAATAGTTAGATTTGGATGATCTTTTTTATATTTAAAAGAGAAAGACTCCGGTTTTCAAAATTTAAAACCCTAGTAATTGTATTAAACATATAAAAAATCCCGATTTCCGCTCTTTTTTTACAATACAAATAGAAAAATAATTAAGTATTCTAACTAGTTCAAATTTGGTCTAAAAAAAAAATATAAAAATTAATTTTATAATATTGATATTGGAAATACAAAATATTTAGTTTTATATTTGTTACTAACTTGACGGAATAGAAACATCTGTTTCTATAGATGACGGTTTTACTTGCTCCGGTTGTATTATAACATCACTAGGACCTGATAACTGTCTGTCTGCACTAGAACCGATAGCATTTGAGAACTGTGAAGTACAGTAAGTGGGCGGCGGAAAAGTTGTTGGTGAATTGGCCGACGTTACGACTTCAGACATATCGTATAATATATTAATAGAGTCTGTTACCATACGTGTTATGATATCGAAGAGTACTTGCAAAATGGTTCTGTAATTTAAATTTTTAATAAATGTTTAAAATCTAAAAATATAAGACATGATATTGTTTACGTTCTTTGAAAAGTTAACGTCGAAAGTTTAAAAAAAATACACTATCGGCAAAGATGTCCAAATATACCCGGGAAAATTCGACAAAAACGGCATGCAAATTGAGTCAGTTGTAGTTTTGGAGATTAGATATTCAAGCCAAAAAAAAAAAAAAAAAGGAGACTAACTATTCTTTATGTATGTACAACGGAACTCTAATATTAACAACAACTTACTATAGCCGCGTCTTGTTACGATACAGGAAAATTGTTTTTTTTCTTGAAAATTAAATGGATTATTTTCCCGTAGAAGTAACCAAAAGTGAGGAAAAGATACAAACATATATATTTATTATATCAGTCATAGTACAAATTCGATAGTCCAAAGGTCCTACTTTCGTCGAAAATTTAGCGAAAAAACTTTTTTTTGTACTAAATATTAAAAATGATTTTTCAGATGCATGCACACATACCTTATTATCAATATAAGACGCCACAACATAGTACGATTACAATTAGGTCGTTCACACATAATATAACACGATAATGTCATACAACAGTGTAACGACAACAATACGTGCTTTCTGCAAGAAAAATACTATGCCATTATATAATATTTATTAATCTGTGATTTAAATGTACTAAAATTGAATTTGAACTGTATACACAGTAAAAAGAAACAACGGCATAAACTAAATAATGGACTGTTAATAAACCGAAAAACTAAAAATAAGTCGATACTGCTCACAGGTAAGCTACTAATTGTATGCGTGAGAAGATAGGATGTACAGAGCAATAATTTAGTTTATAATATACTAAACAGTACAATACAATATCGTACGAGTTATAAACACGTTCCAAATAAATTTAATATTTATTACATTTTTTATTACCCTATCAAAAAGAGGAAGTTTATAGAGATATATGAGCAATAATAAGCTGTAAGCTATGTGATTTTTGATCGTATTGTTTGTATGATAAATATCGAGGGGCGGAGAGCCCCCCTCGATTTGGTGACCGATCGGGATGTTAAAAAAAAAAAACCACAAAATCGGCGTTCATAAAGATTATAACAATTGCGGGGAAAAATTGGATTTAAAAACGGTTTGACGACCCGTAGAGTGTATATCGTGTTATAAGTAAAAGAATGTATACTATAAAAATATTGTCAAACGTGTTGTATGATGCCAATCGGCGGATTTGTTACATAACCATAACATAAACTCAAATGCACCACGCCCTTATCGTTATTATTATTGTTATTGTTTTTTTTATCGTTTTAATTAAGTATATCTATATTATTATATCGTATAGCTATAATACTCGTATAATCGTACATTTCGTTTGAAAATCTATACGTTCTCATTAATTTTACCAATATCAATTTACAATTTATTTTGATATAATCGTTTTATAACTGATATTTCGCTGGTCTCGGTTATTGTTTAGTGTTTTTTTTTTTTTTTTCAGTCATAACACCGATTGTACCGTGTTTATCGTCGTATACAAGTAGGTATTTTATACGCTGCAATACAATGATATATTAACAGTTCGTTGATTTTATTAATACCTATTTATTAAATAATAATATTTACATACTTATTAAAATGTATTTATGATATACGCCACAGATATTGGATTATTATTCTGAATACAATAACATCATATTTTTTGTACTTGTACAAAAGAAACTATTCGTATAACACAGTACCTACTATACCTCGTATATTATTTTTCGCTTTGTCAACTTGTTTTGTTCATGATTTGCCCAAGTGGCCCTAACCTAGTTGCATCTGTGCAATTTTGACACACTGTGAGTACCTTATACATACCTATAATATAACATTATAGCATCAATATGTTCTATCTGTTTAGTTTTTACCTATATTGTTCCCGTGGTTCCTGTTGTTTCTGCGAACACCTCTATACCTAATAGTATTTTTGTTTAATTGTTGCCAAACTATTACCTATACTATATTATTCGTTTCGCTAACTAGTAAAAATTGTATAAGCTCAGTTAATCTATACATTTAATTTACATATAATTTTTAAAATTTTTTTTTTTGTAACATTGTATAATTCGATATTCTTTTGCTGGGTAACCTATCTGATCATACGATTTATTGTTATTTTATTTTCACTCGTCAAACCTATTTATTATAGAAATTTTTTATAGATTGTCAATTTTCTTATTTAATAAAAAAAAAAACCTATATTTCCGACGTTCATTAAATATAATATGAGAACGATAATTTTCCAAAAACATAAAATACCAACGTGACATAAGTTCAACTAGTAATAAAACAATAATACTATTCATAGCTAATATTCAGCATTGCTAGTACAAATATCTTACTGTAGGTATAGTAAATGGATAAGCCATGATTTTTTCTAAATAGCAAAATATTATTATATATAAGTAGTGATAATATGATGTCAATAAAATTTTACCATAATACTAATATTAGTTACATATAAACCTATGGGAGGAGGAGCAAGACGAAGCTTTTGCCTTTCCTCCCATCTGGAAAAAGAATATAAACTTAACACTTAATAATTTTAATACATTTAAATGTAAACTTTTATTCATCGTATAGTTTGGGAATTTTTTTGTTGCCCCTCCTCTTGAAATTTCACCCACGGGCGATCAGTTTTACTAACAGTCGCATATTAGTAATATTAATATGGAAAGGAAATTAAAAATTAAAAAATCTAAAAATTAGATATGTATAAAACGTTTATACTTACCCCGATAATATTTGAGAGGATTGTTATTTTTTGATAACCAGACTGAACACGTGCTGCAGTAATGTCCAGAGATAATGGATACCTAACGTACTAATGTATCTCCAAGACTACAATAGAATTCGATAGATTTAGGATCTATAGTAATATTCAAGCGCGGTCAATACTAACAAACAATTAAATTTTATGATATTATCACTATGTAGCATTATCTACAATTTACACAATATTATACAGTAAAGTTCATCGTTTTTAATCGAACCAATCGAATCAACAGTCACAGATTTAATTGATTTTAATTATTTTTGATCTTCCTTCTCTTTTTTCGTGACTAAATAAACAACGATTAACAATATCTACCTACATTATTGGATAGTGCTAACTAAAATTCAAAGTATGAATTATTATTGTAGTAATGGTAGTTTTTTTTTTTTTTTTTTTTAAGAATATGTACAGTCTATGAGTCTTGGCACAATAACAAGAACAATGAAATCTTATATCTATTAAATTAAATATATATTTACATTGTAACACATAAAATGTCGATAGTTGTTTGTTTGTGTATTATTATTATTTTTTCTTTGTTTTCGATGCGTTTTATCAAATATTTACTTAAAAACAACGTACCAACTGCAAAATGCTTTTACATAAAAATATATATCTATAAATTATATAATGTTACTTTCCGTCCTCGCCTAACCCAAATTGTATCAAACATTTTATAATATAAATCGTATTGTTTTTGTATTGTTATCATCAGTAAATTGAATAAAACCAGTGCTTGATTTGGAAAAATAATAGTAGAAGCACTTTTAAAAAAGTAGCGGCCCTAGCATTTTAAAATCTCTCGAATTACCGCGGGTAATTCTCACATCCCCTTTTACAGTCCCCTTAAGAAGCATTAATATAAAACCATTAAATACGTATCATAACAAAACAGAATAATATAGTAATTATTTATGTATAACTTTTTTTTTTTTTTAAACCAACGTTCAAATATATGAACAAATTACAAAATTATTTTTATATAAATTAATCATTTTTCATTTTTAAACATCTTCATTTAAAAGATTCCATAAATGAGAAAATTAATTACTAGATTAAAAGCGATATAATAGCATGCAATAGATGAGTAGTTACTGGTTACCTTTGTTCTAATACGTCGTTCCTCTGTACAGGGTGATTAATCATCCTCAAGAAACACGTTATTGAATGTATTGACTTGATTTTAAAATAAAAAGTTGGTAATGGTTTCGTCGCCAAAAATAAGGGTGACACAAAAAAAGAGTTAGTTTAACGTTTTAGAGCTGCTTGTTTGTTCACAATCATCGGAGAAAAAAAATCTAAAAAATGTTAATTGTTCCGTTTTATCGAGGTTTGATTTCTCTGCATAAAGATATTTTTTTCTTGCAATATAAAATAATCTAACTGTAAGATTTTTATTTTTGTTAAGCATTTATAACGATTTGTGTGCAATACGGTCATTTTTGAAATTATTTGGTAATTTTACAGAAATATATTTGAATTTTCATTATATATTTTGGAAAATTTGGTACTTAACCCGCATGAAAGTATTTACATTTTAAAATTTAAGTACTCTGGCTTCAAATATTTATCGTATTCAAAATGTTTTCACCCCCTAAATCTAAGTCATCGTACCTAAGCTATAAATATTAAATTAAGGTGTAGTAAAATCCACAAAAAAACCTAAATCGTAACATAATAGATTATAATATCTATCGTAAGAAATCACTATCACGAATAATATTTGCGTGAAGATGTTAACATTTTTAATAATTTTTTTTTTTACTTTTTAGCCATTCTTACGTTTAAATACAATTTTTATTAAATGTGAATTTTTAGACCATCAAAGCTCTGGGCCTTATTGAAATTATAAGGTTCTATCCGAGATGAATGGCTTGAGCTCAAATTCTGGTGCTCATGCCGATTGCGGGCAAAAGTCACTGGAACGTGGTGGACGTGGTTCTGCAGACGCTGGTAGCCCATGGGCACAACGTTACCGCGGTGACTTCGTTCCCCAAGAAAAAGCCGATTGCCAATTACACGGAAGTGGACATTTCGCATTTAATCCCGTCGGCGATCGGCTTGGCCTAAGCGCTTTCTGTTGTTTGTAAACGATATCAAATTTAAGTGCCTATAGAATATTAATTTTGGGTATTTCAAAAACCCACGAATTTCATTGAATGCTCATTCCTTTTGATTCTGAGTGGAGCAAAGTAGCTTATGGTTTTACAATGATGTTTATTTCTTTTCTGTGAACTACTTTTCTACCAGCAGTTTTGCTCCGATTTACAATAATAGCACTTTTTCTGAAAGAAATTTTCACTGAGGAGATACTTTAAAAACATTTATTTTCAATTTTTTTAAAAGTTTTTTCCCGGAAAAACCGGGAAAAAACATGGAAAAACCGAGATAACGGGAAAATAGATACAATATTAAACATAAATATAAATATATAACATAAATTACATAAATATAAAATTTTAGAGCTGCTTGTTCCTTAAATGTTCTAGAAAACAAATTCCGAAAAAAGTTAACAATTTTCGAGATAATGAGTGTACCCACTTAAATGGAACACCCGGTAATTTAAAAACATTTTATTGTGTCTGTACTAAAAAATAGCACTTTTAGAGTTTTTTTTCACCAAAATTTTCATATCGTTATTAGAAGTCAAATTAAAAATCAGAATTCAATACGGGCCGTACAATGTTTGTTGTTTGTAAATTAAAAACAGAAATGGTTTAAAACTAACACATTGCCAACGAGTTATCCCTATAGTCCCGTGAAATCATATTTGTCCTTAAATGCGACTCTTCTCCCTGGGTGTCGGACAGTAGCTAAATGGTAAAGTCGTATCATAAAGGCGACCATTAAAATATTTAAAACAGTTTTCGAATTTGAATAAATTTAAAAAATTCGGGCCCGAGTCCCTTTTAATATACAAACTCTTAAATTCTAGTCGGCCACTGTTTTCTGCCGCTGTAATTATATTAACGGATAATAGTCTGTTCGCAGTGACACGTCATGATACTGCCTGCTGAACACTATAGTTTATAGTGGGCATGTCTGGAATATACGAAGCCATCGACAACGATATCCCCGTACTCGGTATTCCCGTGTTTTTCGATCAACCGCACAACATCGTCAACATGGTACACTGGGGCGCGGCAGTGACGTTGGATCACAAAACGCTGACTAAAGACATATTGGTGAACGCTATCAAAGAAATGGTTACCAATTACGCAAAGTGAGTTTCTTTATTTATATGTTAACAAAATGACATAATGTGCTCTTAATGTGTTCACATAAATTTAGGTACAAGTCGAATATAATGAAACTTTCTAAACAGTTTAAAGGCCGTCCGAAAACACCAAAAGAAGAATTAATATATTGGACAGAATATGTGATCAAACACAGAGGCGCACATCATTTAAAATCGGCCGCCCTCAATTTGTCTTAGTATCAGTATTTGCTGATCGACGTTCTAATAACCGTCATATTGATATTGTCCGTCGGGTTAAGCGTCATTTATTTAATAATAAAATCGTTAAAAACTAAAATTTGTAATTTAATTAAGTTTAAATGAGAATAAAATTGTATGTCGAAAGTGTATAGAAAATATATGAAATAAATAAAATGTTGTTGATTGAAATAATATTTTAAATTCGCGGTCGATTATGAATAATAATTATGATTTTATACTACGTGTAAAAATTGTTTTCAATAAAATATATATATAATGCGAATACATGTGCCACGATAAAATACAAAAATAAAGTAAAACTAATCTAATTTAGGTGTTTATTATGTTATCACTTTCCAAAAAATAAAGAACAGTACGAGGTGTAGACGCGCATGGATTTCGCACGACTGCTGTCTGGCACGCAATGGCCACACGCGATCCAGTAGCCACATTTGACCTAGTGATTGTCTGATCGCCATTAGACGACTATTGAATACTGATCTCCTGGTACGGAATGTTCCCGTTTTAAATTTCAAAAGACAGACATATTTCGCACGTGGGTGGGCAAAAGTAGATGTAGGTGAGAAGTTGGCCTGAAGGTAGTAGAGAGGAAATTTAACGTACACAAAGATTAACCCATTACTAACGAAAAAAAAAGATTCTGAGCGGAGTTCGGTTTGATAGTGTTGCTTTGTCATATTATTGTAAAATAATTACATATGCATTAAACATTTTCTTTAATAATATTTGTTTAATATTGTAGATATTATAGTATTTTCCCATTTTTTCTCTGGTTTTTTTCCGGTTTTGGCCATTTATTGAGGAAACTCCTGGGAAAATCAAAAAATGATCTCCCCAAAGTATCTTCTAAGTCAGATTTCTTTTCAAAAAAGTGGTATCATTGTAAATCGGAGCAAGATTTCTGGCAGAAATGTTATTCACAGATGAAAAAAAAAATAAAATAAATAAACATTGTTGTAAAACCAATACATTCCTCGCTCCACTCAGGATCTATAATTAACTAAATTCAAAATTTTGCAAAAAAGTTTTTCTAATTTTTTTGTCGGAGCGATTTTTCTAATAGAAAACCTGAAGTGTAATCCAGAAATCAAAAAAACACTACCAGGAATTCGGAAGATTGAAGATGGATGCCACTCGGCAGCTGGCTGTCGTGCAACGGTCGTACACGACCACTGACCACACACGATCTAGTTTTTCTCTTTTTATATTCTGAGCACAGCAAGGAATGTATTGGCTTTACTGTAGGATGTGTGCTTGTTTTAGATTTATTTATATTTTATATTCGTAAATATATTCTTTACCGTAAATCTTACTGTATCTATATTTACTAATTTTAAATTTCAAGTTTAGCAATTTTTTTAAAAGAAAATTTTGTCAAACGGCCACCTGTGTTGCAACATCCATAAATAGATAGAGTATCAGTTTAAATACACTTTTTTATATGAATTATTGCTGATTTTCATCAACCAACTAATGAGATGTCCCATTTTTAAATTTGGACCGGGGAAAATAAATGGAACAAAAATCAAACGTCGAGCCCCGCGCAGCCAAACAATTAATGCTCCACCACTCATCGCGTTCCTAAACTTTAAAGTGGAAAATCTTGTCAACAAGAATCAAAAATGTTTTCATCGAAATGTATTTAAAATAATACATCGAAATGCCTTCACTGGTTAGTTCTTCCCTTTCGCCATTCAAACCACTACACCAGCACTTCTCAAACTATGGATCGCAACCCACTGTTAAGTCCCGAATCAATTTTTGATGAGTCGAAAAAATTGTTTTGAACCATATAAATGTATGTTCTTAGATTCTGAGTGGAGCTAAGAATATATTGATTTTACAATAATTTTGATTCCTTTTTTTTTTTTGATGTGAACCACTTTTCAAGAACACACTTCGCATACACCTCATAATTAAAAGTACATTTGTAAAATTAAACTAATTATAAACATATAAAGTAAAGTAATAAATAGTAAAAGTAATAATCAGATTTTTTTTTTATAGCTACTTTTTGAAAAGTGAAAACTTGTGAATCAAGATAGATTTTCGGAGGAAAATTTGAGCCGTGGTCCTTAAAAGATTAAGAACCACTACACTACCTTATTATAAAAAAAAATGTATTCATTTTTTTTTACTGTACCGTTATTTGTATAGATTGTGTAATTTTCTAAATAAAATTTAAAAAATAATAATAATATTAATACGTCTTCTATTTATGGATTTTCGAATACGTATAGGTTGCTGTTCGATTATCGAAAATTTGGTATAATCGTTTCGCGTGCGAAAATAAAGGCGACATGAAATAACGGTAATGTAGCATTTTGGATCTGTATATTTGGAGCTAAATTAAGGGGGGAGCTTAGGGGGCTATAGCTCCGGGCCACAAGTTGAAGGGGGTCACATGATGTGTGTTTTTATTAATGCTCTTTTTTTTTTTTGTTTATTGGTCTTTAGCCCAGCTCTCCCCCATAACTCATAGTCCGGCTCTGTACGTATTTCTCAAATTAACAAAAAAATTATAAAAATTGCGAAACATGTTAACAATTTCCTGGATATCACAATGGGTATATCTTTGCAGGACTTTCTATATTGTACGTAACCATTAATTATAGTAATTGTTCGCGAGTCATTGCCCTTGGTATACAGATCGATTATGCGTTAAAATCATACACGTAAATATTATACGGATCTGATTGGTCGGTCGGATTTTCGGTCGGTGGGCATTGTACCGATACTTTTCTTATTTACTTGTCAGCAGATCAGTCGCACCTTGCACGGTTTAACCGCGGAGCAGTATTTCATCCAGTATACCTATATAATAAAAGTTTTATAAAATTTGTGTTGATCTATAGCACATTACTAAATTGTGACAATGTGTAAATTTTAAACGGCCGATAATCGTCGATTTTTCGAAATAATAACCTATATAGGTACCTACATCATATTAGTTGCAGTCAGTATATATAATAGGTATGTACCCGTAATAAATTATTAATTTTATTTTTATTTAGTGTATATACTTTTTTTTTGGTCGTGGTCTCTTCATTTTCGTTATGCACCGCGATACTTACTGCTAATATTACGAATTATTATTATTATATTCAATGTGCACACAGGTGTTCACAAATTAAAAACAAAATATTGTTTAATAATTAGGTAATAACTTAATACTCGAAAATAAAATGCAACATTAATATCAATTTGAAAAAATAAAATCATTAAACATTCCAAATGAATATAAGTATATTCTCGTACATTTGTTAAAAGGTTTAATTTGTTTTATTTGTTTTAACTGTTATTAAGTATTCGTTGTGTAAACTCAAATTATTCACAGTATATTTTCATAAACATTAAAACATCCAGTTATTTCACTTAACGGTTTGAAGACGATAACGATTTTCAAAATTCGATTATTGCCTATTGCGGTATCTGGTATTATACCGCTATATTGCCTATTGCAGTGATAGTCTGACTAGTTTAATTTTATGATTCCCAAATATTTGACTAATTGTTAATATTAGCTTAAAAAACAATTATAGTTTTAGCGTTTTGACTTTTAACTGAACGGGTTGAATTTATTTTTTAAATTTTAAGCAAAATGTAGAAGTTATTGGTTTTGCTAAGCTATGTATTTTTTTCATTGGAAAATACTCTTTCGGTTACTATAAATATAATATGCGAGGAGATAAGTAGAAGACACTTAACTTTATGATGGAAGGGAAAGATTGCAAATAGAAAAGGGTGACCAAGAAAAGAATGAACGGACAGTTGAACTGTTTCGGATAACATAAAACCAAAAGGAATAAAACATAATGATAACTAAAGATTATATTATTTATAGTCATTTGAAAGTATATACAATGTATTTTGCTTAATGCGGGCAGTTGGGACCAATAACATTTGTCCACTTAAAGGGGTTGCCTATTTTAACCGAAATGAGTATCTTTATACATTAGAATCCGGACAGGAACATTGTGCCCATGTTAGGCGGCTGTCCGCATTAAGTTGAATCCACTGTAAATAATCGACATAAATTACAAAAATTATTAAAAATTATTCTGATTTATGTTGAACCGAGTAAAAATTGCCTATTTTAAATTAAATTATATAATACGTTACAATACCTACCTACTTGAAGCATCGGTTTTTAAAAGATGTACGTACAATATGTTCGATGTATGGAAAATATATTTCTG
Organism: Cinara cedri; assembly: GCA_902439185.1. Classification (NCBI taxonomy): domain Eukaryota; kingdom Metazoa; phylum Arthropoda; class Insecta; order Hemiptera; family Aphididae; genus Cinara; species Cinara cedri. The sequence goes on from CABPRJ010000017.1 coordinate 433,250, forward strand.
ACATGTGTAATTTATTTTTTAGCGTGGCTATATACTACTATAGAAACATGTGAAAATTATTTTTATTTTTTTTCTATATATTTGTTTTATTAGCCACACTTTATTTGGAATAATTATTCTATTTTAAACGCAACTTAATAAACTTAATCTCAAGGGCAAATCAAATTTGACTGACTTGATTTACAACAATGGCTAATACGTTGTATAGTTTTCAATGTTCATTGTACAGATGTGATTTTACTAAAATACTCATTATAAATACATTCGTTAACCTTCAATCTATCGTGAGGGGGAACTAATCTCCCAGCTTTAAATATAAACTTCATTACAAATGTCCCAACATAAAACACCTACCTAACACACTTTATTATTATTATTTATTTTTTTATACCTAGCTATTGTTAATACACTGACCTAAATTTATCTGCAGTAGTTTAGTGAACCAGAAATTGTTTAATCGAATCATTAAGCTTGAATTATCCGCCAAAGTCAACCGTATCGTATTTGGAAAATATTTACTTCACATGATCATGTATAATGGCAAATGTTCTGCTGGTACAAATAAAAATTACAGGATAATGGTTGAAAAAAAACTAACAAAGACTAACAAACTTTACACGATGGGTGCAGCCACTGTTATTGGTGAGGAGTTGAAAATATAGAATATAGAGAGGAAATTAATTTATATCAGTAAGCAACGATATATCATTGCTTACTAAAAACGATTTTGAGCGGAGGTCAGAGGATAGTGATGCTTTTTCGACAAAATGTATATCATATTATGGTAAAATAATTAAATAGGTATTATTTTTTTTCTTAAATAATATTTGTAAAATATTTCCACAAAGTAAGACTTTTAATGAACCTCCAGTTAAATTTTCAAGCATTTCTGTTAAGTCTAACAATTTTACCACAGAGTACCTACCGAATAAAAATTACGTACAAAACTCTCAAAATTAAAATGTTTATAAATAGCTATAAAAAGATGGTTTAAATTGTTTGAAAATTTTACCACGTCTAAAAAAAGTAAATATAACTTTTCTATCCAAGTTTTAAATTCATAGAGTTTATACGAATATTTTTAACCTCATTTCAACAAATAACAAAATTGAAATAATATTAATAAAAGCATTATTTTCGTAAATTTCTCATTTTTCTTACGTATTTTACTACTTTTTCTCTTTTATTGAGAAAACTGCCGAGAAAATAAAAAACTTAAGAAAATTTCCTTTCGGAAAAACATCTACATCGTATACATCGGAGTAAGATTTCTGATAAAAATTTTGTACACAACATAAAAAACAAATAAAAAATAAACATCTTTGTAAAACCAATACATTCTTCGCTACACATAGAATCTAAAATAATGTTCATAAAGTTCGGAATATACAGGATTAGAGTGGTTCTTATTTGTGTGATGGTAACATTTGTGTAACGATGCACCTAACTTTATTCTAAAGAAATAAATATAAATTTTGAACCCTAATTAATCTTCTTCGGACAATTTTTAAATCCCCCTGTAACGAGATAAAATGTTCCGTTTAAAAACCATGTGTTTTTTAGTTTATTCTGAATTTTGTTTGCATAAGGCATATAGAGTTGACGAGAATATTTTTTCTTGTATGGAAATGATCGAGGTCAAGGATTTATTATTATTATTATTTATTATTATTTATTATATTAATGTACGTTTTGATTGGGAAGAAAAAAATAATAAATATCGGTTATTCCATGTCACTTTCTTACTGATAATTATTATTTCTTCTCAGTTTCCTAAAATGCCGTTGATATATCCAGAAAATCGATTTTTTTTGAATGCCACATCTTTGAGAATCGTATTTACATCAAATATGGGTCACGCTGTATTTCATTCAAAAAATATATTTAAATACATGGGCCGCACCCATTTATCTGTATATATAATTTCAATAATGAAACTTTTCGATTGATTTTATTAGTAAATACAGAGTGATCAATATTCGATGTTTATACGATTTTCAAAGATACAACACGCTAAAAAATCATCGATTTTTTAATTATTTTGACAATATTTTAGGAAACTAAGAAAAATTATTAATTTTCAGTAACAAAGCGACATAAAATGGCCGATATACTTTAATTTTTTCTCCCTACTTAAAGTGTACCTTATCCATAATTATTTTCATACAAGAACATTTTTTTCGTCAACTCATATATGCCTTTTTTTTTTCTTCTCCATTCTGACCGATTAATAGCCTTTCGTTAATTTTCTTAAGATTTTGACTCTTGCATCACATATAATTTGTCCTGTACAAAAGTTTCGAGGATGTCCTGCTGTTTTCTTCCCATCTATCATACCCTTTATTTTTTTGGTTATGTAACTCTTCTGGTTGTCTATATGTTTTATATATAAATAAAACTCAAAATAAACGAATAATACACCTACACTCGTATTTTAAATAAGAAACTTTACCTCCTTACCAAGGGGACTTAGAAATTGTCCTAGGAAGCTCCGATTAAACGTAAAAAAAAATTTAATTAAAAAAACTATAATATGTTCTGAAAAATGAAGATATTTATAAAATATTTCCCTTTCATAATTTTAAAAAACAGTTTATTTTTCGTATTACTTTTTACTGTTTTCTATTTTGCGACCCACATATTATATTATTATTTATAAAATATATTATGTATGATAGGAATGAGTATGATTTCAACATTATAACAATAGTAGGTATATTACTCATGTTCAATGTAAATATATATGTGATAATAATTATTTATAAAAAAAATCATCAGTTATCTCTTTGTGATAATGTTATATTTTAAACATGTTATTGTAATTAATTGAAATGCGACTTACGGACGCGTTACGGACTTACGTTTCAATCCTATTGTAGATTCAATCCGAGATGAACCGAGCTCTTTGGTGTTTATTGTTAGTGGTGACGTCGGGACGACCGAATTACAGCGACGCCGCTCAAATCCTAGCGCTAATGCCGATAGCGGCCAAGAGTCACTGGAACGTGATGGACGCGGTACTGCAGACGCTTGTGGAAGGTGGACACAACGTAACCGCGATTACGCCGTTTCCCAAAAAAGAACCGATTGCCAATTACACGGACGTGGACACGTCTCAACTGATGCCCATAGGCGTCGGTATCCCTTGGAACTTTATTATGGACGAGTGTTCGGTGGGCAACAATCTCCCGTATCTCTCCGGCCGACATAGGGATATGTGCAAGAAGGTGTACGAACACGGCGAATTTTGGAGCGCATTAGAATCGAACAAGTAATAGTATAAATATAATCGTGTATATTTTTTAATATACAAATATGAAGAGCAGAAGAAAAATAAGGCGGTCACGTTAATATTGTCGGAATCTTAGTCGGACATAAACGATAATCTGTTAAGTATTCGTAGGAAAACAAAACATTTTGAAATATAAGAAGTGATGCATTTAAGTGAGTACACTCATTATCTCGGAAAGTATTAACTTTTTCCGGAATTTGTTTCCTAGAACATTTAAAAAACAAGCTGCTCTACAATTTTATATCTATTTTATACAATTTGTCTTCATCGCCCTTCGTAACCAACCACGTTTCGCAATCATAAGATAGAGCTGGCCGTAAATAGCTTGAGTATAAGGTTCATTTCGATTTTATAGAATATAGATAGTAACTTTGATTTGAATAATCTTTCCAGTGCAAAATTACCTTTATAAAGGGTTGAAGTTCTTAGCTTTATCTCATTATGCATATTATTAGTATTGTTTATAGGTATTAGTTTAAGTCGATTACAGCTTGGAAATCATGATTGCCGACTATTAGGTCCTGTGTGTCCACGATAAACACTTACCGCCAATAATTGTATTACAATCGTATATGTACTATGTTTTTCAATATCAAACTATAAACGTTTATTTTAATTTCCTCTAGATATGACTTGTTCATTACAGAACTTCTAGCCTCGTCGTGTGACGCATATGTCTCCTATTATTTAAAAATTCCACACATCGTTATCGCCTCCAGCCACGTACACACGTGGTATCATCATACGTTCGGCAGCCACATGAACCCGGCGTACGTGTCTACGTTGCATGCACCGTTTGCCGTGCCCGCCAACTTCATACAGAGAATGGCGAACACTTACGATTACTTGTACTCGCACGTGGTGTACAGATGGACCGATCGAGAAGCGACGGCAATTGGTCGAAAATACTTCGGAGCCGACGCACCGAACGCCGATACGTTAATGGGAAATACGTCACTGGTGTTCGTCAACGGGCACCACACTGTGGATCTGGCGAAACCTTTATTGCCGAATTTCGTGGACATCGGCGGAATACATTTGAAACAGCCAAAACCATTACCTCAAGTACTGAACTCAGTCCATAGCCGCAACTAAAACACCAACTTTGGGAGCGTCGAAATAATGAACACATCAAAGACCTATATGGACTATGTCCCCACAATCCCCCTTACATGACAATACGCAATACAGTTACACATTTTAGTGGCAATTTTGTGTATACAATTTAATCATAACATGACTTTTCATACCGAGTGATCCATTTAAATGAGTACACTCATTATCTCGAAAAGTATTAACTTTTTTCGGAATTTTTTTCTAACAAGCTCTACAATTTTATATTTATATTATTTTTTGTCACTCTTATTTATGGGAGTGAAAACACTACCTACCTACCTAGTAATGCATTATTAACACATCGTGTGCTGTACCATCACATAAATGATACTCCACTACTCTCCTCCAACCCAAAACTTAAAAGTATATCTCGTCAACGGATTGATAGAAATCAAAAATGTCAACACTAAAATTTATTTTAACTAATAATCCATCTATTTATTGAATTTTTATATAGGTTGTCATTTTAAAATCAAAAGTAGGTAGTGGTTTTACCCTCAAAAATAAGGGTGACAAAAAATAACTTAAATATAAAATTGTAGAGCAACTTGTTTTTTGTATGTTCAAGAAAACAAATTCCGGACAACGTTAATACTTTCCGAGATAATGAGTGTATCCACATGAATGGATCACCTGGTGCACACATACCGCACTGTTTATAAGAAATTAGTATTTTGATCTGCTTATTAATTATGAAATACGTAGATAAAATATTTGGTCATTGCTATGAAAAAGCTTATTGGCTTTTTTTTAGGGGGGGGGGGGGGATAATTTTATTTTTTGGAGTGCTAAAGACACTAGACCACCCCACCTTTAAGTTACACCTATGGAACTCACCAGCATTTGTAAACCGCAATAAAATTGATATTTCTCATTAGGACATTGAACAATTCATCAACGATTCCCCGGATGGAGCTATATACTTTACATTTGGATCTACCACAAAAATGGAGACTGTACCGGATCGTTTACAAAACGCATTCGTAGACGCGTTAAGGGAAATACCTCAAAGAGTATTGTGGAAACACGAAAATCAAAACCTTAAAAATTTACCGAAAAACGTAATTGTAAAAAAATGGTTCCCTCAAAGAGATATATTAGGTAAGTAATTAGTTGAATTTTAGTGATTTCCATGTATTTTTAACGGCTTGATGTATAAATAAGTTATTAGTGGGATTTAACGTATGTAAACATTTATATTTGTTTTGTTTGAGAATTTTATATTCAATTGTGTTTAGTAATAATTTAGTTAATAATCACAGAAATCAATATATATATATATATATATATCAATATAATATAAATAATAAATATAATACTGAACACTACAATTGACGTAAAAAGTCATAAAATTAATATTTTTAAATGCCTTTTATTGGATGTTCTTCGATTTTTAACTTCTAACACAGTGTATTTTTATTTCAATATTAATTAAAATAAAACAAATATAAGCCGGTATCGCTTCATACCATGTTGGTAGACCACTTTAGTAGATAGGAAGTTTAAATGATACATAGAATATTAAATAATTTAATATACGAGTATATACTGAAATCAACGATAAATTATTGAAATGAAAAAAAAAAACGATTCTGAATACAGTAGTATAAGTTTAATTTAATTAGTAATTTAGTATTAGTTTTTCCCTTGTAGGTAACACAGAAATCAATAAAACTAATATCTATATAACTCGAAATTCGTTGTCAGATTTTTTTAAATTTCATAGAAAAACTCTTTGAAATCGAGACATTTGCTTTCGAATAAAGTACCATGGACGAAAAATCAGTCTCTTTTAAAGTAGTGCATGAAAAATAAGTAGCCAAAAAAGTGTTTTCGAAAAATGTATTGGGGATTTCGAACAATTTTTAAAATAAATACCAGCTGCACCTTTAATGATACTGCATGAAAAAATCAGAGCATTGTTAGTGATCCAAAAAGTGATCCGAGAAAAAAACCAGTTTGAGTAGATTAATTTCTTAAAAATAATCGCATACGTTTATTCATAAATATTTTTAATCATTATTACATATTTATTCCAGAACATACAAATGTTAAATTGTTTATATCCCACGGCGGCATGTCCGGAATATACGAAGCCATTGACAGCGGAGTTCCTATACTGGGAATTCCTTTATTTTTTGATCAATCACATAACATTGCGAACATAGTACACTGGGGTTCGGGTGTTATGCTGGATCACAAAACGTTGACCAAAGAAATATTGTTGAATGCTATCAGAGAAATTATTAATAATTATGCCAAGTGAGTTTCGTTATTAATTGTATATAAACAATTATAAAAGATAATGACGTATACCAGTAAAAACCAAAAATACATTTTTTGTATTGAAAAAATCATAAAAATTAGAAACCTAAACTGGTAAAAGGACGTATTTAAGTACAGAAAATTAAGTTGGTAATGTCGACTAAAAAATATCCAAGCGCCCTTTAAAATATAATTGAATCAATATTGATTTGTTAAAATGACAAAGGCATATACCACATACAATGCATGTTTACTTTGTGTACAAGATACTATGTGTACAAGCAATTTTATTGTTTTTCATAATAAACATTATTAAAAACTGTTTTACTGTTTTTTTCGCTTTCTGAAAAAAAATGTTTTAATCGTATACGCCCTTTTAACAAAACACCGTCGATATTATCGGTGATTATCATGTTATTCACACACTTTCCACAAGAACTATTGTAGTTTAATACAGTAACATTCTCAGGGGGGATGTTAGAGGATATATTTCCCTTTTGGCTTAAAAATACATTAACTTTTGATATTTGTTTATAGTAATGTAATTTAGTAATTTAATATGTTACTAGAAATGTTGAGATATTAGGAAATTACGACAATTCCTAGAAAATGATAACAATACCTAAAAAATAATGACAATACCTAACTACAGTTAAGGAATAGTTGTCATTGCCTATAAATTGTTATCGTGTTCATATTTATGAGGTCATGTTATTTAAAAATATATACATATCAAAAACAGAAATAAATATACGCGCAAAGCCATTTTACTCGATCTAGCTTCTTTCTAGCAGAAAAAATAATGGTATTTCGAATAGCAGCGGCCACTAATACCTAGTACTTCAGGTAACGAATTTAATAAACGATAATTCTATAAACAAATGAAAAAATAAAATATATATCATGCCTACTATCGTTGGTCGACATAGTAACGATAATAAGTAATAAACAATTTTATTACCTTACCTATCAGTAATTGTTATAATTTCCTCGTTACCGAAATTTCCTGTAACATCCCTACAAGTAGCAAGGAAAATCTTGAATAAAAATTGGCTTTTTCGGATCTGGCTTTTAAATTCACATTGCCATTGCCGGGTTATAAAAGAAAAATTTAAGATTTATTAATGATTATCATTTTCTACATCTGCTTACATTAAATATTATTCCCGGGTACAGGTTTGTTTATATTGTTGTATAATATTATTTTCATCGTGATTACTCAATTTCATTTTCACTTTTGCCACAAATAATAATATTATATATTATAGAATTGGCCAGACACTCGTCACCATAGGCGCAACAAGACCACCAACTTTGGGAATTCTAAAATTTTAGACACCATTGCAGACCTATGGAAACAATATCCCGAAAATCCCCTTTACACGAAACTTAGAACATAAGCAACTACACAATATTTCATTTACAATTTTTGTACAAAAAATGTACTGTTATTTTTTTAACTTTATTTGTTGTACAAATATGCATTGTTTCTAGGTAATCTATACTTTGTTGTGCTTATTAATTATGAAAAACATGGATAAAACATTTAGTCGATATAATAAAAAAGCCCATTATGTATTTTTGGAGTCGTTGAAAACCCCCATGTAGCACCCTAGTTGCACCTATGCTCGGCCCATGTTTACAATAATTATTATAAAACATAAAGATTGTATATATTAAAATATTCTTGAGTTTATAGGTATAAATCAAAAGCGATGGAACTTTCGATGCGATTTAAAGACCGTCCGAAAACACCGAAAGAAGACGTATTATATTGGACAGAATATATAATCAAACACAAAGGTGCGCATCATTTAAAATCAGCTGCACTCAATTTGTCTTGGTATCAATATTTTTTGATCGATGTTCTTATCACCTTTGTATTGATATTATCAATTGGTTTAAGCATAATTTGTTTGACAATAAAAACTTTGAAAAATCATATCCATGGTTTCATAAAATTTAAAAGAGAATAAATACAATAAATAAACAAATAATGTACGTTTTGTGTGTTAGCATAATATAATATAATAATAATTTGTTTCTCACTATTATTTTATGTACAAAATGTTTTAAATAAAATTGTAAAACTTGTTTGTAATGTCAAAAAAAAAAAAATGTGCAACTTATGAACTGTATAATGCATTTAGATATTGTGTATATTTTCTGGTATATTAATAAACAATATATTTAAGAATACGAATACGTTTATTAAATTATTAGATGTCCAGCCCGGAGTTTCCCGTGTAAAAAGAAATCAAGAAGTACATATCAATGACAATAATGATAATGTTTATTTTTCTGTTTTAGATTCTGAGTGAGAGTTAGAGTGGAGCGAGGTATGTATGCGTTTTACAATAATGTTTATTTTTTTTTTCTGGGAGAACCCAAGGAAAAACGAGAAAATGTAAGAAATGTAGGTTTTAGTTGAAAAATATTTCGGCCTTTTCTTTTCTGTGAACAACTTTTCTACCAGCAATTTTGCTCCGATTTATAATGATGGCACTTTTTCTGAAAAGAAATCTGACTAGAAAGGTACTTTACTTACCGGGAGGTCATTTTGAAAACCACTGTACTGAGAAATTCATCGGCGAAGGTTAGGTTTTTTTTGTTTTTCTTTAATAGGAATCATGTGGATAAAATTGTTTGACCAAACATAAATGCTTGACAATTTAACACAAGATCCATTATAAGTTGTACTTACAGTGGTAGAAAATAATAATATAATAATCTGTTTTTTTTATAGTATTTTCAATGTCAAATTTTGACGGAATTATATGTTTCAGCAATTTGAAAAATGAATAATTAAACTTCGCTCAAGATCGCAATTCTTTAACATTGGTTTTCGTCGCTTATAGATATAAATTAAATAACTTTATGTGTCCTACCTTCCTAACTTCCCACGTACACTTGCAATGGCACACCGACAGATTGTATCAGCTCTTTTTATATAATGTGTAGACGTTATATTTTACTCTTACAGTGTACAATCTCTCAATCTCAGTAATATTTTTATTCGCAAATAATTTGTTTTGTACGCAGCCATCCGATACCGACGGTCGATAACGTATTCTTACGACAACCGCTCCCGGAATCGCTTATTGATCGAACAGTTTTATCTCATCATGTGTAATGGAAAGTACCGAAACTTACACGAGTACATGGCGGTCCGTGGTCCCGTTAAATTCAACGACGGGAATTCCTCGGTCCATCCCGTCCACCCCTGAAACCGTGCATGAGCAGTGGGGTCCGCAGAACAATGGCATCCACCAACCGAGCGACGTCTGAAGCCAACCGCCCAAAATATTCTCGGGTATGGAGCCACACGGACCACGGAACGACTCCCGATCTTATTGAATCCTTCGCCCGTTTCACTCTGACAAAGCACTCCACAAACAAGGATGACAAAGTGGTACAGTGGTCAAAAAACCAAGGACATCGATCGGTGACTGTGGCTGCACAGCACAAACACAGTACGGTGCACGGGGCCGTCAAATTCCTGAAGCGGCACGAGAGCTCCAAAATTTGAAGCCGTACTGAAAGGATCTATTAATTTACTTACTTTGACCGCACCATAGTGTGCACAGAGTGTACCACGAAGATATATCCATTATTGTATCTCCCAAGATAATATAAAGATAATCAAATACTGTTTTTGTTTTTATCACTCGCAGGGTTAAGGAATACAAATATTTATATTTTAATTAAATGTTTATGTTTTAGTAAAAAACTTTAAAAAAGAACATTTTATTTCATTAATTTATTAATATATTTCAATTTCGCGTTTATATATTTTGTTTTTATTTGTCTATATATCGCACCTTGAAAGAATACAAATACAAATCAAAAATTATGAAAATGTTGGAAAATCAACTTTCAATGTTTCATAATTCTTATTTCTTCATAATGTACAATCATTTTTCCTATGAAAAATTGTTACTTTTAAGATGTGACTTTATTCTGGTTAGAAAAATATTGCGTAACAACATTAGTCGGATCAAAATGAGTGTTATACTCTTTAATAAACGATGGCAGCAGTGGGGTAGCAATCTAAAAATTGATCCTCCACTGATGTAGGTTAATCCGGAAAAAAAATAGATCAAAATAAAGTTACATCTCAACAATTTCAATATTTAACATTAAAACTATAATTTATTTTAAGGAAACGTAAAGATATTTGAATTCATACTGCCTTTAATGTTAAATAAATGAAAAAATTCAAGTATACTAAATTATAAAGGATGACATTCTGCATGTTTTGATATTAATAACTCGAAAATCGTATTTTTTGAGTCGCGTACTCTTTCAGTGTTACGATTATTATGTTTATTTGGTATATTATTTTCTAATTATAATTTGTTGAATATAATATTTACTTATAGTACATCATACTATAATTTAATTTATTAATTACGAGTATAATTTTTTTTATTTTGTTTCTCCAATGATGGTAATAAAACGTATGTCATAATTTTTAAACAAAACATACGAAGTATAGTATAATAAAAAAAACTACTATTAAAATTAAAAGATTATTTCAAACTAATAAATATATTGTATAATAATATACAGAGTGTTCCACAAAAATATTATACTCATTGTGTAATACATCTCTGGAGATAATAATGATTATCAAATTCGATTTTTATATTACTCACAAGGATATGGACTACAAATATTTATATTACAAACAATTTTTTAATGCTTTGATAGAAATTTAAAAAATAACTTTTAGCCATAATCAAGGTTATGATTATAGTTGTCTTAGTTCCATTTATAGAGTTTATTTTTCTGAAAATTTTGATGTATTAATTTTTAATTTTGATTAAATTCGTGATTTTTAATAATTTTTTAAAGTTCAGAGAAAATTACCTATAATTATGCAGCAGGCTATAATCGTATTATCTAATTAATTATAATTATTACGAGTAATTGATTGTAAAATTATTTTTTTTGAACTATACAAAATTATTAAAAATCATGAATTTAATCAAAATAAAAAGTTGATAAATCAAAATTTTCAGAAAAATAAACTCAAGAATATGATTGCCTTCAAATGTTTCAAATAAAATAAAATAAGAAAATGATTTAATTAAATTGTTTACCAAAACATCAAAAATGAATTACAATATAAATATTTGTAGTCTTTATTTCAGTGAGTAATATAAAAAAAAGAAAAAAACCAGAGTTTAATTATTTTTATGATCTTCGGTGATATTACTATGGATATACCTTCGTGGGACACCCTGTATTTATGTATATACATATTTTTATGATATACATATATCAATACATGATTATAAGTCAAAAGGTTTCTAATAGTAGAGTTGTTTACAAGTGTAAAAATTAGTAAAACTAATATATTTCAAAATAGAGCTGATACTGGGGATGGGTGCGGCCATTGTTATAAATGGGACGTTGGGGACGTAGGATATAAAGAGGAATTTAATTTATAATTGTACGCAATGATAAATCATTGATAACAAAAAACGATTTTAAGCGGAGCTCGGTCAAAAGTATTTTTTTTTTCAATCATGTGCGTTTTCACGACAAGAACAAAGATTAAAATAATAAAAAAGTTGGCAATGGCAACCTTATTTTTAATCTTTTAATCTTTTTTAAAACTTTTTAAACTTAACTCTAGAACTTGGTAGCTGGCTTTATACTGACCGAACAGCCAAGGGAATGATACTACTTGTGCGCCGCGACGTTCTAACATCAGTTCCCTTATCCCAGCACTTGGCAATTCTATACTTCAACTACTGTTCGTAGTTGAGTACATGTATATATGTCACATGAAATTACATATGTATTAAATAATATGTTCTTCAATAATATTTGTTTAATATTGTATCTATTTTTCCATTTTCCAGGTTTTTCCTATTTTTTTCTCATTTATTGAAAAAATTCCTAGGAAAATCAAAAAATGACCTCCCTAAAGTACCACCAATGTGGTCTCATAAGATGATAAAAAAAGAAAAAAACACTAATAACACTTATTTTGTTTGAACAAATATAAAACGAAAGATCGTATTTGATCGGTTTCATGAAGCACTGCGCTTTCACTTTTAAGTTTGGGTAAGAGAACAGTAGTGGAGTTTGTTTAAAAAATCGTCTCCACATTTTATACAATTATAGACCATTTAGACAACGGTTTCCTATCCCTTTTTTATATGATTCTTAAAAATATTATTTTAAGTAAGTAAGAAATCAAGATTCAAAAAGAAAACTCGTGTCAAGCGATTCGGAGAGTGAAGACTCAGACAGCTACGACGAAAAGAACAGTCTTACGCGTACGTACAGCGTAAGATTTACGTCACACAGCCCGACACACACGCCGTATAGTCAGGTATCGTCACCGTACAGTGCGGAATCTCTGCCGCGGATTCCGGCGTCTCTTTCGCACGGCCCACCGTCACCGTCGTGAGTATCCGTCTAATACAGTATCTTAACTAAATCACAATGTTCGCAATTTAAAAAAAAAAAAACTGTAAAAAAAAAAACCCGTGTAGACAAATCGCGACTTCGGCAAATGTATAAACATTTATATTCTCGAACATTTAGTCAAATATTTTGTATTGTAAGTATCGAATAAAATATATTACGGTTATTCGCACAGGTACGACCTTAATGCGTCGTCACCATCGGACGTGAATACAGGAATTACGTTTTACGAACCGATACTCGTATCAAGCGATTCGGAGAGTGAAGACTCAGAAAGCTGCGACCGAATGAACAATTTTACGCGTACTTACAACATGATTTCTACGCCATACAGCCCGACACACACGCCGTGTAGTTAGGTAACGTCACCGTTCTGTCCGGAATCTCTGCTGCGAATTCCGGCGTCTCCGGTATACATTCCGGCGCCTCCTTCTCACTGCCTGCTGTCACCGTCGTGAGTATCCGTTTCATCTAGTATCGTACCTAATAATGTTCGATATTTAAAAAAAAAAAAAAAACCGGTGAAGACAAATCGCGACTTCGTCAAATGTGTTATTACTTATATTTTCGAACATTTAGTCGAATATTTTATACCGCAGGCAAGTATAAAATTAAATATTTATATGTTTGTTTCGCATATATATATATATATAGATGTAGCCTTGCCGCATTACAATGGTATGATTTGCAATATTTTGACGAACCTGTATGGATTTCCAAGTGACGAGGAATCCATATGAATTTATGGCCATCACCAAACGATGATGGCGATGATTGAAGCTTCATTAACGGTGATCGACCCACTAAATTGTGATTTTTTTTTCAATTATAATTGCTTTTTACATTATTAACGTTGTTTGACCAGCAGAGTAGTGATTTTTTTTGATTTTTTTTTTCAATTGTATTTACCTTTCGCATTATTGACGAGTTTTGACCTACAGAGTCATGATTTTGTTATTTTTTTTCGACTGGGACATTTTGCAATCGCTGCGCGCCAGACGCCAGGCGTCATTCATTTAGGCGAATGACCCAAAATTTACCTGTGAAAATCATAAATCGCTTGGGCAAAAAATTAACCAATCATTTGAGCGAATTTATCTTTGTGTGTTGTACGATGTTATAAAATTTGTTTTTTATTATTATGGTTAATATTCATTTTTAAACAAAAAACGTTAAAATAACTTTTTCATTTTGTATATTTGTGTATTTCGATTTTTTTTTAAATGAAATTATACGTTACCATATGGGTACTCGAGGATATAATGGGTTAAGATAGTTAACTTTACGTAAGAAAAAACGAGAGAATTTTTCGGTTCGATGGCTGATTTCACGGAACGGTTAAAAATCAAACACCGGCTGGTACGCGAGGTGATCAGAAACCTGAGCGACCTGTTCAGCTTCCATTTAGGACTGGCTCTGTGTTCGTTGTGCTTGTATGTCACGTTCGATTTGTACTATCACCTGCTGGGCCTGTGGAACATCCAGTTCCAAACGTTGATTTACGGTTGGCTTTTGCAATACACCTCCCGGTTCGGGTCCGTCACGATTCTGGCGCACTTGCTGACGATTCTAATCTATTTTATAGAACATACACATTTTAGATTTTGAGTGAAGCGATGAAGCTTATCATTTTTCAATGACGTTTGTTTATTTTTTTTTTTTGTTTTTATCTGTGGACAACTTTTCTACCAGCAATTTTGATCCGATTCATAGCGATAGCACTTTTTCTGAAATCGAACTGAGGAGGTACTTTAAGAAGGTCGATTTTTGATTTTTCTAGGAGTTTTCCCAATAAATGGGAAAACCCGGGGAAAACATGGGAAAACCGAGAAAACGGGAAAATAGTTATTACTGAAATAGGCTCTAATCTTCTAATCTAGGTTCTATTCTAATCTTTAAATATTGTATGTATTATATTATACAAATATATATTTTCACAGTAATATTTAAATAATAATTTTAACAATTTTTATAAAATAAACGCGTCAACTCGCCACAGTAGCCCCAGTTATACGGCCGGTGACCGCGTAACATATTTTATTCAATAAACGTACCTATATTATTATATTTTAACATAACAATAATAATGCCGACGTCGATGACAATCGTGTAAAACAATATTATAATACATTATTATATTTTGTTATTATTATTGGTAGCTGGATAAACTACACTACCCACTTATATTATGTCATAAAATAGGTAAATATCGGGTATTAAATAAATAATTAGGGACCAAAGATAGATTAGTTTATTGCAAGACTATTTACAAGTACAATTGTATTATTATACAATTGCAAATAGATGCACACCTCCTTTAAGTTTGACATTTTAATTCTAAAGTTATATGTTTTATAATGTTTACAGTTTTTATGACTTACACAAATAGATAGTTTAAAAGCAAAGTGAATACTTATAGTAATATAATGCATCGAGTAGTTTGACGATAATTGTATAATTTAAAAATATTACACGAACTTTATAGCCTAAATTAATTTCAAGTATGTTATACTTAAAATTATTATAGTTTTTAAAAAGGTTATTATTATATTCGAAATCTAATGTAGGTACTAACCTAATCTATGTGCACTCGTATAGCCTCGACAATGTATCAAATATGCAGGTATCACTATGTTTGATACATTGAATCGATATACACCTGCAGCTTGGTACTGATGTACGTATTTACCGTTTTGACACCCTGGGACACTGATACTTGCGTGCCCTCTTTTAAAAATAACTGTTTACTATGATATGGGATGGTTAAGATAGGCCAGACAATAATGAAAAAAAAGAAAAAATAGCTGTCCTAGGATAATGGGGACGGGTGCAGCCACTGAATAGATAATTTAATTTATACCAGTTAGTTATGATAAACCATTGCTAACGAAAAAACGATTCTCAGTGGAGTTCAGTTGATAGTGATGCTTTGTCAAAAATATATATGTTATATTATTATGAAAAAATAATTAATTAGGTAAATAAATAAATAAATTAATTAATTAATAATTAATAATTAATAATAATTATATACTTTATTTAATAATATTTGTTGAATATACCGATTATTCGCATAGTGATACCAAAGTCCAAAAGTCATTACTACCAACTTTGTTATTGTGCATGGCAGGTTGTCGGTTATTAATTTTATCCATTTGGTAATAATAATATAATCCTGATATAATGATATAAACAACTATTTTACGATGTTTTAAAATTCTGACACCCTCTCAAAATTCGGCCCCCGGGGCCAATGATCTACTTTCTCTCCAAAATACGTCCCTGGATGTGTATAAAAGTATTAGGGGGATTAGCATCCAAAATACTCAGTCAATCCCCCCCCCCCCAAATCAAGTAAATATCAAATATAGTATATAGGTGATCAATATTATGGAGTGTAAAGCAAAAAAAATATATTTGGACTATTTGCGTCTATACTGAAATAGGTATCATTAGTTCAATGATAAAATATGTAGTTATTTAAATTCGTTTGCTCATTATATGTTGAATAAATTTTAATGTTAAATGGATCACGTGCATATAGGTACTTAGTTCTTTATCGCCGTTTCAGTTTCATCTATTCGTCGGTAATAAATATATATTACTGTCATAAATAATGATTTTAGTTCTAATTATTCTTATCGCGTAGTACTTACAACAACATAAGGTTATCATCGCGGTATTGAATTAGTGTGATACCTACAGAGTAATCCCCTCTGGTCCGAATTATTTCCACATAATAATATTCCGTTAAAAAAATTCTCCCGGAAAAAAACAACTGTATAAGGCCGATCGAAATAATAAATAATATCTACAAGTATTTAATTTGCTTTTGCTTTATTTATTAATCGTATTAATGAATACATTATAATAATATTATAAATATATATTCCTAATATTTTTAATAGTGTGCATTAAACATTCAATGTTTTATCCATAATGTCTCCTTATCAGATTTCTGGTCACGGTCTGGTCACAGTTATTAATATACATGACGACTTATACATACTCATACTAATTTGGGCAAGAGAATAAATAGGATAACACGAGGGTATATTATTGTAGTTTTTAATTTGGAAAGAAAAACATTCGTAAGAAAATAATAATTAAAGAGAGTAAAGTCTCCAAAATTGTAATTAAACACATCAGTAATACTATTGGCTAATACTATTTACCTCTTATTTTACCGATTTTCTATTCAAACTTTTGATACATACGTTTCGGAATTCACATTAAACTGTAAGCAAACCGAAAAATACCTCCT
This sequence comes from Cinara cedri, assembly GCA_902439185.1. Taxonomy (NCBI): domain Eukaryota; kingdom Metazoa; phylum Arthropoda; class Insecta; order Hemiptera; family Aphididae; genus Cinara; species Cinara cedri. The sequence goes on from CABPRJ010000017.1 coordinate 450,631, forward strand.
TTTATTAGTATTAGATACTAATGGTACCCGAGAAAATACTTCTATCCTGCAATTACCTACCTATAAGATTCTTGCTTAAACGTTTTTTTCCAGCACAAATACGTATGATGTTGAAGATATTTTACTATTATATTACTTAAAATATAAAACTACACACTATACTAAACTTGCACACATTTAATACAAAGACTGTATAGACTATGGGTTCAGGGCTCAAAATCACACAAACTATTCCGTTATCGGGGACGTGCTCGCGGAAGGAGTGGGGATAGGGTGTTATAATCACCCCCCCCCCCCACGTTGGCCTTATTTTTAATATTTCGTGTACGCTTTACAAATTTCTTGTAATATTATTGTACTTTCTTATCGCTATGTGGTGACAATATTCAACACACATAAAACATGAAAATATTTTACAAAATGACCTAACAATGTATTGATTCATATTACTTGTAATGACATCAGATGCGTATTGATTGAAGGAGTATGATATAGGCATCAATTTCTGCCCAAAATTATTTTTGATGATTTTATACTAATATAAAACGTGATCAATCTTCAATGAGATCATTCATTATCTCGAAAAGTATAAACATTTATACTAATTTTTTTTTTCAGAAAATTAAACAAACGAGCATCAATAAAATTTTACATTTTCGTCATCCATATTTTCGGGGGTGAAACGACTATACACTTTCGATTTTCAAATGATGACGTATATTGAAAATAGATTTTGGAGTATTAAAGGCTGTGTATGCGGAGAGTAGTGGAGCCCTAAATTCAAACACCACGTGCCGTGCCGCCACACGAATGACGCTCCACTACTCTCCGCCTGCCCAAACTTTAAATTGAACTGTCTCGTCGACAAGTGAACGAGACACCGATAATTTCAACGCCAAAACGTATTGAAATTAATCTCCGTATGCTTTATGGAATTTTCAATACGGGTCGCCGTTTGAAAAGTAATAATAGACGATCGTTTCGACTACGAAAATAACGGAAACGTATAACATTTCAGAGATGCTTTGTTTGTTAAATTTTCTGATTAGAAAAATTCCGGAAAAAGTTAATATACTCTCCGAGACAATGACGAGTGACGGTTATCCCCCTCCCCCCATCCCACGTATTATGAATATACAACGGTGAGCGCGTCAACGGCAATGTACGAAAAACCGGTTACGTTAAAAAACCTACGGCGAGAGATTAGATTTTTTTCCTGTTTCGTTATAACACAGCGACCATATTATAAAAAAACGTTCGTCTGTAAGTACATATTGTATATAGTATTATGTACAATATACCACGTATCGTTGTTGTTTTAACGATATTATAATACCTACGTATAATAGTGTAGGATCGTTGGCGCGGGCATGGGGAGGCGGTGGTTAGGGATACGAGCGATATCTAATACCGAAATGCGCATACGCGTCAATCAAATCACGAGGAAACGCTCGATGCATTGATTAGAAATTGGCTTCTTTATTTTTTTTTTTTTTTAGGATCAGGATTGTGTATGATATGGTACCGACCACCAAACCCGATTCCTCTATAATCTAGTTTATCCTTTGCACCAGACGTGTAGGTAGCCTTTGAAACACCGATACCTACGCGCGTACAACATTTTGTATATAAATTGTAACCCGCAGTAACGGATACCTATTGAACATTAAATCTACTCCATTCCGCGTTGATTTTTATTTTTTTTTCAACGATAATATAAGAATTTAAAGTCGTTTTCAGAGGTAAAAAACCCCGAAAGGAATGGCGTAGATTGCGGTTGCGGTAAATATGTTTTCGGTGCAGTAGATAGCATACACGACGCGAATTCCTTATATTCTTACGTTTAACTCATGGATTATTACTATCAGCTATTGCTATACCTATTACGTCTTAATTTTAACTGTTTATTATAATTCTACGTATCAAATGGCATAACTATGCATGCATACACTGTTACACGCGCTGGCTGTTTAAAATTGAAATTGGGATTTTATTCCGTAAAATCAACATTGTTATTAATATTAGGGCTCGAAAGTTGTTGCACTTGCAACTTTTTTTTTTCTATTGTCCGGATGATTTAATACTAAACAAGCTTTAAATTCGTTCCATGCACCGTACGAATTAACATCTAAACATTTTTAGTGCAACTTTTTGCAATTCTTGTAATTTTTTTCGATTTGATTGCAACTTTGTTGATTTTCCTCGTTTATTATACAATTTTGTACACTTTTAGATATTATTCACTTGATTCAATTTTCGTTTACGTTAGAAATAAAATAACGACAGGGGCCTTGGCAGATATTTATATAATAATAGTTGACGGTTGTTTCTGACTTTGTCGATTATTGTGATGGCAATGGTGGAAATATTATTCGGTAAGACGATGCACGGAGTTAGTGTTTACCCAAAAACTAGAGTATTTACATATTCGTTTGGTAAATAAAATAATTGATTGGTATTTTCGATGTTATTTTACCGAAATACGACAATAAATTTTAATGTTTTTTTTTTTTTCAATGCATTAATTTTCTAGCCTTAATTATTATTATTAAGTGTACGTCCGTACCGTGCGGTTGTCGGTGAACCGACGGCGGCGACGCGCACGAGGACCGGTCGAGGCCGGTCGCGGAGAGGGAACGGTCTGCTCGCCGTTGCCGGTTCGGCCGCGGGCACCTCCGGCCCGCGAACGAAATAATATCAATGCGTACTACGGGAGTTTTTATAACGACACCGGTCCGCGCGTACGTCGCGACCTAACCAGCCCGTAGCGCGCGTCAGTGTGGTGCGCCCGCGCCGAGGAAAAAGAAGAAAAAAAAAATACGCGCCGACGTTTACGTAACGCGGACGGATTTTTTGCCGATTTTTCCGATTTTTTTTTTTCTGAAACATATTTGCCCGTCTCGACGCCGCGTAACCCGTTTTTTTTTTTCGCGTTCCCCCTTGCCCCCTCCCCGCCCGTCGATTCTTTTGAAAATTATTATCGAACGGACGGTACATTACAATATTATTATTATTATATTCGTGCGTTGTATGCAATAGTTATTGTTACGTAATAATCGCGTACGAATGACCGCGTCCGTCGTCCGTCGTTTCATTCCGGTGACGGCCTTTGCGAGCCACGCGTAAACGTTCTGCAGGTCCCTCGCGTGCCTCGACGTCCTCCGGCGAACGAACGTAAGTACGACTTTGATTACTTACTTCCGCCTGTGCCTATACTCGGGCCCGGCTCGAGGAGTACAGGCGACATAGGCCCGCGCCCACGGCGGCTTTTAAACGTTTTTACATAGTGTTTACACGTATAAGGAGCGGCAAACTTGAATTTGCTTAGGTGCGTTTAAACGCTCGAGCCGGGCCTGAATGTACTCGTTCAATACGGATGTACTTCGCGGTCTCGAAAAACCACAAGCATCGCGTGTAAACCGTTTGTTACGATTGCGCATTCCGTTTTGGACGGCGATTTTACACAGGTGAAACTAAATGGACGGAATTCAGGGACGTCGTTTTACATATTTTGTTCGTGTGATGCGAAACCTGTACTCGAAGACGTTAAAATTGCCGTGAAATCCGTTCGCGTAGCGTGTTAAGCTCGAAATCAATGCTTCAACCATCACATATACCATACAAATGTATAACACAATTCGAAAACGTACTTGAAATCGATTTCAATATTCATTATTTATTTTATAATAAACTAAAATATGCACGACTTTAGTACCTACTTGATCAATTTATTATCACAACGAACAATTTACTTCATAATATGTACCGTATAAAATTCCGTAATGAATCGAAACAAAACCATGTAGGTTGTACACAGTAATGACTCGACAATACCAATAGGTATTTTAAATAAATCACTATTGTAAGTGAATGGTGGGGAAGGTGGAATACATAAAGTTATTTAATTTATACCTATAACGAGATAACGTTGATAACGAGACCATTCGGAACGAAGCTCGATTGTACATGTTTTTAAAGGCCGTAATATTTACGATTTATGACCGAATTTAACTGTAAAATTAATAAAAAAAAAATACTAACTTACCTCATTTTTATTTTTTGAAACAAAATTTACTTGTTTTTTCCCTGAAGTGAAAACATTTTTTTTTGAAACTCGGGTTGATTATTTCTGGGATGATAACAGATACGTACAACCATCACTAAACTATACGACAAATATAAAACTTAAAAAAGTTGTAATTTCGAAAATAAATCAGTCCGCTCAGTACTGAATTTATTATCGTTCTTAAATCGGTAATGTGCATAAGTTCAAAACAAAATTTAAAAATTTGCATGGGCCAGTGAATAAATTTACTCCACATAATTTTTTGCTCAAACGATTTTCATCAAAATTTAATATTAAAATTATTTTATAAAAAAAAAAATACTACATTAAACTCAATTTAATTTTTTTATCTATTAAATATGACTTTTAAGAAACTTCCTGTTAAATTTTCAAGTATTTCTGTTTAGTCTAACAATTTTATCCACTAAGTATCTAAACGTTTTGAAAACTTTACGACATCTAGAAAAACAAATAAAGATTTTTGTCAAAATTTCAAGTCTCTATGAACATTTGAAATTAAATTACATTAAAAAAATTAAAAAATTAAAAATATTAGAAGAATTATTTTCGTACATTTTCCCGTACTGTCTGCATTGTTTTTTGGTTTTTTTCCAATTATTAAAAAAAAAACACACAGATCAAAAAACTACACTCTTTGTCAAAAAAAACATCTCTTGATGTTATTTTATTAATTTATGGTAGAAAACATAAGCCATCAAATTTAAAATAATGCCGTAAATCATGCCGTAATTTGAAAAAAAAATCGTATATTTCGTCTTATTTTGGTTTTTTCTAATTATTATGAAAACTACTCTAAATACCGAAACACGCTGTCAGTGACAAAATATTGAAAGGAACAAAATCAATAGAACCGAGTCTAAAACTCAAGAGTATTATACATCTGTAAGCATTTACTTAATTATTGTATTTCGATGAAAATCTTCTACGCTTTAATTTAGCAAATCCGTCTTTAATCGGTAGTCGGTACTGTAATGCCAATATTACGAGTATTTATAAAGGCGTTCGGGTGTTCTAATACTGCTGAAATTACGAGTGATTTTTTTATAAGATTTCAATATTAGCGTTTTAGAATATAAATTTTATGAAATCAACTACAGCTACATATTTTAGGTGTGCTAAAATTAAATTCATGGGATACATTACAAGTTAGAGGCATAGAGCATCAGGCACCATCGGTGTAAGAATTACGAATTTATCGATTTTTGTTCCGTAGTCAATGCGCAATATTACGCAGAGATTAATATCTGTATAATAATATTATATTGTTACTGTTCCCGAACAGCAGAAACGATATATAATTATACGTTAGTTTCGTATATTGCATACGATTGCGCTATGCGATTTAATTGGACGTAGGACGTTTGAAAATCAAGTGCATTGCGTATGACTTTATGCGTTGAACTCGTTTATTGTGTTTTTTAATAAATATTTTAAACATCAGGTGTTCTGGGAGTGGCATCGATAATTAACGGATACCCTTCCTCGTGATAATGTTATATTTTTAGAGCGAGCATTGCGATACTGAAAGGAACGTATGACCCAGTGGCGGATCCAGAGGCCTCGCCCCCTCCCCCCAGACTCAGTGGAATGCGCATGGGTGGGAATTTATATTCCCCCATTAGCTTAAAAGTATATAACAAAATACGAGTAATTTAATATCGAAATGCATATACTTCAGCAAAGTTACGAAGAATAACTCTATGTATTGATTAGAAATTGATTTTTTTTCCAGCTGTTAAATTACCAATTACCATAGTCGAGTCGGATAGAGAAGAAGATTTTACGATTTATTCACGATTCATATTTGCTACGTGATTTCCTATTGCTAATTTCTAGACAGGCCACTGCCTAGACTATAATAGACTACTGACTAGGTATAGAAACATTTTTAGGAACTCCTTGCAATATATTATATTATGCGAACATATACCTAATACCTACTGTTTATTTTCGTCACATAATAAACACGAGGAAAGCTGAAACAAATAATTGTAAAAAAACGTCGAAAATTCGAATGTGAACACCCGTGTAGAAATTAAAATCTCAAATAATTCTCAGTAAATTTTCTAAAATATAGAGTCGTCAATTGCGAAAACATCCGATTTTATTCTTTAATTTTGAACCTAGGAAAACTAATGTACTTACCCGAAAAAATAAATACAAAGAATCGCCAATTATAAACAGAGAAAAAAAAATGTTTTTTTACATTTTTCCTTATTCTAGAATAATTCAGATTTAATAACAAGATAATTATTAAAAAATAATTAATACTATTAACAACATAATTATATTATAGTATAGTATATGAATACTGGATTCTCTCCTACGAAGTAGTGACCATAGTGATGTTGAACTTAAATAATATATTTTTAGTTTTCTGGTTGGTTCTATAGTTCTGTACACGAGTATTTCATTATTAAACAGTGTTTCACATGCGCTCGTTGTAAATATAGTGTTTTACTTTAAGCTATATAGGTAGGTATCTGTTTTTTTTTTTTTTTTTTTTAATCTATTAGTCAGTCTGCGTTCGTGTATATAATGTTATAATGTATAATGTAAGGTATAATGACGTAAAATCGAGTCATTGAAATTATAGTGAGCCTACATATCTGTTGATAATATAGTCGGTCAAATCTTTCATCGTGCGATAACTTATGTCGAAATTCTTGGAATATCCGTTAGTCGTTTACTGAATCCCGTTCGTTTGTTTCTCTTATAGAAATCCAAAAAAATTATAATAGACCTATAAAACGGCTTCAGACGCGATCTTCTTCTAGGCCTCGATTTATTTTTACTTTTATTCCATGAACAATTGAACAACAACTATAGAAATTTCAGCATTAAGTTATTAAGGAGCAAAGTAGTGTTTGTTTTTAATTTAAATTACAAAACAAGAATTGCCATTTTCATTTATAACTAAAAAAGAACTTATATAACTTCGTAATAATCAATGAGGTAGTTACTTAAAAAAAAATTGTTATTGAATAATACAAATAACAAAAAATATATCTCGAATAAAATAAGGAATAATAAAAACAAAGAACAATAAGGCTGATACGTTATTTTTAAATTACTGTAGTATTAAATAAGAAATTCGTGTTTTAAGCGATTTAACTACAGTATCAATAGTTCGCATTTTCTGAATCTCGATACTTTTTCAAATTCAAATTTAAACCTATTTAATCTTTTTATGTGTAATCTCACTATCAATTATTGTAAAAACAGGATAACTGTAAATTATTTTTAATATTAGATATTTTACTAACAATTAACAATATTTAAAACGTTAGATATGTATATTGGTACAATATACATTATATTGTACAATAATATACAATATATTGTACAATGGTAGATTTGTACAATTATTTTACTGTTGTCATATTATGCTCATAAAGTAGGTACCTACTTATAAAGTCACAACTTCACAAAATTACAACCTAATTTCGGTATTATAAATTCAAAGTAATCGATATTGTATAATCGATATATTCGTTTTCTTTTTAATTACATGGTTCTCATAAATTTTGTTCTTATAAATAGGCGCTTAGCATTCAATTTATGGTCACTATTAAATTATAATTTACGTATTTATAATACTCTATACGGCCTTTATAATCATATATTTTTTAGTTGATTAAAAATTAAAAATTAAATCTTAAAGATTGTTTAAATTTAAAATTACGAACATATTTTATATAACTACCAAGTTATTTTTCTAATATGTATTTATTCATTTAAGCAATTATTTTCACAGAAGACCGCCTCATAAATGTCTGGGCCCCGATCTCAATGACCCTGCTTTGTGAGGGTCTTGTTTAAAAATAACAAATATTGTAAAAAATAGAAGAAAAAAACCCAGAACCTCGACCAAATTCGCGGCCCCGCGTTCCTGGCCAGGCCGACACTGCAAGGAACAATTTTTTTTTTAGTATTTATTGATATAATAATTAAAAAAACAAGGCGTTTCAGAAAAAGTTATTTTTCTCAAAACTATTATAATGTCGCTTACGGCCTTTTTGCTTCGGAAGGCAGTGTTAAAATGTAGACATAATACTTTTAAAACAATTAACAAACGAATACTATATAATAAGCCAATAATAATATAATACTATGTATTTATTATACTACCTAGGTACTATGCACTAGGTATTTACTTAAAATTAAAATACTAAATTTAACCCTAAAAAAGGGAAGGGTTGAGGTTGAAAGTTTAAATCTTCAAAAGAAACGTCTACGATACAAACGCCATCATGCATGTATATGATTTCATATAAAATAGTCCCAATCAGCTTTATACATAAATAAAATTCAAAACATGATAATATAAATTAAACGTTGTAAATACTGAAATACTGGATTATTATTTACGAGCGATCAATTGATGTTTAATGGTAATAAAAATTAAATGACTAGTAATAGAGTCAGTTTATCATTGATAATCATAAAGCGTGAAATGTTTTGTGTCAGAAATTTATGAACGTATCATTGCTATTTTCATTTTTAATTATTTTGTCCCTGTAAATAGAGATTATTGCAACTGTATTGTATCTGTTATATATTATAATATATCTTTTCCCCGCTACATTCGGATCTTTTAAGCGCCTCTCTCTAAACCAAACGAGCTTAAACTCGCGAATTATAGAGTTGTTTTATAGACGGATTGAAGTGATCAAATTTTGGTTGGATTTCAATATGAATTTCATCATATTATTGCGAAAGGAGGGTGTTTTTATCTTTGTTCACCTCTACAGATCCCCTCCTTCCCAAATGGAGCCAGGAGAATAATTGTATATGTATCAAGAATATGCCTTTTGGGGATTTCAAACCTCAAACCCCTCTCCAACCATTTGTATGCTCAAATTTCATATTTTAACAGGAAATACCGGATTTTAAACACCCCTACACACTAAAATATAACTATTATAAAAACAATTTTTAAAAAAAAATAATAATAATAATATTGTGACGGTGACAAGTCAGCTGGGGGGAAATTCGACCCTAGTGATAGAGCTCTGCTTCTCACTGCTGTTTCCTTTTTTCGTAGGTATAGATAATAAAAATACAAAACAATTGCATTATATTCAATTTTAATTTTTATGATTGAAATTTTACACGCATATTTATCGAACATAATATTCAAATAAAACAACTTAAGACGTATTGTATGAATAATTTACAAAGAGATAAATAGCAGAAATAAACATTAGGAATTGGTAGGCAACAATAATCATAGATCCGCTTAAAGGAAAAACAATATCGAGTGTTTTAATCGTATTAATTTCTTATAGTTGTATTGTTGCATGTTATGCGTTTAGCGTTTAGTCTTCCCTAGTTATATAATTATTGTGATTTTTTTAAAAAATAATAGTAATTATAATGTGATAAAGCAATTAATTTATAAACCTTGGTGACCTTGGTAACCCTAGCTCATGTCAGTGTTTCTATAAGGTACTCGATTATAGCTCTATATCATAATCATATTATTAATACTGTTTATCATCCTTATAAATGTATTTTTTTGTACAACATAGTGCATAGTATATATTATGGATACCTACTTAATGATTAAAAGTGGTGTACATTTATTTTCCCAAATCGCGTGTTAGAAGTTTAGAATATTCGTTATTAAGTATTAGGTACATGGTAATAATTCAAACAACTCTTCCGCATCCTTGAATTTGACGAAATTAAAAAAATTACTAGGTAGCAGTATACCTAGTCATACACATAAATGTTGTACAGTATAAGTAATTACTGAGATGATATTTTACTAACTATAGACTACGACTATATCATGTTAATTATTCATAGGTATACTATTTTAAAAGCAATAATCTACGTCGTAGCATTCAAAATGAGTACATTATTATGTATTACAATGTTGCAGGCGTATTTTTAAACTCACAGTAAGGTTTAAGTCGAATGAGTAGACACAATATTTTATAAGTATTTTTATTTTTAGTTGAAATATATTCTAACACTTTTTAATTAATTTACAAGTCTCTCTGGAGTGAAGGTGCTTGCGGTTGATAGTGCTCAGACTAATCTGAATAAGCGTTCTCGGCGGCCGGTATATATACCCTGGAACCCCCATGCTAAAGTTGCTTAGTCCGCGTTTTTCGGCATCAACATGTTATTGTTCAGTCGAGTGATAACCTCACACGTCGGCCCCTGCATCCGGGTCGTGCGAGAATACACGTATAAATATATTTCTAAAATAGTTTGTCCACGGTCGTTGCGCCGGAGCCTTAGTTGCCCTGCCAATTCGGTGCGCCCGAGATTGACAGCAGCTGAGGTAGATTTAGACAACCAGTCTCCGTCCGGAGAATGCAGCTTTGATGCCAAACAACTATCGCCGTTTAATTTGACCTCACTAATAACGTTGTGGCCCATACTTATACAATACCCTATTGTTGCGTTGCATATAATAATTATAATATTATAATATTTAAAGGAAATAAGCAGACGCCCGTAACGACATTAATTAATGTTCGTCGATATATTTTATTATTAACGCATAACTTACTACCATATGGCATATAATATTTCGCAACTGGACTCTGCACGTCCTAAATTGTTCACATAAATAAACACTATATACTTCGTACCAATAAAATAATATTATATCAATATCTTACGTAAATATGTAAACTTTTAACGTATGTAGGTTTTTATCAATATAAATATAAATGTGATTACAAAAAGGTACCAAAATAGTAAAACATTAGTTACTACTACTGTAGGCGAACCCGCGTAGCTTTATGTTGCGCAGCTTTACAAGTATCGCTGGCGAATAGTAGACCAGGTTACTGTGTTTATATTAATCGCATTTGCGCGGTTTGTCGCAACAGGTTGCAGATATTTAAATTGTTTTTATTGATTTTATATTTTGTGTAAAATCCGTTTTAATTGTTGTTGCGGTGTTTAACACTTATATATATTTTTTTCAAATACAGATGAATTTAACGGGGCTGCTCTTGGTGGCTTTGGTCGGCGTATTGTCGGCCGCCAACGGTGCCAACATCCTCGGCGTGTTCCCCGTAAACGGCCGCAGTCACTGGGTGGTGTACGAGGCCGTAATGAAAGCGTTGGCGGCCCGTGGCCACAACGTGACGGTGATCACGTCGTTTCCGCAAAAGACGCCGGTGGCCAACTACACGGAAATCGACTTGTCGAAAACGTTCCCGTCCGTGGTCAACACTATCGGCATCGACTTGGTGTTGACCTATCTAACCAGCGTGTTCGCCAACCAGTGGTTCATCTCCGATCATTCGATGAAACTGTGCCGGGAGAGTCAGAAATTACCAGAAGTGCAGGCGCTGCTCAAGAGCGACATCAAGTTCGACGCGGTACATAAATATACGATTTGGTTTCATATTGCAATATTTACATGCATGCCTGTGAAGTGGCGGCGTGAAATATTTTGACATTGAATCCCCTATTTAATTGTCCGTCCACCCCAACCTGAAAATACCCCCTTTCTACCATTAATGAATTGACATTTTTTGAATTTCAATGAATTTTAATTTTGAATGAATTTTGAATTTGTCAAAATATCCCCGCAGTCTAAAATTCATTTAATGACATTTGTTTCGTAAAAACAAAAATGTTTGTTATATTTCTGAACATGCAGACCCCCCGACCCACCCACCCGTTTTTCGTGAATCACGTGATTCAAATACACCCCCTTCGAGCCGTCACCGAGCCTGTGCGTTCGTCCCACGGTATTGTTTCCGGTTAAAACTGTCGCTTTCGCGAAAAATCTGAGTATACACCTTACCCCGATGTCCGAATCACGACGGTATTACATTTTAACCGAGTGCCACCTCTAAATCCGCCACTCCACCCGAGTACTCATGGTTTATACTAAAAACCATAATGCAATTTCTGTAACTAGGCACCTACTCAATAAAATGTGCTGTCGTTGTAGAGTTGATATAGCATAAATATTTTACGGTGCAAACTCAAAGTCATTGACTATTATATAATTATAATATCGTTGCACAATAGGTTAGATTTTGATTAATAATACAATGTTAACCGTTCTTATTTCATCTCGGACACCTTTATGTAACATTTGGCTATTTTTTTTTTTTCATAAACGAACACTATACTCAGTTTTAATAGCTTTGACAATTGATAGCTGCTCCATATCATATAATAATGTTATACAATCGGATATAATACGTGTTAAGGTTTGTTTATCACATTATAATAAAGTTTGAGATGAGTACACTATACTCGACGAACTTATATATTACTATAATACAATAATATTCGTCCGTGAAGCTTTTGATCGCAGAGATTTTAACGAAACTACATAAATCGGTTAGTGGACACATGAGCGGAGTGGTCGGTCTGGAAAATAGGAATTTTCCAAGTGGCCTGATATTTTTATATAATATTTTACTTACTCGCATTATTTATAAAACTTTGTACAAAGTTACTCAAAGACACGTACTATATTCTTATTTCAGTAGGTTTCTATTAAGCATTTTTTTATATATATTTTTGTTTATGGTAAAATTTTAATTAATGAAATAACTTTTCTAAATAGTTTTTTGGCTCGAAATTTCCCCTCTTTCTTATCTTTGCTCATTTCACTCATATCTCAAGTAAAACCGTACTTACCTCCCCTTCCTCAAATCCTGGCTTCGCCACTGGTTCAAATTAATAAGCGAGAAACATTTTATTTGTAGGCCGAGACGTATTTTATTGGGTAACCTGGATAAATTTTAATCTTCCGGCCTGAATTTGTTTCTCACTCCACATGATAAAATTGGTCCACTCACCTGTGATTTTATTTTTTATCACCATGCCGATAAAATGGACCGTATAGGCATACACGTAGGGCACCGTCTGTGACCTCGTATTTATCATAGAACATAGATATCTATCAAAAATATTATGTAAAAATAAAATATTAATAATATTCACTGTGTATACCTGTTATCATTCTCTTAGCACATATTAGGTAATAATAACTTTAATATTTTTTAAATGAGAAAATAATTTAAACAAAAATGTAAAAGTTATCTAATATTTATTTTAATAATACCTATGAAGCCACCACATAAATATTGTATCCGTTGGCATTATTATTGATTATTGACACTAATAATACTACCTATTTGGTGTTATATTACAATGATAGCTAACGGCTATAGCGGCGATAGTTGTTATGGCCTTTACTATTGTATGTAAATGTGTCAAAACATTTATGATTTTCGTTATTTTCCACTCAGGTTTTCACTGAAATCTTCGGTGCTGATTGTGACGTTGGTTTCGCATACCATTTCAAAGCTCCGCTATTGTCCATCATGTCCAGCTCACATCTTCCTTGGAGCTACGACCGCGTAGGTGGTCCAGACAACCCTTCGTACATACCGACGATCGTTACTAGAGCGGCCGGAAAAATGAACTTCAAACAGCGCATGATCAATACATTGTATTATATCTACTTTAAATTGGCGTGGAAATATTACAGCGAGTGGCCGGCCGACAAACTGCTGAAAGAAAACTTTGGACCAAATACGCCTTACATCAATGAAATAGTTTACAACACATCCATGGTGTTTGTCAACGGACACTTTTCTATAGACGGGCCGCGACCCTTGGTGCCCAACATGGTGGAAATCGGAGGAATACACATTAAAGAACCCCGACCCATACCTAAGGTAAACAAAAAAACGCCTTTTTTACATGCAGACAAGTAATGCACGACGCTTTTATTCGATATAGGTTAGATTAGAATTTGATTTTTGTTTTTTTTTTCAATCGTTTTATTTTTACCCTTACTAAACGTTTTATTTTCAAATATCAACTACCGCCCTCAACTATCAAGGAAAGGAAATCTAATAAATTGATTATATTAATAGATCATGATTATAGAATCACTCTATATAGGTTGATCATGTTTTGTCTACAATTTTTTTTTCATATAAGATATTAATAAAATAAATATATATATATATATATGTCCCACGAAGATATTAAAATATCTCCTGAGATAATAAAGATAATCAAATTCTGTTTTGTTCACTTGCAATGATAAGGACTAAAACATTGATATTTGAACTAAGTTCTTGTTTTGGTAAAAAAAGTTAAAAAAATAATAATTTTTCTGAACATTTTAATATTTAATGATTTTTAGTAAAAAATTTTAAAATTTTCAGATGAATTTAATTCTATAAAATGGCTGTACTCAAATTTTTTAAAAATAATAAAATAAACGTTTTTTTTTTATCAAAATTAAACAAATCAACATTTAACGGTTGTCCATTTTAACCGAAATCAGTAGCCTTATATTACATTAGAATCGGGATCAGACCATTGCACCCATATTAAACAGCTGCCCGCATTAACCGGTGACTACATTAAGCGGAATCCACAGTATGAATATTTGTAGTCCTTATTCCTGTGAGTAATATAAAAAAAAAATCACACACAATTTAATTATATATCTTATTATCTCCAGAAATGTTACAATGGGTAATCTTCGTAGGATACCTATATATATTTCCATTTTCCACATAAAGATAATGCATTAATTACGATTTGTTGATAATATTTAGTCAAATTGAATTGATTTAATTGATGCAATAACATGCATCATTGTTATACTTAACTAATTTCTCGTTATTTTTCCGATAGAACATTTTGAAATTTATTGAAGACTCGCCGAATGGAGTAATGTTTTTCACGTTCGGTTCTTTGATACGTGTATGTACGCTTCCAAAACATGTATTACAAACGTTTAAGGATGTGTTCTCGAAACTACCTATTAGAGTGTTGTGGAAATACGAAGAAGAAATGCCAGACAAGCCCGATAACGTATTCATTAGCAACTGGATGCCCCAAAGAGATATTTTAAGTAAGCAATTATAATATTACTTGGTATTAATAGCTCTATAATATTATCTCGATTCAATACCCTTTAATCAAAATTGTTATTATTATTTTTTAATTTTTTAATTCAGATCACCCTAAAGTTCGTGCATTTATGACTCACGGCGGTCTTTTGGGTACATTGGAAGCTGTACACTCAGGAGTACCTGTTATAGGCATTCCGTTTTTCTTCGACCAACCGAGAAACATAATAAAACTGGTAGAACAAGGATCTGGTATTTTATTGGATTATCAATCGATGACAACCGATACCTTATACGATGCTATTACTACGATAATTAACAACAGCAGGTATGGGATAGTAAAAAGGAGAGAAAAAATTACAATATTAACTGTTACATCGTACTGCCAAATTGTGTTAATTGATAAAATATCGATATTACACCGAATTATTTTTTTAAAAAATTGAATACCTACCCACCTAACTATAACTAAAATGCAATTAATTTTCTAGTTACGCGGAAAACGCAAAAAAACTTGCAAATCGGTTCAAAGACAGGCCTATAAATTCAACGGAAAGTGCCGTCTATTGGACGGAGTACGTAATAAGACATAAAGGAGCGAAACACCTGAGGACCGCAGCGGTCGGGATGCCTTGGTGGAAGTACTACTTAGTTGACGTCATCGGTTTTATATTGTTAATCGCATTTATTGTATTGTATACAATTTACTTTATACTCAAAACGATCCTTAAGAAATTATTCCAAAAGAAGGAGACTTCGAAAAAAGAAAAGACAAATTAAAAAATTTCATTAGTTTTTCATTTATTATGCAAAATAACATTGAATTGAATACGGGCTTTATCTGGTATATTATTATACTGTGTATCGTGAGTAAAGATGTAATTTCACTTGCGTGTACAACTCGTGTTCTTTTAACATTTTACGTGCACATACCTATTTCGGTTTAACTAATGCAACAATCCGAATTATCTGTTTACATATGATTTTCAACCGAATATTTTTTATTATATAAGTACCTGAATAATTAAACGTGAATTTTTAATTGATTTTACCTTGTATAAATATGTATTTTTAATCGATATAATAATAACTTGATTGGTTTCATGCAAAACGGAAATAAACAATACCTACTTAAGTGCCGTGATTGTTAATTTCTACTTGTATTGTGTATTTCTGTACAGGAAACTCGGGGACATAACTAATATTAATAAATCTACCGAAGAAAACTAAAAATTTTAATTATAGTTATAATTTACAATGTAAATAAACCATACCTGTTTGTTAATTAGATACGAAATTTTAAGATAAATACATTTTAACAACGGGTAATTAATCTAAAATCCACCTGTGTGACAGTATGATAGTGTATAAAGACTAAGATTTTACAAAATATGTGAGCGAATAATATTATAGGTGTCAATGGAGTATTGTTGCTTTTAGTAAGTAAATTAAATTATCATTTATCCTATATAAGACATAGGTATCTTTTAAACATCCCATCTACTACCTACGTGTTTACCCATGGTACGAAGTACATCATGTTTTTCTTACTTAACTAACAATATCTAACAATCTTCTTCTTCTTCTTCTCTTTTGCTTTCATCCCAACCATTTAGGGTCGGTCACCGTTGTTCCAAACTTCCATTTGACACCGATTGCCCTCATATAATTCTCAATTGCATTCAACCATCTTTTTTTCAGTCTTCCCCTTCTCTTATTAATAATAATGAAAAATGAATATTTTCCGTTTAGATTGCAAACAATTTGTATTTATTTATTATTTTAGTGAATACTATAATATAAATAATATTCTGACTTGAACGATAAAAATTAACGTTTTGTTGCTCACGTGTTTGCCAACGATGAGTTAATATCGCTTCTCCGAGAAATCCTCCAGTTCATTATTACGAAAGAATTACTTCACGTAAAACATTTTATTATTATAATCATCTAAGTTTTGGAATTTTTGTTTTTATTATATTTAACGCTAATAATATTCAGTCGATTGTCTAAAAAGGGGTGCCATAAATTGTTTGAATTCTAAATATTTGAAACTACTATTTCCAAAAAATCGGTTTTTGAATGTAATTTGGAATAATCAAACCTTGAATCTACAAAATTTAAAAAATAATACTTTAAATTTACATTATTTGAAAAATAAAAACCATAAATAAACATTATTTAGAATTTAAAAATCTGGAAACGAAATATCAAATTGTGTTTATAAATTACGTACCTACCATAGACACAGGCACGTAGCTAGAGGAGGCCATCCTAAAATGTATCAGGTATTAGCCCAGTCAAGGGCGTCCCTAAGAGGGAGGAGGGTTGTATAGTAATATTTTATACAGTAATTGACTGAATAAACAATATAATTTCTAAATTAATTTTTAATTTGAAATTTTGATTCTAAGTGGTGGGTGGAATGCTGGAGTGAAAGCAATTTTGAAAATTAAGAATTGAATTCTCTCGCAAAAATTCATATACATGAATGATGTAGTGAAATTTTGATTTTGAGTGGTGGGCGGGCTAGCGAGATGTCACCCCAGCCCACGCCTCCTATCTTTGTTATAACTAAATTTCAAGTGACATACAAATGGCGCGGATGATCATACAATTGCCATACTAAAGATTATATACCATAAAATACCAAATTTCAATATGGGATGGACTAGTGTGACGTACGTGAGTAATTATGTAAACCACAATTCCATAGCCCGTTGGGTAACCATTATATTATCTTAAATCTTGGTTCAATCTAAAATTTAAATGTATTTAAGATTTTAAGATACTATCACTATCATCATTATTCTATGGAATCAGGGATGTATCAAGGGGGGAGGGGCAAAAGGAGCAGGTGCTACAGGAGGCAAGAACGACAAAACTTTTAAGGGGGGCGAAAAATAATTCAATAATATCGTTTGTAATAAAATATTCAGTAGAATAAATATTAATTATTTTAGTTTACAAATTTACGATGTCACTTGTCGGAATATCTAAAATCGTAATGAAATCTAATATTAGGTACTTATTGGGAGAGAACACTCTTGTAGTCTTGTGGACCTAATTTCCGTAATACCAATGGTCATGGTTGCCCATAGATAAAATTTTAGAGAGGGTCAAAAAAAAAAGACATCCTAGGATAATAGGGACGGGTTAAACCACTGTTATAGATAATTTAATGTATACTTGTAAGCAACAATAAACCATTGCTTATGAAAAAACGTTTCTGAGTGGAATTAAGTTGATAATGATGCTTTGTCAACAATATATAAGTCATTTTATAGTAAAATAATTAAATATATTTTACATATTTTCTTTAATAATATTTGTTTAAATGTTGTACTGATTTTCCCATTTTTCCCAGTTTATCCATGTTTTGTTTCGGTTTTTCAGATTTGCTGGGAAAACTTTTGGGAAAATCGAAAAATAACCTTTTTAAAGTACCTTTCCATACCAATTTTGTTTCAGAAAAGGTGCTACACGTAGAAATCCAAGCATGTCTTCTGGTAGAAAAGTTGCGCATAGATAAAAAATGTATTGGGTTATTTACTTGTAAAAAATGGTTTATACTAAATTAAAGCCGTCATATTTATGTTTGGTTCCCTAAACATTGTCGTTTAATATGGCCCTGCATGGAATAAACAGTTTCTTTTTTTCAATTGCCTTGAGAAAACTTCTTCAGAATCTGTTTCTTTCAAATATATTATATTGAGTTCGATCATTTATACATACAATATGCGCATAGATAATAAATACATGAATAGACCATACGCTATTATTTTTGGTTCTTGAATGATAAGAAACTGAGGTTATTGTTTTCGTTTCCATGGCACATAATATATGTAAAAATTACATTTTAATATTTGTGAACATACAATATCAGATGAAAAAGTATTTGATAATCATTATGACATTTTTTATGTAGTAGAACATTAGTGATAATTACGAGATTACTTTTTAATTTTATAATAAATGGTACATTTATTTTTTTTCTTGGTAGGTACCTATTATTTTCTATCTATGAATGTATAGCTGCATTCTTCATGAATTATGTCATTAGTTGTTTTATTGTTAAGGGTTAATTCAACTTTATAGTTTAAATCATTTATTTTGTCTATTATTTTGAAAGGGCCTTTATATTTGGAAGCGAGTTTTAAAGATTTTCCTAACTCATTAAATGAAAATTTAATTAATACTGAGTCTCTTAGTTTAAATGTGATTAAACGATGTTTTTCATCGTGATACATTTTTTGTACATTTTGTGCGATTTTTATTAAGTTTGGGATTTTATCTCTCAATTCATTTAGCTCTCTTAGTGATTTTTTTATATCATAAAATATGTTTTTCGAGATTATTTTGTTGTCTATTGGAAAGTAAGGTTCAAAACCGTGCATTAAGTAAAATGACTGAACTTTGTGCTAGTTTGTAGTGTGACGATATAGCTTAACGTGACGTATGGTAAATAATAGGACCATCTTGATTGGTTATTGTCGTCAATATAATTTTTTAGAGCGTTGCATAATACACCATTTATTTTTTCGACAAATCCTTGCGTTTTGTGGGAGTAACTGGTTGATAATATTTGTTTTATTCCTAAATTATCGCATACTTCGCTTACTAGTTGGTTTTTGAAATGCATACCTCTGTCAGATGAAAATTGTCGAAAAACTCCCCTTGTGATATTATTTGAATAATGAAATGTATAGTGGAATGAAAGCGGTAGCTGACTCAACAGCTTTTGTAAATATACATTTTGTGTTATGCTGCCACTAAAATATTTTATTATTACTTACTTTATTATTATTATTACTTACTTTATTATTACTCGATGTTAGCAGTCCTAAATAATCAAAAGTTAACCTATCTAAGGGTCTGTTTGAGGGAGGTATTGGCTGTAGTTAACCGATTCGTTTTCCATTTAATTTTTTATTTATTTGGCAATTTTGACATGATTTGATATATTGAGTTGTGTCTTTAATCAATATGGGCCAATAGTATTTATTTCGTATTTTGTGAATGTTGCGTGATATTCCAGTACGACCTCCAATGGGAAATTCATGATATGATTTTAATATTTTGTTTATGAGCGATTGCGGAATTACTAGTTGATGATTGATATTGTTCGGGGATTTAAATTGTTTGTAATGTAAATATGCCATTTATGATTATGAATTGTCTCGATTTTCTTTGAATATTTATTGGGATTTGTTCAATTTGAATGTTATTGATTGCTTTTAAATAACGATCTTGTTGGTTTTTATATCCGTTAAGTCAATGGTCAAATTATCATTGTCATTTTTAATATCAATTTTATTGATGGGATTTCTAGAAAGAGCGTCAGCAACTCTATTTTCTTTTCCTTTTTTTATAAATAATATCAAAATTGAAATCTAATAGCTTTTAGAGTTAGTTGAGCTATTCTAGCCGATGGTATTTTTAAATTTGCATAATATTGTAGACTGATGTTATCACAAAAAACAGTAAAGTGCCTTTCCCATAAGTATTCTCGAAAATACGTAATATCAAAACATAGTCCTAATAGTTCTAATGTTGTGGATGAGTATTTTTTCGTTGTTTAATAATTTCCTAGAACCATACCCAATTGGATGTAGTATGTTTGTGTCATTGCATGGTTCAAGGCAAGCGCCTATACCTAATAATGAAGCGTCTATAGTTAGGTAAACTTCCCTTTCGTCATTAAAATGGTTTAGTACTGGTTTAGAAATTAAAATGTGTTTTAGCTGATTAAAGAATTGTTCATGTTCATCGTTCCATATAATTTTTTTAGTGTCCCCCTTAGTCAATTCAGTGAGTAGATGAGCTATTTTCGCAAAATCTTTTACGTGTTTTCTGTAGTATGAACACATACCTACAAATGACCTAACATCTTTCTGAGTTTTCGGTTGTTTAAATTCAGTAATTGCCTTTGTGTTAGTATCAGTGGGTTTTGTACCGTCTCGAGATATTACGTGACCATGTAATTGTATTTTGTTATTGAAAAAATGGTATTTGGTCGTTTTCAGAGAAAAGTTTAATAAATCAATTTTTTAAACGCTTTTTCCAAATTTACAAGTGCTTCATTGAAATTTTTTCCGTAAGAGACGAAATCGTCAATGTAAATAACTATAGATTTGTATAATAGTACAGAAAAAGCTTCATTTAAAATTATTTGAAAAATAGCACTATTTTTGAATAGTAATCTGGTAAAGGTCATTAGCTAATGAACCGATGTAAAAGCTAACTTATGTTGGTCTTCCTCTTTAATAGGAAGTTGGAAAAATCACTATTTAGATCTAGAGAAGTAAAATAAGTAGCTCCCTCTTAAAGTTCTTAATAAGTCAGAGGTTCTAGGTATGGAATATTGGTCTGTCTCGGCTCTTTTGTTCAGTTCTTTGTAGGATACTACTAATTTATATGAACCCTTTTCCTTTTTCTTGACTAAAAAGGCTGGCGCTGCAAATTTAGATATTATTGGACGAATAATGTCGGCTTTATTTAATTTATCTAATTGTATTTTGAGCTTATCTCTTTGTTATGGAGATACTCTATGGGAGGGGGAGCATGAAATTTTGGGTCTTTGCAGTTTGGTTTCAATTTTATCTCGCACGGTTTTACATTTGCTGATTTTATATTAGATGCATCTGATGTAAATAAATGTAAGTATTTTTTTAATAATTGTATTGCTTGTTTATGCTGTAATAGATTTAGTTTATGGGATATGTTAATTGGAATGTTTTTATTGTCATATAGTATTTCTTTGTTGTTTATTAGGTTAGGGTTAGTGGTGATTAACTTATTATTGCTATGCACCTTTTTAATTTGAATCTGTTCAATGTTTTTTATTTTTGTAATTATTTGTTCTAATGGTGTAATATCGTTTATTTCAATATAATTGTTTGGTATTTTGAATGATGGCTTTGTATATTTAGTACCGGGAATCCAATGAGTATTATTGTCTGTATTGTAGAGAATAATTGGAGATTGATTTTTATTTTTATCGTGATGGTCGTTTTAGTTTTTTCGTCAAATATATAAGTCTCATGATTATAATAATCGGCAATGAAGGCCAATTCTTCATCGGACCATCAATGACCAGGGAGGTCTGATAACTGTAATAATTCTAAAAAAAGGCCTATAGAAGCTATCTTTTTTTCTTTATTATCGTTTAAAACGTTGCATAGGACATAGAGACCACAAATTCTATTCCCATGAACATTCTTGCCGGGTTTGTAACTACTAAAGATTAGATTTATTTCATTATCTTCACTATTGTCGATGTTATACTTATTATAAGGAATTGCTTCTAATTTATTATCGTTTTTATTATTGATTTGTGTGTTAACATTATAGTTGTTATGCCGTAATTTATTATTATATTCGTGATTGTAGTTTATATTATTGACTTTCTTAATTAGTTTGTCAAAGTAATAATGGTCACGTATTAAATTAATAATTTTGTGCTCTCGTGTTTTCCAACTATTTGTTACATCAGTTAATTTTTTATGACAAATGAGTAGTTCTATATTAGAATTTTTAAATTCGGAGTATATTATTTGTTTTATAATGGACCTATTTCGTTTATCTAATCCAGCTTCTATTGTGGGAATAGCTATTTTAGGGTCGTGTTATTTAATCATGGTTTTGTGTAGACTTCCCAGTGCACTTTTTATATTTGTTTATGTCGGTTTGTGAAAGTATTTTTGTTTCGTTATTAAGTAATGAATTGTCTGATTTCCTATATTAATGGAAATAACTTCACTTATTCTTGGTTTTAGTTTCAATAATTGGGGAGATAAGTCTCCAAATTTGTTTTTTATATGTGTCGCTAATCCTTTACTCATTTTTAAATCCGCTGAGATGCAATGGGCTATAGTGTGTGATGGATCTACTGCAAACAAATCTAAAACCTCCTCTTTGATTCCGTTCACTTGATGATTTTTTGTATAACTGCTGTATGTTTTTATAGACAGTAAGTTGTTTAGTATTAATGTTTCGTTTTCAACATTTATTTACGCCTTTTGTTTGAAAATAAAATCGTTACCCATAGGTAAATGATAAATATGATAAATGCATAAGATAGATTTTTTACTATATAAGTTAATATTTTGAAGGTTTAAGAATTGATGGTAAAATGTACTATAGTTAAGCCAAGTACAGTTATAGGTCAATTGTTTTTCTCTGTTAATATTATTGGTGTCTCTTATATGTGTTTACGAGACGTGACATCAATATCACCAAATGAAGTGGTAATCCACAAGTTAATGTGTCAAGGATGCCTTCTAACAAAACCCATACGATTCGTATAAAGAAACATTTTAGATACACCAAAAAGAATACACCCTAACTCATTAACTTTCTGTTCCATACACAGAAATGGAAATCGCAGCAGCCCTTAAGAATTTGAAACCCGATAAAACTTCAGGACCAAATTAAAAGCATCCTGAGTTCCTGATAAACTCTGGATATTTTGGATTTTTTTAACTCCGCTTTTCGCTACCAGAATACCGTTCAACTAATCAATACCGTGCTTACTAACAGGTCATTCAAAGTATATCTTAATGATAAAACTAGTAATACAAGAACATTCAATAACGATCTTGCACAAGGCTCGGTATAAGCTCTTTTGCCGTTTAATGTTTAAATAGTGAATATCCTAACTACTTACTCCGTTAAATTTGCATATGCTGATGACCTAGCCATTGCAGCCCAACATAAAACCTAATTGATCTAAATTAATCTCGAAAATACCACCGCCAAGCTCAGCTTTAAAAAAACAAAATACACAAGTTTACTATATTAATAATACTTATTGGTCTGGTCAATCCAGCGGCGAAAGGATGTGCTGTATAGCTAAACATCGCGCATTTGTCAAAACTAAACAGCCAACTTAACATTACCATGGAACTAATATCCGGTACAATAAAATCGACCCCCTCTCGTTGGCTTCCAATATTAACAGCAATTGCCCCTCCACCACTTCGAAGAGCAAATGCCTTGATTAAAATTGTTTGATTGAGTTCTCAAAAATAAACCTCAACAGAACTATCCATCAATAATTGTATTGACAATGTGGACAAAAGAGGCCTGAAATCTATAAATCCTCCTATAAAAACCGCTATGGATTTATTAACTAACGCAAACTTCGAAATGATGGCAAACTGTAAACAAATATGGGTAGCCGCGGTGTAGAACAACAACCTCCTGTGCAAGATATCACCGAGATATACTCCCACAGACTTTGATTTACCACTATAAATAAACACACTTAATAAAGTCAATAATATCCATGGTAAATGTGCAGATTCCTTGTACAAATGAAGCGTAGGGAATTCAAAATGCATCAAAACGTGACTGAGAAACAGACCATCAACCACTTCGCTTTTGAACGTCCAATTCACTCCTATCAGACACCCAGAAGCGATTATCTCACAACACCTCCCACGTTCATTCAATGGCTAGAGAAACTATATCTCAAACTCTAAGTACAAAATATATTAATTTGTTACCTCAATAACAATATTATTTACTGTTAATCATATAACTATACTATATTCCATATTAGTTTGAAAAACTCGCGCACGCATATAAATGCTGCCCGAACCGTCGGACCGCTGTAATTGGCTGTGGCTTTCGGCATCAGTCGTTTCTCGTCGCGGTGGGGCGGCCGCTGAAGTACGCCGCCGTATCTACAGCGTATCGCGGTATAGTTCGTATATGTACGTAGGGTATACGCGGATTGCGAAGTGTTTTGATAACGCAGCTCACTACGTATATTCGTTGTTTTGGTCAACTACGCTCACCGTTGGCAACGCACATAGTCCCACCTGCGCGAACAATGACGTGTTTACGTAGCACGTTTTTCAAAACTGTTATGGAATAGAGTTTGTATATTTTATTTTTAATTTGTTTTATATTAACTTAATAATGTATATTCCTGTATTATCATTAGTCTATTACATATCACCAGAAACCATACCCTACATATATTATATATTTAATTTATAAGGCACATGAAGCTGGCACCACAAAGTTCACAGACATTTTTGGTACAAAATATATGACCAACACCATATTTGGCTGTAAAGTAAAAAATACCCCATGTTCACATTGGTTTGTTGGACATGGTTGGAAAATATTAGACAAAATTTAAATGTATGTACATTAAAGAAAATATGGTGCTGAGAAGTCTCCACTACATTATGATTAAATGAAACAATATTTCTTTTTTTTTTAGTTCTGTGAACTTTGTGATGCTGTGATGCTTCACGTACCTTAATTTATAACGTAATAATGAATTTCTTTATGTAGGTGTATGTACAATATAGATAATTTTGAATCAAAAAAGTTATTGGGAATAAAGAATTTCCCTACATTCTATAATCATATCATAATATTGATAATTATGTAAAATGGATACACTTTCACGTAGTATCTTAAAGTTATAACTTTTCATCATAAGCTATTTTGATAATTTGAAAAAAAAAATTGTATTTTATAAAAAGTGGATGGGTGACACATACATTTAAAATACACACACTTGATTAAGTGTACATTATGGCATTTTCATTAACTTATTTAGTAATTTACTATTCTAAAGTCAGTCCAGAAATTTTTTTGAAATTCTTTACCGCATTCCTAAAAATAAATCTTGATTGAGTCATTGGGTCACAGACCAACTTTGTAACACGATATGTCAGGTTTTGGTGTTTCTAAAAATCCGTTTAAATTATACACATTCTGGCAGAAATACTTTAATACAATTTTTATTTACATTTTATTGGACTCTTCTTTAGTGATCCTGGAAAGTCTACTTTAAAGCTAAGGAAAAATGTAGGATTAGATTGATAATGGTAGGCATTAGTGATAAATACACAACTCTTATAAACAATAAGTGACTTATTATTATAAACTCATAAAATATGAAAAACTTAACATACAAAAATTAAATGAAGATACATTGATACAACTTTATTAAAAGGTAGTCAAAAATATAAAAAATTAAAAATAAATACTCAAAAATATCATATTTCTTTAAGTAAATACAAAAGTCAAATTAATAATATAGTGGTATTAAAGGGCATTGAAATAAAATCAATGAGTAATTATATACATTATATACAACTATATACACTGTTAACAATTCAAAATATCAAATATATAAGAGAAATTGCTTTAAATTATTATAAACAATTTAAATTATCTTGCACACAATATTTATAATAATAATAATAATAATAATATACATAAACTGTTTAGGAACAAAATACCAAAAATAATATTTCGTTAGGATGATCGATTAAATCAAACGATTATTTTGTCAGGCAGTAGTGTTATAACAGGTAAAAACTGAAGCTTTATTACACATACAAAAATATATTACACTAAGTAACTTTATACAATACAAAATGAATCTCTGACCACTTATCTTGTTAAACAACAAGAGGTCAACAGAGAACATAAATGGAACTAAATACAAAAAAGGAAGGTACTCTTCAAATAATTACATGTAAGGTGGGGCCGGCGGCCAAGAGCTTCGGCTTGATGAGTATGTGTTGTGGTGGGGTATCTGCTGAGCTGAGTGCGATAATCCGGCAGCAGCGTTAAGCCAATCATTGCTGTCGTTTGTCGCAGTCAAGGGGGACCAACCCGACACCGTGGCACTGTTGACTTGAGTGGCTAAACCACTGTCTGTCGTTGCCGGTTTTGGCCAGTCGGGTCGACTTCCGCCGTGCCCAGTACCCCATTCCTAGCTCGTCCGCTGCCTCTTTGATGGTCCATTGGTCTGGTAAGGTTGTATTTGTTCATCCTGTTTGGCAATCAGGCTTTTGAGCTGCAAAAACACATGTGTTACATCTTGCAGCATAGCCAAGGGAGTGTCATCTGGGAACAGCGATCTAAGGCGTCCATTCTCTCTTAACACTGCCATCTGTTCACTGTTCACATAAAAAATCACAAAACCAAGGTTAGAGTATGTTACTAAATATTAAATAACACGTCAGTGTAATTCACTGTAGCAATAATTATACAATAAATAGATAGCCAATAGTATAGTGATATTTAATTCTCATGCAAATGAATCTAGAGCTCTATAATAACATCCTACAGATGGTAAACAAATATACTTTTACTAAGGGCTAATCTGTCTATTGCATAATCAATAGCTGTAGTAAAAACTTACGAATTTCCACTGTACAATGTAGTTTTCAAATATTTCTGCAAAAATTGTGCAACAGTTGCAACACTGCTTGTTGGAAAAACAGACTGCACCAAGTCGTCTAATGTTAACATTAAATCCGAATATATGAACGGTCTCGAGTTAATGCAGTAGAGAACTTTACCTTGCAGGGTTGCCTTTTGGATCTACATTAAAAATAAGGTATATTTACAAAATAGTACAAAAATAATAAATATTATAGGTGAGCCTTTTTAAAAAAAATATTTTATTTTTCTTAGGACCACTAGGTTGTTACATTCATATTCAGCACCGATAAAAAATAATGTAACAAGTTTATAATATTTATTCTATATTATTTAGGTTTTCCATATTAAATGTTTTACATTGACATTATTAAATAAATACAAAATATAGCGAAAAACGAACATTTCTTAGTTTAATTTAGCAATTAAATTTTTAATTATTAATATATAACAAATTTGATATTGGACCTGTAAGAATATAGTTTAGTTTGATAATAATAGAAATTGAATCCCAAATTACCAAAGTCTGTATTCAATTTTTTTTAAATTTTTTTTTTTAAAATTTAGGAAATAACTTTCCATCAAATTGTAACATGTTTATTTAATTTATACAGTTATACAACAATATTAATAATTTTTGTAAAAAATTTAACAATTACCATGAAACATTTTTTTTTTTTGGGATTACTGGTTTTATTTTTGTAGTTAATGCTCAATATACCAAACAAACAATATAATTGTTATTTACTAACCTTATATGCAGCACCATTACTATTTTGTTGCCACTGTGCGGAGTTTTCCGGTATCCTCTTTAAAGTCCATTGAGTATTATTAGTTCGACTCAAATCTTGCTGTGGAGGTGGGCTAGGAGGTGGCGAGGATAAATCGATGATTTCAGAAGGTGGAACCGTAAGAGTTGCATTTCTCAAAATATTACGTTGTTGGTTGTTGCCCATTCGGGTATTTGTGTTTCCACCAAGCAATGATTGAGCTCCATATGATTGCTGTGACTGATTTATCATTGGTTGCTGTTGCTGTTGCTGAACCTGGACAACACTACTAGAACGTGGAGCACCATAAAACTGCCGTCCTTGACTGGAGTGAGAGACATTGCTATTGGACGGACTATACATTGAGGTAGAGTTGATGGATCCATTGGAGTAAGACCCAGAATTACTACAAATTAAATGTTGATATGAATGTTATTTTCAGGTTTAATTAAACCTGGTTTTATTCAAAACTTACACAATAGGAACAGGCTGCTGTAGGCCTGCCCGAACTAAAGGTGGTGGAGGAGCATGTCCCGCTACGTTGTTTATTGGAGTGTTACCTTGATGCATCAATGTTGGGTTCTAAAAATTTAATTTAAACAGAACATAAAGAGCTGTGACTTTGAAACTGATTATAGAAAATATAATAATTAATAGTTAAGCAAAATAAAAACACAATTTATGTAATGCTGTTATTTATGAGGTATTAAACTGTAATATTGTACATCAAACAAACTATATAATGTTGCCTAGAGGTAAATTGCAAATATTTTCAATATCTAATTACAAGCAGTTTTATTTGTATTATTATTTATAATACACAAGAATTTAAATGACATAATGATATTTATCAGTTATCTTAAGATAGTACTAGTCCAAAATTACTATCTACTATAATTTGATGTTAATTTTGCTATATAATTAAACTATAATGTTTTATGCTATATGTTTTTAATATCTTCTATATAATATCTACATGCTTAAATTGTAGTACTTCTATTTTGTTAAGTTCTTCTGCAATATTACAGATCAAGTTAAATAAACAAAATAAAAAATTTATTTCAGTTTTTTTTTTTTTTTTGGGAGGGGGGGCATAATTGGTTGAATTATTAAGCCACATTATATCCAGAACCGAATTACATTTGTCATGATAGTAAAACAATACCCAGTCTTATCAAAATCTTTTCAGATGTCACCCCATAAAATCATTAATTACAGACAATATTTAAAGTTAAGTTAAAATTATAATTAATTTAAGAGGATTGGAAGTGAAGATTTTCTGTTTTTGTCTTGCACACATGCAACATAGGAATTTTGATTTGTTTAATTTCCAATGTACCGAATGGTGAAGAGATAAGAATACCCAAAATAGATTTGAATTTGTCGTCAAGTCTACTTGAAATCAACTTTCCTAAATTTTTGGTTTTATTTAAATCCTAAAAAAAACCATATTAAAAAGGAGTAATCAAAAAAATGGAATATTTAAACTTTTGGAAAAATTAAAATAAAAAATTATAAATCTGGAAAAGTTGAATTCAAATAGACTTGACGACAAATGCAAATCAGTTTTTAGAATTCTTATCACTTTACTAGACCAATCAGTGTGTTGGGAATAGAACATGTCTAAATTCCTATGTTGCACGTATATAAGACAAAGACAGAAAATCACAGTTACCAATCCTCTTAACAAAATATGGATGCACCAAAATAAATATTATAAAAATATTGCAGCCTACTTTTAGGTATGCTACTACTGTAGAAAAAAAGTTAAAAAAGTTCGAATGTATAAGGCTTATCTGCTGTACAAAACAATTAATTGCTAACAAAAATTGATTCTGAGCTAATTGCGGATTAATCTTGATAAACTTACAATTATTAATTATTAATACAATAACATTATATTAGTTTAACTAAAAAACACATTATATAAGTGCAGGTTTTTTTTTTTTTTTTTTTTTTTTAATAGAAATTTCAGTAAAAGTGATTACTTCTTTTGGATAGCATATTATTGTATCATCAAGCATGTAGTAGATAGCATATATTTGAATGTAACACAGTAGACAAATTATAATTTTCAAAATGTATAATAATTAACATTACAAAGTTATGTTTGATATTTTATTTGAACACAGAGAAAAATACCATGCAATTAAATTTATTAGGTTTATATTGGATATTTTATTACTAGAATAAGTAAGTTTTTTAATTTGTTAGTAAGATAAATACAAATAACTTAACAGTTAAAACTTATTATTAAGAACGATTAAAAAAAAATACCGAGTTATAATATTGGACAGCGGCACTTTGGTTTCTGGTCACAGTAGGATAGCTAGGAGGTGGCAACTGCTGAGACTGAGGGTTATATGAACTAGTGTTTATCTACAAAAACATTACTTATTCATAGATATATTTTTTTAATACATGTTCAATAAAATTACATCAGATTGTTGCATATTGTTATAAATTAAAATAAACTCCCTATTTTGGTTGTGGTAAAAAAAAATAAGACATGTATTAAAAAAAAAAATTCATCAAAGCATTTTTCTCCCATTACTTTGTTAGATTCAAAGTGAAATCTCTGTTTAAAGATACATCTAAAATATTTAAAAAGAGGGTTCACTCTGGATTTTACTGCATATGATTATATAAAACCAATTTATTTTATGCAAGTTTAAGTGAATCCAATAGAACTATTTAGTTTAGTACTCAAAATATTGGTAATTAGAGCTGTTGTTACCCACTAAATTTTATTGAACCACGTTAAGCTAGTGTTAATTTCAACGTAATAGAAACATAAGAGACAATTTCAAGATAAATGACTATTATAATTATACCGCTAGTACTAGTTATCAGTCAGTACAAAATTTTAAAAAAAAAACATAATTTTCTTAGACTTGTAAAGAAATCAACCATTTTATATAATCTGATAGAGAAATAATTTGCTTAGAACTCTATAATAACATTTATTTCATTAATATGCTTTATAAGTTAGCCTGAACAAAAGAGTAACCTGATTAACTGCTTACATGTAATTCTTATAACCTTCTTGTAACCTGGTTAAAAGCAATGTTTAAGATGGGCCGCTGTAATAAACATGGTCAAATAGGTTATAAAAACAAAATAAAAAACCATTTAATGAAATTGTTCAGAATTATCTTTAACTTTTTTTAAAAAAATTAAAAATGCCATTTGGTTGTAAGAGTAAAATAATTGTTATTATTAATTGTTAACTCAACTACTCAAACTTAAAAAAATTAAAAAAAACCATCTCTTCTCTGTATTGAATACTTAAATTTAACATTTTCGTCTTTTGAAAGCACTACTAACCAGTCAGCCTTTAACAACTTTTTGCAAATTGTAAACTCTACCTTGAAAGTTAGAGTCTAGATAAAGCCTATTAGTGCATTTTAAATAAATAAATTTTAAAATTTAACTAGTAAATGTGTTCATTAGACCACTAGACTAGCGGATGGTTTAGAGCTCATTGGTAGTAACAATAGTAACAACGGCTCTAAAATAATAACAATAATATTAAAAAAAATACAGGAAAAACAAAAAAAACATTTTTTGATCAGCTGGTAAAATAAAAAGCAATAAATGAATGCACATTACATACCATTTGATTAGGTGTAGAAGGCCATATGGGCATACTCGGAGGTGGTGGTAGAGTTGGTGTTTGAACTACTGCTGATGCTGATGCTGCTGCTGCTGCTACTGCAGCATATGGATTTTCTGAGGGATGTGGTATTCTAATCCAGGAACCCGGGGTATTGTAAGTTGCAGTTTTTGCATTAGTAAGAAGTTGGGTGTCAACTACCTTAGCTGGCCAATATTCTTCAAAAACAGTATCAGGTGGAAAATAATTTTTTATGTCATCAAGACTAGTCACAGTGCAAGAGTCACTAGCAAATAACTCGTTTCTGATACCCTGAACCTTGCAACAAAATTTGAGGTACGCCAAATGCCAGTTTTCCAGCTTAATAGCACGATGTCTCAAGTTATCCGTTTCACCTTCAAAATAGAAGAGTGGAACATATTTATGGTTTTCTTTGATGCAGTATGGTACAACAGACTCTGAATTGATACGTATGAAACCACATCTTTCTCTGCGGCCAGGTGCAATATTGCATAGCAATTTTTTATAACAGGTTTCAAGAAATGCATAAAATTCTTTGACATCCTCTAAAAGAACAATAAAATCTTTTCCGACACAAAATGGCTCTTTTCCATATAAATTTTCGCTGTGTTTGTTGTTTATTTCATTAAGTACTTTTGCTTCATATTCCGAGATGAAATGACTTCTCACACAAGTACATGAGTATATGTCCTGGTGCAAGAAGTGCAAGTATTTTTGAAGCAATTGGTTTTCTGCTATTCGTACAGCTACATAGCGTACATTTTCTCCATTAATTTTCCGTAAAATGTAAGGAACTTGACATGTTCCAATTTCTTCCCAACCGAATAATCCTATATTATTTATATGAATATAAAAATAATTTATTAAAATCTAATTTATGTTAAAAAAATGCCTTGTTCGTCTCATTACCTCTTTCGCTAGGATAATCCTCTGTATCTTTTTGTGGCAAATTTTCAGTATCTTTAGATGAATTAGAACTAGGAGTGTAAATATTTAATGCTACTGGTCTACCGGCTCTATTAATATAAATATTAGTAACAGATTGTTGCCTCGCTGTAGCAATAGATTTTTGAAAGTTTTCTTTCATTTTAATAGCCATTGCATCAATTTCTGGATCATCAGGTTCATCTTTAACACTGATTCCTGTAATTTAATGGGTAAAATGTATTAATAATAATATAACTATATAACAGCTGATAATATATAAGTAGATGATAATTATTCAGTGTGTTAATGCATTATCAAATGGAATATTTTTTTTTTAATTAGGTATTTACCTATCAGCAAAATTATTTGAACTATTTATTTTCATAGACTCAATATTACCTATATCATTTTTAGATAGATACAATATATATTTAATTCTTAGGTATATTGTATATAATATAAATTATCAGTAAGTGCTTATAGGCAAATCAACAGTTAATACATTTTAATTTAAGAGGGTTACAATTTGATAAATTATATATTTTATTAAATGGATTACCATTAGTTAATTAACTAGGTATCAATAATTATAAAGTAATCAATAAGCAATACACAATAATACAATACATACACATTAATATCACAATAATATAATATACCAATGATTTATCAACGACTTCGTAGAGATTTTGATAAATTTACGATTTCTCTGTATCCAATATTCTTATTTTTTCTTTCGTTAAAACAATGAAAAACTCAAAATCAGAAAAACTACCAAAAACCATAGACCAAAAAATGCATAGATAGTTAGGTATCTATTTTAAGAAAAAATTAATAATACTATAATCTATGTAAAAAAAAATCGCGACATTGCAAAAAAAACGTTTCACCGAATTTCGTTCAGCATCGCGTTTGGTAAATAGAAAAAAAAAAAAGTTGCATTAGTGACAGTAGTTGATTTCACGAAAAGAGGACCTCGACGGTGGCGCGCCTAGTAGACTATTAGACGCAGGGGCTCTAAAACAAGCGCGAAACAAAGTGAGGCAAGTTTAAATTAATTACTTATTTGTATATTATCTTATAAATGATTATTTTTTACACCGTAATTTAAATGCAGTATTTCATAATACAAATTATGAACAATTCAGCTAATTTAGTTTCACGATTTTTATTTGTCTGCTAATACAAATAATACAATTAATAACATTAAAAAATATGAGAACCACTGGTTTGTAGAAATATCGCCGCGAGGCACGCCACCGTCGAGGGCCACTTTTCGTGAAAAGCACTATAGGCGAATTGCGTTTCTAGTATGTGTATACAGTGGACGAATTTATCTAATCCATACAATAATATTGTGATACGGCTTATCGCCACGACTGCCGTTTAACAGAAATAAGACACTAGGAAAAGTTTATTTTGATTTCGAATTTTGCCAATTCGTTCGAATTTCGTCATTTCACAGTAAATGTTTAAATTAAATATAGGGGTGTATAAATCAACAAAAAAAATTAGATTTTCGTACCAAAAACTCGTTTTTGGGTCATTGATACGATGGGAATATATCGGTGGAGCCCGTGGCGTTTACAGACCTCGCTGAATTTGGGTAGGGTGCACTTATTGTTTGAAACTATGAGGTTAAATAACAACGGTCCAACTTTCGAGTATTTACAGCTAATTATAACACTATTAAAAATACGTGATAATAATAGTAATATAGTATTTTATGTATTATCGATTCAAATAATTTAATATTCAATCAACAATTATTGTACAAATTAAAAATTATACATTCCGTATATTTAAATAAACGCTTGTAATAGAGCTTGATTTTTCATACAAGTATCGAGCTCGTGCTTATGTATTTCCGGGATAGGCGCCTTTATCAATAAAAGATAAAGGCTCACGAGGCGCATTGAAGAGCCCGTGGAATTAACATTGTACTCGGAACAAGAAACCGGTAGAGTGCGCCACAGATATCTATATTATCCGTATAATATGGACATCTACGAGGGCGTGTACCTATTATGTAAAACAAAACCCGCGATGAATATGCCTAGATATTCCCATAGATAATAAAAAAATGGGCACTTCTATAACAATATTGTCTAGGAATTCGTTTGGTTTTACCGATATAAATTTCTCCTTAAAATTAATAATACCGGTATAAAATAAAAAAATTAGAAATTTTTATTATACCGGTATAATTCCCTCCTTTCTTAATGTTCCCATCGCGATCATTCCACTGTTCCATGTTCTATCAAATTATCATAACATTTACGATTGAAATTTTTTCTCCGTTGTTTTTTTTTTGACATTTTTTAACTGTGAAGAATAAAGATAGAAGACTAGAGTGACCATTATATCGAAGGTAAGTGTACCGGTGTGATAACAAATGAGTATGGACTATAGATGTGATAATGATATTTTGTACTAACTGCAAGTCGACGAATTTCCTAAAATTTGGTATACCGGTGTAAAATAAAAGATACCGGTACTATCAAACAAATTTCTGGTATAAGCGAAGCGATGTTCCCGGAGGGGCGGTAAACTGAGGCGATTCATCACAGTGTCAATAAACACATCACTTTATGAAACGCCTTGAAACACTGATAAGGTATGGATAGCCTATCCATATTTTAATTATCTATTGATGTTTCATATGGACCAGTGTACACGGCTCCGGACATGTGGAAAACGTCGATAAAATTGCCTACACAAAACTCCTTAAATACGGTAAGTAGAACGTCCTCGCAACTTTCAACCGTAATACTGTGCAACAGGTACACTAACGCGACGCGGTTTTAATGTTTAATGATACAATATAAACAAACTCGTATATTAAAATACGCACGGGGTTTTTTTATTTAAAGATTGAACGGAATTCGAGTTAAAATGTGAATGAGTGGCAAGAAAAATAAAGCATTTAAGTTAGGTACCTGTTATTTACTAATAAATGCAAACATTCGATTCACTGTAAGACAAATACGATATTGATGAATACGCCAAGTACCTATATAAATATTGATCTTTACATTTTTCATACATAGGTAATAATAATTTTATTTTTATCTAAAAAAAAAAAATTAAACAAAAAAAAACTAACCATTGAATTCTGTTTAAATTAAATATCGAACACGAAAAAAAAATCGTACGTAAACGCGCATATTCTTCAACGATCGACAGATTTGTACCTGAATAAATGAGACACGAGTCGTCAGTCGAATAAAAAGTGCGATTAGTCGATTAAATTTAGTCACACAGTACGACCGACAAAAGCAAGTAAATGTATTACGAAAGTATAGGTTGGTAATACCCATCGCCAGTTATAGTACGCGTGCGGTGAAGAATAATAATGGCGGGTTGGTGTTGGAGGTAAAAAAAATCCCATAATTCAATACGTCGCTGACAGTTGGTAACCCAGGCGAACAACGGTGGGCCAGTGGGTGGTACGGACCACCCACAGCGCTCGAACCCATAGAGACAATGCACTCTGGTGGGATTTTCGTGTACTACACTCGCGCTCGGATAGATGGCACTGTGAGCCATAATTTAATTAAAACGTACATTTTTGAGTAATAAAATACGTATGCAGTGGTACAAAAACGGCATTAGAACATTGTAAAACGAGCGCTAAAACTACGCTGAAAAAAAATCGTTCGCGATTTTTAATATTATACTTAAATAGGGACTTTTACAAACACACAAACAAACAAACAAACATACATACATACATACATACATACATGCATACCTATATATACACACACACGCACACTCGCACGCACACACGCACACACGCACGCGCTCGCAATATTACATTTTGACCGGAGGTTAAATGAACGAAAGTTTGTTAATCGCGAAAATCTTCGGTAATTTTATAGGAAACATGTTGGTGATTTTTTTTATAGGGTACCTTGGTAAACGGTGAGAAAAAATCAGAGTATTCCAGAATCTGATGTACTTAATTATATCACGAGTGACTTAAACCGTTCTAAATCCCGCACAATCGGTACACTATTTATAAAATATTGTACTTTTATCGACGTATAACGGCCATCATATTACCTACATAGATTTTATTTGAAAACACGTTTCGTCGACGATCCGTCAACAATCGGATAAACTGCGACCGATTTCGATTGAAAATGCCGAAAAAAAAACAAGGATTAAAAATCGCGAAATATAAGAAGAAAAAATAACCGACGACACCCGGAGGTAACGTGCGGAACACATTTTGTACAGTTTTTACAGGAGGGTGATTAACAGCTAATCGGTGTACAATTATTAATATTTAACGATCGTGAAAATGTTGTAGGTAATGTGCTACGAGAAAAAAATCGCGATAATCGTTGTGAAAATCCACGGGATTCTGGAATCCGGCGTACACGAATATTAATCGGAGATCTACATGCCGGTTTTAATTTTCCGGACCCGATTCGTTCCGGATTTTCACGCGCTCCAGTTGTCAACTTACTAGTAATGAGCATAAAATATTTCAAAGCAACTGTTATTTTGAAAACAACGATGACAATTAGTAACAGTTCCCAAAATTAATAACGGGTTACCGTTACACTATTGCAAACAGTAATATTATTATAGTTGTCAACAGGCGGGTACCTATTTACCCAAAGGGTAAATCACCGATTAATACTGTGTTCACCGGAATCCACATTCCAGAACGCCACGATTTTCCCAACGGTTACCGAGGTTTCCCGTTGTAAGATAACCACCAGCGATTTCCGCGATTACCAGAACATTTGAACAACGCTTTTCGTTAGTGATATACCCCCTGTACCTACCTATTAGAGAAAAAAAAAATCATTCGTATCGGATAACAATATTTTGAACGGTAACACAATAATATTCGCCCGTCTCGTTGCAGTCAATTGCAGTTTCATATTAGGGTAGGGATGGGGGGGGTCAAACCGGTGCGGAGGAGAATATCCGCCGCTCGCTACCAGTTTCCTTTCTTTCTCGATAACGACAGGTACGTACCTAAATAATATTATGGCCTACATAGGTACCCGCCGCTCAAGTCTGTAATAAAATAAATACATATCGAACACAATCAGCATCGATCTTTACCCCATTAACCCCCTCACCCCCCATCACCTGAAATAATATGACCGTTACTGTTGTAAACATTATCGTTCAACACCGGAACACCGACGGTAGTAACAAAATGACGGAAATCGTATTTTCTTAAGTATCGAACGGCTATCGGGGTAGGTACCCGAGGTCCCCCCCCCCTCGGGTACCTACCCCGCTGAACGCCCAACCCTTTTGAACCAACGACCGTTAAAAATACCAATAGATTTTATCGGACCGATAATGCTGGTCAGAACGATAACGTTAATCGCAGACGTCTACGGGTACGTCGAAAATATTACGAAAGCACCCATAACGAAAACTAAGAATGTAAAAAAAAAAATAAAATAATTTACCTTCGTTCGCTGGCACGCTGACGACGGACGCCGCCATCTTCGTGCCGGGTTGTCTACGTTAAAATACGAAGACGACCCGGCAATCAGCTACGAAAACGTCCGCGAAAACAATAGTTTATAGATAGACACACAGTTTTTAAAACGTGGACAGCCGCATTTTAAAAAAAAAAAATTAAAATTTGGCGGGAAAAAACATGGGACGGTATAGAGCAACACCGACGGTTGCGTCTACGGGACTGACGGCGGATACTGCATGATAATGTGGACGGCCACTTCGGAGTCAAAGAGAGCGGCACAGGCAAGATCGAGACACGAGCTACCACGGGAATGATGGTTTCGGACGGAACACCGGGACACCGAAGCGCCAGTCCTGCCGTGGCAGAATGTTGGTGGGGATTAGTACGGCGGCGGCGTGGACGAGCGGGGGCACCGAGCACGGCGACGTACCGGATAATGATACACGCGCGATCGTGTGCGTGCGCGGGTTCTCGGTGTTTGCTAGTGTGTGCGCGCGTACGCGACGTAAACGTGCGGCGGTGTGCGTGAGAAAGTGTCACAGTGTGCGCGTAAACGGTACCGGCGTGTGCGTGCGGTACGATGCGATGATTGCGTTGTGAAACGGCCAAACAAAAGAGGAAACCATTCTGCGTAGCCTCTAAACGAGGTACGAGCCGAGACCCGTACCCCGCGACTCGCACGCCCGCCCGCCCATGGCCGCCGCCGCATCGCCCGTAGACGGCGGCGCCGTCGGCCAATGGCGTCGTCCCATCTACCCGCGTTGAGCCATTAACATGAAAAACCCATTACGCGGCGACCCCGTCGACTCGTACCCGGATAGAGGTTGCCCGACGTGCCGAGCTAACATAGTTCAAGGCTTCCTGCGTCCTAACCGAAAGTAGTATAATAAAAACACCGTGCTCACACAAACTGAACAAAACCTATCCGTCCATGTTGTGCACCGCCGCCACCACCGCCACCACCG
Organism: Cinara cedri; assembly: GCA_902439185.1. Lineage (NCBI taxonomy): Eukaryota > Metazoa > Arthropoda > Insecta > Hemiptera > Aphididae > Cinara > Cinara cedri. Next base: position 489,556 of record CABPRJ010000017.1, read on the forward strand.
CCACCGACGCCACCCATGCTCAATCGACCTGTCCCGGGAATTCTGTCTAATGGCATTCTCCGGTTCTCGGTGGCACGCACGCGCAGATCCCCCGTTCCGTCCAGAGATATTTAATTTCATCGTCGTAATAATATAATAACGACGGCCGTGCTAGCGTTCGTCTGGCCGCCGCTTTCTCTTCTATTCCGTACCCACCGTCACGGCCGCCACATCGGCCGCACCCACATTGGCCACGGTTTTTTTTTCCATTTCAGACCCACTTGATTTTTTTTTTTTACCCGTAACGCGGCACGTCGGTGTCGTTTTTTTTTTCATGGCCGCCGCTGTGCTATTTATTTATAGTACCTAGGCAATTTTGCGACCGTACGGCGGCGCGACGTCCGCCAATAATCCCGACCCGATATCGTACGCTCATTTTTAATTGGACGGCCGATTTTTAAAAACGTCTTGTTTCGCAACGTACGATAACATTCACACAATTATACAATAAATAACATTCATACAATTATACAATAAATAACATTCATACAGTTACACAAAAATAACGTTGTATAATTATGTTATTACAACGACAATAACGATATCGTATACAATAATAATATTGTTATAATAACGACATCGTGAAAACGGTTCGGGTGGGGGATTATATCTATTTGTATACAACCGGCGGGTGTACGAGCGTGCGATATTAGCGTGTAATAGCAATAACTGTTATTGCGCACAACGCTAGCGTGCCGTCGGGGGTTCCGTGATCCCGACGGACGAACAACGTAACCGTTGAGCGAAATGGGACGAAACAATTATAATTTTGCCGTTGATCCGCCGCGACGGCTGACAAACGCACGGAAAAATATTCCGAGCGACACACAATTATTGTTCGTCGGATAAACGCTTACGCGTACAAACGAAAATGTCGCGGATATGACTTTTTGAAACGTTTTTTTTTTTTTCCTTCGAACGTTCGTCGTCGATGATGACTTGAAGAAATATCACGCCGCCGCGATTATTACAATGCGGTTGTCGCGTACGTTTTCGACAACCGCAATATTATCGAGAACAACGATTATTATTTAAATTTTATTTTCGCGATTAAAAACGATCGCGGTTTACGTATACGATATAATTAATCGATCGATTTAATGATTGTGCGTACGAAACTGATATCGTCGGATCCAATGAAATACCGCGACAATAATATTTATTGTGTTACGAACGTTCCGGTCGTTGTTTTCGTACGCCGGGTAATAAACGATGTTTTATTGAAACGTTTGTGTTTCCGACGGCCGCGGTGGGTCGGTGGGTCTTTGCCAGCGAACCGTTTTTAATTGAAAACCAACACGATGGGGGAACAACGTTATCGGTCGGTTATCGATTTCCGGCGCAGAAAATTTTCGCGATAACGTTGTCGTGCCAATCGTACAGGGTCTATTTTTGTGCGTAATACCGATTCGGTCGTGCGTAGCACGAGATTATAAAATGCGCAGAGCGTAATAGAAAAATATTTCTAAACTGTCGTTTTATAGTATTTTTCAATTGTTTAACAAATTTAGAACAAGTGTACCGAAGAGATTTGATCAAACGCTAAGTATTTTAACATTTGTTATTTATTATTATGACGTTTTGAAACTTGTTGTCTTTATCAAAAATCGAAAAATATTTATGAACAACATTATAAATGGTTAACAGATTAGTGAAATAACTGTATTTTAATGGTATGGGGGGGTAAATCTTATATCGTCACCGTGAATTCATCGTCTAAACCGAAATGTGCGTAACACGGAATATTACAAACAATAAACACCGCAGTTGTTATTGTATCGGACGTCGACTTTATCGCTACATAATATCATAAAACGTCGAGACGAAAAGCAATAACGATCGGCTCGTAGACAATAATATTATTATATGCGTTTTAACGCCGGAAAAGAATCGTTTGTTTCGTGTGTGGTTTTTTTTTTCTTTTTGTCATTGTATTACATTGTACGAAACGCATCTTAGCCGAGCGCGCCGAGCACCGCGGAATTACAAGCGTTTACGATAACAATAATTTATTATTATTGCCCGTAACAATGTTATTGTACCGTTGACGCAGGTACAACAATTAGGTATTTGTTATTATTGCGGTAATCCCGAGACCACGGCCTTTGTGCCAGATACGTTTATCTAATCTTGTTAATTATCGATTTCGACGTTTTCCAACGGGTAACATAATCGCGTTGATTTATCGCGACAGACGGCAACCGATGTCCGAAACGGCGCGATAAAAACTGACTGGGAAAAACCTCGTACGCGATTAACGGGTCCGCGATCAGATCGAACGCGACGGTTTCGGGATAGCTGTCCGAAAATGTTATTGCGTATACAATTCAACGCGCACTCGGCACTCCGCGTCGGTTTTTTCTCAATAACTCGATGGTTTCAGATTCTGAGTTCAGCGAAGAATAAAAAATCGTTTTCACAAAGACGTTTGTTTATTTATTATTATTATTTTTTTATATGCTAACACATTTTCCACCAAACGGCTTACACCGATTTCCAAGTACAGCGCATTTCCCGAAAGGAAATGTTCTCTTGGCGGTACTTGAAAGCTGGTAATTTTTTTTTTTTTTGAAATTCTCATTAATATTCGAGATAACGAGGTAAACCCGGTTCTTTCGGTTAGAAAAAAAAAAGATTGAACGATTCTGAATCTGAAATAAGATTATCGTCGTCAACCGTTTTAATTAAATTTTTGTTACCATTAAGTTTTTATTATTTTATAATATTTTTTAATCGTTTTACCGTTGCTGACAGATATACGTTAGATTCCCGTCCGTATCCTACCATCCCAACTTGTCCGTCCATTTTTAACGTTCGTTAAACGTAGGTGGGTAGGTATAGAGGACGTGCAGCTCGGTCGGAGTTGCTTTTTTATTCGAGAATTCCGCGTAGGCGTGATAATAATACCTACTCGCTTCCGGGTGGAATATCCGTCGCGAGAAGCGAAAGTCGTAGGCGACGGGTATAAACCCGGACCGCGCCGGGAGAGGCGAAAAAATCGAGAAGAAAACCCCGACGGTCCGGATTTCAGTGAAGTGCTACTCAGGACTCGAGATCGAAAGTCTTGTTCGTTTCCTGAACAATAAAAAATAATGTATTCGTTCGAGACTAGGCCCGAGAAGCGAACGCGGTCCGTGAATATCAATTAATTTTTTAATTATATTAAACTAACTAATTATACCTAACTATTTGTATGCCTTATACGCACGGCCTCCGGGCGAAATTTATTTCCTTCCCACCTCCTCCGTCCCGCCGGCATAAAAAGATACGTGATTTTTCTTTCTTTTTTTTTTTTTTTTTAATGTTTTACGATTCACAACCCGCGCGTACGGGCCGAGAGATATTTCGGCGCGCGATTACCGTTTCGGAAAAAAAAAAAAAAAACCAAAACAAAACAAATTTAATTCTTAAACCGTATTTAACACGCGATACTATGCCGGGAACTCGATGTTGTGTGCGACCGAACGTCCAGAACGTATCGATAAAAACGAAAAAACTGCGCGAAAAAAATTTGTTTTATTTCTATTTCAAATACGCGGTTTTTGTTATTCGATTATATCAATTTCGCGTGAAAAAGTGTGCACGCGAAACGAAGAGCTCGAATAACGAACGAAAATATATTACGACCAGCGTAATACGGATTTTGAAGGCGTTTGCTTTTTATTTACTGCAATAGTTCTAAAACGAAGCTGTGTCGGCTATAAATACTGTAAGTAAACACGCGAAATTTCATTTCACTTCTTTCTTTTTTTTGTGTTTCTATGCTTTTTCAGGTTTTTAGGCACTTTTTTATTTTGTGCTTTTAAGTAACGTTTCGTAACGTTTTTCCAAAATGCGTTCGAAACAAACGATTTAACATTTATTTTTACATTACAATATGTACCGCGTTCCGGAGGAAACGGCTCAATCGATTTTATCTCCGTCATTTCTGTAACTATTATTTAAATTGTTTTCATAAATTATCCTAAACAGAATGGATTTAATTTACAGATTAACACTGTGGAAATAAACAGCAATAAGAAAAACAGCAGGCCCACATACCTACCTACATTACACACAATTTAATAAACCATGATTTGAATTTAATGCTTTTTTCGAGTTTTTTCCGGGGAAGATTTTTGGAGTTTTATTGCATTGTTTTAAATGCTTTTTTTTATTTGTCTATTGCTTCAAAATCCGTACTCTAACAATTATAACTGTCGCAGTATAATATTTTCGGCTTGTTATTTTATTTCCCGTCGGTTTTCGGCCGTCCTTTTTACTCAGTTTCGCGAGGACTATACTGAAATATTCTCTTTTTCCTCCAAAGCCTTTCAGCATCATCCAAATCGGTGTAATATGATGCTTAGTTCCGATTCGAGTTTAAGCGGTCGCATTAGGATTCCATAATTCTTTACGGTCATACTTCGGCGTTCGTCCCGTTAAATTCTCGTATTATACAAAACCTATATAGCTACTAGTGATGTGAATCCGGATTTCGGATTTTAAAGTCCGTGAATTTGGATTTCGGTCCTCAAATTCTGAAAACTATCTAGTTGGTACTTTGAGGAAGTCATTTTTTTGATTTTCAGAACTATTGGGAAAACACGTAGGAACAAACGGACTGTTAATATTTACGGCGTAATTTTATATTATTTTACTTAACTAATGTTTAATAATATTTTAGGTACCTGTACCTTTCACAAAATACTTATATTTGCTTTTTGTAGACGCGGTAAGATTTTCAAAACATTCTAGCAATTTTTAAGCTATTTATAGTTATTTGATATTTTCGTGTTTTTATGCGTATTTTTGTTTGGTAGGTATCTGTGATTGAAATTATTATTTAATATTTCGAGAAATATTTCGGATTGCGAATATCCGGATTTTCGAATTTTGGCAAATCCGGATTTTTCCCACCAATTTTAGGTACACGGATCGATAGCTCCATTGCGAGCGCGTAATTACCCGAAATGTACACATCTGAAATCTAGGTTTTCATACGGCTATCGAAATCCGAACCGTACGATATTATTCCGGAAATTGAAACGTTTGAATTAATTTAAATAAAATTATCGATAGTAATAACAATATTAAAATTTCGTTGGAATTCAAACATTTTACTATTCATCTTTGTACGTTTCAGACACGCGTCCACTTCGGATTTTTATACAAGTACCTATGCATTCGTTCGCAAAAAAATATTCGTCGAAATAACCGGTTACCGTAATTACTTAATAAAATAATTACATGTTCATAATTTATTATTCAAATGGTAAAACTTGTTTACCTGAATGCGTAATTTTTACCTTACCGTCAGTTACCTAAACAAAATTGTATAGGTACTCGTTGAACTGTAAATCATTTTTACTCTTTTTTATCTCTTTAATTGACAAGCGACGCGTTGAGTCGTATTACAGTGAAAATTAATCCTACAATTGAAGGAAAAAAATATTAATAATTTCAATCCAAAACGAAATAGATAAAAACCGACCACGCGGTTGCGTTATTATTTTCTACGAGTACCGATGCGGTTTTTTTTTTTTTTAATGTATAAGATATACAATCTATAGTGCATAGCATATGTAAAGAGACAGAATATACGGTTTACGTGAATAAAATGTCATCCATGAGTGACTTTTTGCTTGAAGGGTGAACGAGGAAGGGACAAGGGGAAAATAAAATCGAGTGAATACATTCGACCGTCGGCTATAATTATCAGGAAGCGTTAAAGTATTTAAGTAACTGGTTAGTTAATGTGGTTTGACAGACGTGAGAACAAGGATCCCTTGTAAAATATTCCAGATTCTTCTTCGATCGTTTTTAACGTGTAAATCATTGCGTAGTGTTTGGCTCGAAATGTATGGAGGAGCGTTAGTAAGTTGACGTAGAATAATATTCTAAGTAATATTTAAAGTTTGGATTTCGTTTAGATTCGATTAGTGTAAGACCGTAAGTCCAAATTGGTTTTGAAAATGTTTTGTAATTTATTAAAAAAGTTTGTTTTTTAAACTACAGTGCGTTTATTTTTTGTCAGCAAGGTTTTGAGCATACGAGCTCGAAAGTAAAACAGTAATCTTATGGATCTTATGAGAGGATTTCAAGTTAATCTAAAGTGACGTGCAAAGATTTAACTTTATCGGATTAAGGTGTAGGTATGTTATCCACTGAAACTGGCGGGTAAAGTCCTTGTTTTAAAGTAAACGAATTGTCTTGCTACGGTTCAATTTAATTCTCCATGGATCGAAAGCGCTATTTTTTTTTAAATAAGAAATTACAATATCATTTGCGTCACTTGAATGTGTAATGATTTGCAGTATAGTTACTGTTTATTATATATAATATTACTATACATAGTAATGCGCGGGCATTACTATTATTATAATTATTTTTGACGGAAAAAAAAAATAAGAAAAGTAGGACATGCTTCGCACCGTGGATAGGCCGCCGTCTTAGGTGAGCAATTCGGATGGTTTGCCGAGACTAATTTAGTTTTACGTACTGATAGCAACGATTGATCGGTTTTTAATCAGCAACGAGAAAAAAAAAATAGAGAGAAAAACGCTGATTCTGGGACTGGGTGCGCCGGGGTATTTGCTAAGAATTTTTGTCAACAACGCGATTTTCAAAAACTCCGAAACGTTGAAATATGCAATTTCTATGCAATAGGTACTTACATAATATTATTATGTATGTGGTATGGTGGTATACAATAATAAGCGTATACACACGTTTTTAAATTGATTTTTAAAAGACGTTTTTTAAGTCCTCGGTTTAATTGATATTTGCAGCGTCTAACCCGACGTATATGTTCAAGGATAGTTATTAATAATTAATAATAAATAAGTATTTAAACTTTAAAGGCGTAGTAAAATAAATATGTATAAAAATGTTATACAAATATTAGGTTATCGGCCAATTTAAAAATTGATAATAATTATATATTATTATATAAAAATAAACTGGGCTGATACTGGGGACGGGTGCAGTCATTGTTGTAGGCGGGGGAAGTTATATAATGTATATCTGTACGCAACAAAGAAAAATGTATTTTGTCATACGTTTTTCTAGAATTTTATAATGCGTAAATATAGTTATCGGATAACGTATAAAAACGTCAACAATTTATAAAAGTTATACCATTGATTTTAGGCTCTTTAAAAAAAAAAAATACTACTAAATAAAAAAAAATGAATACTGGGGATGGGTGAATTTACTAGGTGGAAAGTCGGGAAGGTAGGGTACATTAAGTGGTTTAGTTTGCATCGATTAGAAACGATAAATTAATGCTAACGAAAAAAGATTCGGAGCGAAGATCGGGTATACATGTTTTGAAAGGACGTAATATTTACGATTTTCATTAAAATTTGATTAAAAATGCAACAGAAAAAGGTCTCTTTTCGTTTTTCTATTGGAGCTATATTTTTGGTAAAATGCATCAACCGTACAAATTTAAAATAAAGGAATTATAACCGCCTCGGCCGTAAATGTATCGGTTTTCATTTTTTATCTTATTGTTTTTCTCAATTATGAAAACTGTTTGGACAATCAATAAACATGCGACATCATCGCTCTTCGAACACACATCATATAGGTGGTAAAACAAATAGATCCCTCACTACGCTTCGAATCTAAAACGATTCTGAACGGCGAACCGGTTAAACCGCTCTCTTAATAGTGCTTACCATTTTTTTCAGAGGAAAAAAAAAAAAGTCCGTGACGACTCAATATAAATCGTTTGTAATACACGAACAAAAACGTGATGTTCGCAGTCGACGACGGTGAGTTGCATTATTGTTATTTTATCAGTAACAAGCGGATCGCGATCGGACTATATTTTCTAGTAACATGACTGCGAACCTTTTTTTTTTAATGCCTTTTTCGTGTGCGACGTTACCGAATTCGTTGTTTATCAATCGCAACGGATTTATATTATTGATTGTAATTTATAATAAATGGTTTTAAGATTTTAAGTTATTCGCCCAAGTTCCGTTTTGTCATAAAAATGTTAAGAGGACGCTAAACAACACGCCTTTATTGTTTCCGTCTTACAAACGCCCATTATAGTAAAAACCTAGGCTGGGAAAGTTAACGATTTTTTTTAACTCGTTAAATGAAGTTATTTTAAAATAATAAAGTTAAGTTAAATTAAAAGTTACTCATATTTTTTTCGTTAACTCGTTAAGTTAAAAGTTAACTTTGAAAAAAAAAGTAACTTAACTTAGTTTAAAGTTAAAATTTTCTAATTTGCAAAAATAAAAAACTGCACACATATTAGTTTTTTTACGATCAAGAAAATTACTGGGGAAATTTAAAATTATACATACAAATATTAACTAGCTATCAAAAAACCTACTTTACTAAAATAAATCCTAGTTCTGAATTCATACTCAAGTCAATTTACCCAAGTGCTCGCATCCAAAAATTGAAAAAAAAACACCATTAATAGTTTCCTTCTAACTGCTAAGGTACCAATAATTTTAATTAATGCATACTAATTTTAAAAATTCTTGTAATCTTATTTACATTAAGTACATACAAATAACAATAATATAACATTGTCTTTACTCTTTATTTTAATATTATTTAGTATATCTGTATACACAAAGCTATTCAACCATATCTGTAAAAGCTTAAGTGAAATATGCATTATATATAAATTTAATTAAATGCCAAGCAAAAATATTAATAATATTACACAATAATAAATTTATATTACGAAGGTTGACACATGATGGTATACTTATACCTATCATTTTATTACTTATTAATTAGTTGTCTGCATTATAGGCTTCACCAATAACATGTAAAAATAATTATTTATTAAATTCGGCATTTTATCTGTATTGTGACTAGTTTTAATGCCGGTAATTATTGTGAAACCAAATTCGGACTTGCCGATTATTGCATTTTTATTTAATAATAGAAAAACGTAAACGACAACATTTGACATCCACTTCAGGGAACCCGCCACAGCGATAATCTTTATTACCTTAGGTACCTTTGAAAATATTAGTAATACAATTGATAATGTTAAACGTGTAGGTGGATATTATATAACCCATATTATGACTATTAAAGTTATTTTTCTTATTATTTTCGTCTACAGGAAAATCACATTAAAATAGAAAATTATAAGTATATTAAAAACCTCATTCAATAATTTGCATTATTCTTTGGACGAAAACTAACTTAATTTAGATAATTTTGATTGAAATTAACTTAAAGTTAACACGTTAATCTTAAAAAAGTAACTTATTAAGTTAAAAATTAATTTGTAAAAAAAGTAATGAGTTAATTAAATTAATTTTAACTTTTAACTCGTTATTGCCCAGCCTTGGTAAAAACACGCTTACATAGATTGCACGGCACTCGCTCAGTTTTGATTTTAGAATAAAAGCACCCGAGAGAGCAAACTAGAGAGCGATATTTGAAGAGCGAGACATTACGATTTTTTTTTTCGGAAACGTTTCAGTGTATTAAAAAATTTTGAAAACATCGTTATTTATGTAGTAAGGTAAGTCGCGGATGTAATATATTCGGAGAAAATGTAATAAACGCAAGGTCTCGTCCTCCGGAATACTGTTCTCTTTTAATTTAATTATCGGTGTTTTAACTCTAAAACCGAAATTAAGCGCGTTCTGTGTATAGTTTGCGTAATCAAGTTTTGAATATTTCATGCGGTTGTAAGTCGGAAAAAACAATATGCACAATACACGTGTAGCGTACTCTTAACAGTAATGGTTTTCTGTTATTACGACGAGCGATAAGACACGATTTGTTTAAAAAATTTACATAAAATGTATAATAAATTTCATTTCACAACTACTTAGATTTGGCTTACGCCATCATCAGGTTGCTGGTAATCAATGTAATTAAATGGTTTGCATAATATAATTTAAAAAAGGAACAATATAAGTTTTAAAACAAAAATAAACATAGTCGTTATAATATCATACAAGTTTTCACTTGTATACACACTTGTATGATATAACGACTACGTTTATTTTCGTTGGCCAACACTAAGTAGTTGTGAAATATAACTTATGATATACTTTATGTCAATTTTTTAAACGAACATTTTTTATATAACTAAATAAAAGTGCTATAAAATCTCAAATATACAATAATATACTTGTGTTTGCTTATTTTTTACCAACAGATACTGTAGTAGATGAACCATACCTTTAGTTCGCATGGTCTTGCTTAGTTCGACGAATACAGAAAGAAACAATAGCTAAACTTGGGACGACGTTGACTAAAAAAAATGTCCACAATCGTTTGTTAAAAAAAAAAATATAAGCGTTTTATTTTGTTCACAGTCTTGATACAAAAAAGGGGAAAACGTTCGCAATCGAGTTTCACTCTATTTACAATAAAACGAAGAAAAAAAAAGTTTTAAAAACTAGGTGGTTTGCGACCTATTGAACATTATCCACAAAGTGACCATATATTTTTTTGGTGAAAATCGAACAAAAAAAAAAAGCATCATAATTTTTATTATAAACAAAACTTTTTTTTATTAATCATAAACAAAGTTATATACCTATTATTATACTTTTACGGAACAAAAAATTAAATTAATTAATTATACTTATTTATCAATATAAGTAACTAATTTTTATAACAGACATTGTTTTCTTTTTCTATTTAGTTATTATAAAGAAAATTATATACTAAGTATATTTGTCGTTGGAACATATTTTCTTCAAGTCCAATTAACTACAAACCCAGTCTTCCGTCGTGTACACAATTGATTTTCATTATTTATTTTTTTACCTTCTAAACCGTCCAAAAGATTCCCCAGGGGATAACTGGACAGAGGTAAAAAAAACGGGACTGTCTTGTTCAAAACGGGACGTATGGTCTTAATAATTATCCATGATGGCCTAAATACGTTTGGGTATTTTATTTAAAATTGCGACGCGTTCGGGCACGAAATCACAGTACGTATTTTACATTATACAGGTCATTATTTTATTCCGATGTCATAACACGAATGAGCACTATAATCTACACTCACTATTCTACTGTTAAGCTATTTGATTTTGATGCAAACGACAAAAAGCAAATTGTTCAGAAGAATCCAAAAACACCTGTTTAAATAATATACGATATAATTTGTTTCAAATTTATTTACTATCATTTTTTACTATACCGTTTTTACCATATTTTTTGGCGCTTACAAAAACCCAATAAAATATCGATAAAGTAAATTTTATTTGTGATATACTAGAGTCCGTTCTATCTAAACGTCATAAATCATAGTGTCGCATACCGAAAAATGACAAAAAGTGAATTTCGAAAAATGGTCGTAATGCCTATTAGCCTTCTAATATATATATATATATATGATTATTATACAAATTTGACTTAATACTTAACATATTAAAACAGATGTACTTATTGGTAGTCTATGGTTTATGTACTTCTTAATATTTCTTTATACTTCTTAAACAAAGATTTGTACTTTTTTCTCATTTCAATACCCAAACGTGGTATTTTTTTAGGGATGTCAAGTGACCAAACATTATTGTGTGGATTTTGAATACAGTCAATACTGAACAAGTAAAAACGTTCAGTCGTGTATTGCGCCGATTTTTCTCGTGATCCGTCAAAAAGTTTGGGAAACACTGGGTAACTAAGGTAACCAAGAATGAAGAAATCAATAGCAATAAAACCAATGTGAATAGTTTGATTCGTTTTTACCGAATGTTTTCCGAGAAATAAAAACCAACACGTCGTAGTTTTCATTACGGGTGTCAAATGTCTGCTTTCGCGGAATAAAAAACCGTCGGTGTCAAATGTCTGTTTTCCGTCATTTCATTATCACTGGCATTCGCACAGTGATATACAATTTTCACAATATATTTCCACAATAATAAATTATTAAACGGGCTGTGTCGCATTCAATTCAGTACTGGGACGGCACTGATAAAAAATTGTAGACATTATCAGCTTATCGAATTATGATTTTTTTTTTCAAACTAAAAATGCGATTAAATTTTGGGTTGTAAATTGTATAATACTGTGGTCGTGTCTCGTGCACTATACCATTGATTTTATAGTATTAATAATATATATACGATAAAAACAATGTTTCTACAATGTAACATTTTATTACGTTTTTATTTTTTCTATATCGTCATGCGTCCCGAAAATATTTAACCACTACACGAATGTTGAATCTATTAAAAACGTAAAAAGGTTAGGTTAGGTCAATAACCTACATTCTCAAACTGCTTGGCTCCGTGATTTATGATTATCAGATCCACTAATGCGAATAAAATAGAATTTTTCTTTTTCGTAACAAAGCCATTCTGTCCCACCACAGAACATCGTATTGGTGACCGTGCAGAATCGGTATCGAATGACTTTCGAATCGAATCAAATACCCAATAGTTCGGTGTGGTTTTTATCACATCTCTACTACATACTTATTTTATAATTTTAAAGAAATAATGATTAATCTTAAAAAAAAAAAAATTATAGAAAAAAGAACTAATAATGTACTGTATTGGTGGGTCCACCACAGTTGAACTTGGGAAATTGGTAAGGTGGGATACATAAAGTTATTAAATTTATTAATGTAAATAATGATAAACCATTGCTAACAAAAAAACTATTCTGTGCGAAGTTTGTTTGTATACATGATTTGAAAGACCGTAATATTTACGATTTTTAATAAAATTTAATCTTAAAACCATCATAAAAAAAATTATTGCAATATGTTTAGTACTTTTTTTCTTTGACAACTAAGTAAAACTTATAATGAACTTTCTATTACATTTCCAAGCATTTCTGTTTAGTAAAACAATTATATTTACATAGTACCTACCTGCCACATACAAACGATACGTACAAATTTCACAAAAATAAAATGTCTATAAATATCTCAAAAGTCGTGAAAATGTTTTGAAAATTTTACTACGTCTAGAAAAGGATAATATAAGTTTTTGTCAAATTTTCAAGTCTACTGATATTTTTAATTAAATTACAAAAAGAAAAACAAAATTAAAAATAATGATGAAACCATTATTTGAAGTTCTTTCTGTAGTTTTTCCGGTTTTGCTTGATTAGATAATTGCTCAGTAAATCGAAAAACGACCTAATAAATCACCAATTAGATTAGAAATGCAACTAACAAGGTCTCTTGTCGTTTTTCTATAGCAGCAATTTTACTGATAGAAAACATAAACCGTAAAAGTTAAAAATAATGTAATACATTACGATTACATGTGTAACATAACGTAATACCGTACATTTGTCAGAGCATATAGTATTGCGTTTTTTCCCGGTTTTTTCTAATTATTATGAATGTTTGGAAAATTAAAAAAATACTATTCAGCAAATAGATTTAAAATGCAACAAAAAAGATGTTTTGGTAATTTTTGATTAAAGCAAGATTTTCTGGTAGAATACAATATTCTGTGTAAAAATTGAAAACAATGAAATCGATAACGCCGTTGCGCACCGTAAATATTTGTTCGTTTTTCCTATAATGTTGTCTTCGGTTTTTTCCAATTATTTTGAAAACCCCTTGGATTATTAAAAAATGATTTCTTTAATGCACCTATTGTATTCAAAATGCAACAAAAAGGGTTTCAAGTCGTTTTTCGATTGGAAAGGATTACGGACAATACATTTAATTTCCCTCTATATCCTACCTTCTCAACTTCTCACCTACAACTGTAGCCCACCCATCGTGCGAATCGTAACTTTTTTTAGTATTAACTTTGTTAACAATCAACGAATACTGAATTCAATAAAATGGATTGTCCATAATCTTTATTGTAGATAACAACAGCGTCAATAGGTAGGTATAATAGATTGTAGTACAGTAAAGAAAGCGATGTATTCAATTTAATGAAACTGGTTCTATTCAATAACAATTTATTATTTTTTTTTTTTTTGTACATTGGTTTATTTCTGTTCATGACGGAACTTACATATTATGTTTCTGCTTATGTACAATAATTCGTGTGGAAACTTACCGAACTCCGAATTCATGTTGGATATTCGAAATAATAATAAATTACTTTAAACATAATAAATAAATAATGTATTAATATACCGCGTGCGTAAGTTACAATTAAAATATTATTTACAAATGTATAATACCGATAATCCGCAGTGACGTCAATGTTGTCTAATCAATACGTTAATAATAGTGCGTACTATAATATTATATCTACACTTACGTAAATATGAATATATTGTTTTTATTATGATTTACTATACTTGAGCTAGAAAAATCGTTTGAAATAATCGGATTTGTTTACATTTAATTTGTATACTGTAAACAAACTTTAATGCGCTTTATGAAATTAGGGACTAGACTTTAGCATGACCTCTGGCCGAAAATCATGTTTTCAACGTGCTTGCTGGAAAGGACGCGTAGTTTAATGGATTTATGAACTGATGGATTATTCGATAAAACACGATAATAATGACGACGCAGACTTACATCATTAACGAGTCTGGCGATATTATTTTACCCACCCACAAATGTATTGATAAAATATCCCATGCTATCCTATACTCGATGTATGTTATCAAAGTATTGATAACATATACACATATTATTATAAAATATTGTAATTATTATTAAATAAATAGCCTTTTTCAAAAATAACTGAATATCCTATTTCAAGTAGGTACCTATTTCTTGCTTAATTATCCAACATCCGCATATTTGACCTCTAGCCGACCCATTCGTCCATCTATTTGAAAAAAAAAATCGCTTTCAAAAGCCTTCAGACTCGCAGAACTACCTTTGCGCCGCCACTTTATGAATATGACAATTTGAATAAATAGTATCAATTCACTATTAAAAATCACAAGTCGTGACACGTAGGTATATTGTACAATCATAATATGTATATTGTTTTCTTGTTATCCCATACGATAAAAAAAAATAAATCATAATATTATTAATTATACTGTGCTATTTTATAATATATTGTCTACGGTTCATAAAATATATACGATAATAACATCGTTCATTATTGTTTATAAAAGAATAAATAGATAAAAAAAAAAAACTTAGGTAATATTTTAATTACCCGCTTACCTAAAGAATTAAATTTATTATGGGCATAGATTTTAAACGTATGAATGTGGCTTTCCGTAAATGGTAATAATATTCAACTACTTAACGCTCAAGCGATAAAAAAGGTGATATTGTACAAGAGATATTAGTGATAGCAACAGCTCATTTTTGTGCTTAATACCGTATTCTTGTGTTTAATAGCTTCTATTATGAGGTCGAATTATTACGGCAAAGTCTATAATACAATACATTTCAGGTCCAACCGGATTTTAACTTGCTTAATGTAACGTACGTGCCTCCCCCCCCCGGCTCCTCCACCATTAAAATTATACTTTTTTCTCGTAAATATATAATATGTAATTTTTATGAATTCGTATGCCTAATACCGAAATTCATATAAAATCCCTGCCCTCGTAAAAATATAAAAAAAACTTTTGAGCGGCATAATTAGCACAATATAATATTATATCATGGAATATACATATTAGGCTTCAAGTTTTCAAATAATAATTGAGTGTTCTGATGTAAAAGATCGTCTCCCCTATTAAATAATGTGTATATACTTTACAGAAATGAACTTGTTTGGAGTACTTAAAATTACTTAGAAAATATTTTTAATTCCTTATTATAATTTTCTCAAAAAATCCTCGTAAATATTTATTACTCTGCGGTGGAACTATTCAAAATGTGGAATGGTTAAAGTAACCATACGTCCCGCTGTCCCAAGAGAAAGCAAAAATATCCCGCTTTGAAAAAAAGGTGACTGTGGAAATACATTTTATCAAAAAAGGACACGTATTTAATGATCGCAGCATAAAAAAATATGGTTGTAGAAACATAAAAAACAGTAACTGACAATTTACAAATTGTATATGGACCATTATAATTTTAAAGATTAATTCCAAATGTAATACATATATTTCGACCAGAGTGTTTAGTATCAAAAAATCTGTACAATTTTATTTTAATACAAATTTATATCAATACATGAAAAATTATAAGAATGTTGGTTACTGTGTTTGATTCGACAGTCGAATTGAATACCTACGCGTCACAGGATTGTCCAAAAAGTAAAGAAAACAGCTGTCTACCAGCTAAATTGCATAGGCTCTATTTTTAAATTTTAATAAACAAACATAATACATAATTATAAAATGTTAATTGGATATGTATTTAATCCAAAATTTAATTTATTTTTGAATTATTTGTTTTATTACGTTCTACTGTATTTTACAATATTTTCACTGTTTCATGTGAAAAATAATACAAATTATGGTCTTGTATGAATGATATACACAAGAAAATAATATAAATATTGATTATTATCATTTATATTTTTATTATGATCATACACCAAATATAACCATTAATAAATTTTAAGTGTACAAATAAACGTACAATGTACATTATGATGTAATTTGAATGAAACTACATTATTAATTTCGTTTCAAGTAAAATTTGAATTTAAATTGCCGACCTATTGTTAGATTTCGCTGGCGTTCGGAGGGAGAGGGTGAAGGTATCAAGTTTTTTTTTTTGATTTTCCTAGAATTGAGCATACAAGTTCATAAAAAATATATATTCAATTTTCATGAAGGAATAAAATTTAATGTATACCTGTAAGCAACGATGAACCATTGCTTATGAAAAAACGATTCTGAGCGGAGTTTAGTTGATATTGATGCTTTGACAACAATTATATATGTCATATCATAGTAAAATAATTAAATAGGCTTTCTATATTTTCTTTAATAATATTTGTTTAATGTTGTACCGATTTTCTCAGTTTTTCTACGTGTTTCCCGGTCTTCCCATGTTTTATCTCGTTTTTTTCACATTTGCCTGGAAAATTCTTGGAAAAATCGAAAATTGACCTCCCAAAGTACCTCCACAGTTAGATTTCCTTTTAAAAACATTGTTATCATTATAAATTAAAGCTAAATTGCTGGTAAAAAAGTTGTTCACAGGAAAAAAGAAGACCGCAATATATTTTAACTAATTTCTTATATTTTCCTGTTTTTCCTCAGTTTTTTTTTCAGTTTTTCACATTTGATGAGAAAACTCTTGATAAAATCGAAAAATGACCTCTTTAAAGTACCTCCCTATACCTGTTCCCTTTCAGAAAAGGTGCTATAATTAGCAAAATCTGAGCAAGTCATCTGGTAATAAAAAAACATCTTTGTAAAACCATAAGCTTCTGCGATCCACTCAGAATCTAAAATACAAAAAGTTGAATGTGTGAATTGTGGCTAGACCGTGGAAAACACGTGTGTCGTATTAAATCTATTGTACTTATGTAATAATTACATTCACTAAAGGAAACAAATGAGGGAACAGATAACAATATATATGCGCATAAATTATTAAAACCTTGAGCGTTTATAATTTTATGTATGCAATTATAATAAATTATGGGTACGTTTTAGATTTCGCACCGTTGCCTGAAATGTATTTTTCTTTCCCGACTGTAAACAACATTATTTTTACCTGAAAACTATCCTATCATCAACTGTAATATTTTTATTTAAAGGAAATTCTGTTGGATAGTAGCGAACATTCTTTAGTTTTCTTTAAAACTTCAGAAAAACGAAAAAATTTACTCAATAATGGTTTTTGATATTTTAGATTCAGAGCGTAGCGAGGAATCTATTTGTTTTACCATAATATGTGTGTTTTTTTTTCTTTTCGAAAAGAAATCTTGCTCCGATGTATCGTATCTTTTCTGAAAGAAAATTTTGTCAAGTTGGTGCATTAGCGATGTAATTTTTTTATATCCTAAGTAGTTTTCGTAATAATTGAGAAACACCATACAATTAAAATTGATTAATATTTAAGGCAACGTGGCGTCCTGGTTTAATTATTTTAAATTTTGCAAACGATATTTTCTACCAGAAATCATTCTTCAATTGAAAATTGACAATTGATCGAATTTGTTCCTTTTAATATATGGCCACTGAAAATAAGGATTGTTTTATGATATTCCAAAATATTTTTCATATAATTGAGAAAAATCAAAAAGACGAAAAATAAGATTGTTTTTTTTTTGGCTTTTATTTTTTACCATAAATATTGTTCCAATAGAAAAAAGAGGAGATACTTGTTTTTTTACCATTTTTCATCTAATTCGTGAGTAGGTAATTCGTTTTTTTATTATTCTTGGTAGTTTTATTAATAATTGAGAAAATCCGAAAAATACGTAGAAATAACGGGAAACTAAAATAATAATTTTATTATTTAAAATTTTGTTTTTGTAATGTAATTTAGTTAAAAATATTCTAGAGACTAGACATTTTGATAGAAAACTTATATTTACTTTTTTTAAGACGTGGTAAAATCTTCAAAACATTTGAGCCATATTTAGCTATTTTAATATGGTGAGTTTTTTACGTAATTTTATTGGGTAGGTAATCTGTAGATAAAATTGTTAGACTAAATAGAAATACTTGAAAATTTAACAGGAGGTTCATTTTAAATAGTGTTTAGTGGTTAATAAAAAATTTAATGTAATGTAGTATTTTTATAAGTATAATAAGATAATAAAGTATATATAGTTCATCACATTATGTTTTACTCGTGGGTTATATATTTTAATTTATTGGTCAATAAATTAAAAGAAAAAAAATATATTAATAAATATAATAATGTATAATATTATAATTAAACAAATGAGAACGAAAAACTCATAATGCAAACCGCAAAAGTAACAAAAGGTTTCCAATTTTTAAATGACGTAAAACAAAAGCTGTTTAAACCTTTTGGTATCTCACGTAAAACGTAAATGTCTCCGCACATTTTTGAATCAAAAATACGTAAAACGGAAATTTTTTTCAAATTTATATGTTAACGGTAATATATGTAACACGCTATTTTATTAATTAACTAGTTATTCCATATAATTCCTAAATATCCTCGTTAATACATATATATATATATATGAATTACACGGTTTTAATATAGTTAATATATACAATACCGATGTACTAATAAATAAAAATCGCATAATAATGTGGGATTTAATATTACCATTTTTTTTTTTTTTATATTTTAATAATTTTAATATTCTAATAAGTTGACGTTGTACAAATCAGAATAAACTTTTTTAAAGTGAATATTAATATTTTATGCATGGTATATTAATACATTTATATATATATATATACATTAACTAAATCGTTATTGTTAATTTATAAACTATCTACTTAGTATCTAGAAAAACTAGTTGAAGTATATAATTTTGTATTCATTTCACACATTAACTAAAGTGCCCGTAAATCCATAAAATTACTAGTTATTTTCTAGAATTATACGGTGTTTTCATACATTAACGCTAACATATATATGGTCTGCTTATTCCATTTAAAATATCGTTTAAGTAATATACATATATAAATCCGTTCCTTACATTAATAATTGCATGTGTTAAATTCGAATATTCTATTTTTTTTTATACAGGCCATTATTTTAATACAGTGTTATAACAACAATTAAGGCATTTTCAACTTAAAGATATTTTCCTTCGCTATTTTATGAACTAATTTAAATAAGATAA
The DNA here is from genome assembly GCA_902439185.1 of Cinara cedri. Classification (NCBI taxonomy): domain Eukaryota; kingdom Metazoa; phylum Arthropoda; class Insecta; order Hemiptera; family Aphididae; genus Cinara; species Cinara cedri. The sequence goes on from CABPRJ010000017.1 coordinate 509,175, forward strand.
AAATTCAAGAACTAAAATAAAAAAGAAAGAAAAGTAAGATAATAGGGATGGGTGCAGCCACTGATATAGGTAGGAAATCGGAAAGGTAGGATAGACGGGAATTAAATGTATATCTATAGAGCAGCGATAAACCATTGCTTACGAAAAAACGTTTTCCCATGTTTTATTCCGGTTTTTCACATTTTCTGGGAAAACTTTTGGGAAAATGACCTTCTAAAGTACCTTTCCACATCGATTTTCTTTTCGAAAAGGTGCTACACGTAGAAATCCGAGCAAGTCTTCTGGTAGAAAAGTTGCGCACAGTTAAAAAAAGAATATACATCTTTGTAAAGCCATAAGCTTTTTTGCTCCACTCAGAATCTAATAAACGGAGCATTTGAGTATACAATATACAGAGTGATTCATTAAGCATTTACGTCCCATTTTTAGGGGTGAATGCCTATATTCAAATTCTGATTTTTGGAATTTTTGAGCGTATTTAAAGAAGATATTTTCGTAAACTTGGATTATTCACAACATTTAAGAAACATCATGTGTTGATATCAACTTTGGTTTATAAATAAGAACCTATATTAGAAAATACAATAAGCAGATGGAGTTGTAGTCAAAATAAATTTTAGTGTTGACATTTTTTATTACTATCAACTCGTTCACGGGATATATCATTTTTAAGTTTATGCAGAAAGAGAATCGTAGTAAAACACTTGGCACTGTGCTGCTACATAAATATTATGTTCCATTACTCTTCCCCTGCTTATAAACATAAAAGTGGAATGAGTTGACGGAAATTAAACATTTCAACACTATAATTGAATTTATTTAACACTCCATATATTTATGGAATTTGTATTAAAGGTTCTCATTTGAAAAATCAAAGTTGGTATTGCCAACAGGCAAAATGTCGTGAAAAATCTAACTATACGAAAAGATCGTCTTTAACTACACTACAAAATTCTAAAAATCAGAAATTGCATAAACACATAATTTATCCCTTAAAATTGGGATAGGCGAGTTTAATGAATTATCCTGTGGATAGTATTTATTATACAAATTATTATGCAACCAAATTTTCATACGAACAATATTAGAATAGTTGGTAATAATAATATAAGATAATACGTTAGTCATTAACGTCAATGAGTAATTTGTCAGCTTATGACTCATATTGCTCATAAATCATAATAATTGACTACAATTGGATATTTATTTTCAAACCACTTGTATGTAATATTATATTGTGAAATAAACCATTAGAGTTGTTAAATGTTAACAATTGTATTTTAATGTCTGGGTGAGTCACGTAACATGAGAATCAAGAATCATAAAATATTTATGCGTATGACTTGATATTTCTATTTTTAAAACAGTTATAACTATAGAGAAAATGAAATCCTAAAAATCAAAGCTAATAATATTTAAACTGAAAACGTACTTACGGCCTATACCTGTTTTGAATTTATTTTAGGTTATAACTTTGTATGCGTTACTACTAGACAAACTCGGTACATTTAGTTAATACAATTGTATTAAATAAAGAGAAACTTATTTATAAAGTATATTTACATTCAAAACCGAAATCACGACAAGGGGGTAGGGGGGTTTAATAAAAGTAAGATTTCTGGTAGAAAAGTTGTATACAAACAGAAAAAAAAAAACAAACTGACATACTTCGCGCGATGGGTGGAACACCTATGTTGTTGAGAAGTTGAGAAGGTATAGGGGAAATTTAATGTATATATTTGTACTCAACGATTAATCATTGTTAACGAAGAACGATTCCGAGTGGAGTTCGGTTATACATGTTTTGAAAGGCCGTAATATTTACGATTTGAAAATAATAATACATTTCGTAAATTTTCCCGTTTCTCTTACGTTTTTTTTCCCTATTTATTACGAAAACCCCTGGAAAAATCAAAAAATGATCTCCCTAAAGTACCACCCCAGAAAAAGTGTTACACTTTAAAATCGGAGCAAAATGTTTGGTAGAAAAGTTGCCACAAAAATAAAAAATTAAAAAAAAAACAAAAAACAAAAAACTTTCTGGTAAAATGTGTTCACATAAAAAAAAAAAAAATCTTTATAAAACCAATATATTCTTCGCTACATTCAGAATCTAAAAGTCGATATCCTTTGCAATAAGGGCGGATCGTTGTTTTGAGAAGTTGGGAAGGTTTGGTAATTTGATTAATATCTGTACGTGGCGGTGGTATATCATTGCATACGAAAAACGATTTTGAGTGAAGTTTGGTCAAATGTGTTTTAATTAACTTTAATTGAAAATCGTATTGATTCGTACACGAATGTGTAGTATTTGAAACGAATCTTATCATAAATCTGTACTGATAATGGCGATAAAAATAAATTGAAAAACTGACATTTTCAAATATTTAGTTGCTAATAAATCAAGAAACGCCAGAATACATTGAAATTCACATCACTAATAATAATGCCTAGAATAGACAATAATAATGTAAATATTTAACGACAATCGCTGGTCTCTACAATTAATTTTCAGTGATTAAACAACAAAAATAAAATCGAAATTAACATCTGTTAAACGATTATAATATTTCTATCAAAATGTGAACTTTGAACCCCATAAAAAGAAAAATCAAATAGCGACTACGGATTTTCGATATTTTTTTATTAAGGCGTGCTTAATAAAAAAAAATGTATAGTAAACAACATTCCTTGATACGCTTGGAACCTGAAATTTTACGAGTGTTATCAAGCGTGAAAATTAACACTTGAACTTATGTTCATAATTCAAAATTTGAAATTTTTAAATATTTTTCATTTCCGTGGAATAATCTGTATAACTTTATATTTACAATAACTTCATTATATTATACATTCAAATGAAACAGAAGTGTTTAGTTTTAATAATTGGGAAATGGAATTGATATGTATGGCAAAATGTATAATTAAAAAAGAAAAAAAACACACACACACACACACACGTCACACATCGGTCATAATAAAACATTGAATTTATAGTATTGTATAAAACGTGTGAAACATAATATTATGTAAAATTTGAAAAGAACATTTAAAAAATTATACTAAATATTAATAAATTATACTAAAATTATACTATAAATCGGTCTTAATATTATAGTTTCTGCGATTGAAACTTTTATGATAGATAAACCATTGCTTACGAAAAAACGATTCTGAGCAGAGTTCAGTTGATGTTTTAGCAACAGTATATATGTCATATTACAATAAAATAATTAAATAGGCTTTATATATATTTTATAATAATATTTGTTTAATTTTGTATTGATTTTCCCGGTTTTTCACATTTGCCGGGAAAACTCCTCAGATAATCGAAAAATTACCTCTATAAAGTACCTCCCCGATCGGATTTCCTTTAAAAACAACTGCCATTGTTATAAATTGGAGCGTGATTTCTGGTAGAATAGTTGTGCACAGAAAAAAAAAAAATCGTAATATTTCAGTAAAATACTTCATACATTTCCCGTTTTCTTTTCGGTTTTTCGCATTTGATGAAAAAACTCTTGGGAGAAGCGAAAAACGACCTCGCCAAAGTACCTCCCCGCACCGGTTTCTTTTCAAAAATAGACGCTACACTCAAAAATCTGAGCAAGTCTTCTGGCAGAAAAATCGTCCACGGGAAAAAACAAAACGGACGTCTTTGTAACGCCATAAGCTTCTCAGCTCCACTCGGAATCTAAAATCCGAATTGAAATATTCGCAATACGCATGTTTAAAATTATAAAAAAAATTGTGCTCGCAACAATATCGCGCGATGATAATGTTATCGTGTGCGTATCACGCGGGCGTTCTACGGAATTGAAGTTTCCATGAAAAAACCCAATCAACGTTATACCATTGTCATTGAGTTTTCCGAGAAACCCTGCGGTCCGTCCTAGCGAAAGGATTTCTCTTGTTTAGAGAACTACGTCTGGCTATCAGTCACACCGAGACTGGGGAATTATAATAATTGTTTTCGACAACAAAAAAACGGACGTTTCTCGGAAAAATTCCGCCGCAGACCGGACGGCGTTACGCGTTACGCGGAACCGCCGGGCGATCGGGCGAGTACGCGTATTCCGCGTCGCGTCGTCAGGGTTCCCGGGAATAATAGTGTCCGGGCTGATCGCGTAACGGCAACGGTTTCCGAGAATCGGCCGTTTACGGGGACATTACGAATCGCCGGCCGGGCACGTCGACAATGCTACCGCGTCCCAAAAAAAGATTTCTCGGGGAACGACGCCCAGCGTTACGCGATCGGGGTTACGACGGTCGGCCCGTGGATCGATTGTCTACACCGCCGTGGCAGCGGTTCCCCCGACCGGTGCACGTCCACACACGCCGCGAAAACGGTTCCGTAAAGAAAACGAGGAATAAGGAAAATAATTGTTGTGTAGCTGTAGGCGAAATATTTTCGATGATTAACATTATTGTTGAACAACGGTGTAAACGTTACCGAAGTATTTTTCGCCCGAATAGTTTGTGTTTGGAAAATAGTTTCGAATAACATTCGTCAGACATTTCAACAATCTCGTGTTTCTAAAACGTTTGGTTTCTACATGTTTCTCGGAAAGAAAGAATAAAATGTCTTGTTAGTAAAATGTTTATTATTTGACCACTTCAAAATGTATAAAACGTTATCATTTCCTAAATGCTGTGTGGAGCGTTGGCGTACCGCGAGCGTACTCCGGGGGTGCTGTGGAAATTCCGACGGTCAAAATCCCGACAGCGTCGAAATCCTGACAGTCGAAATTCAGAATTTGTCAAAACACCGACAGTCGCATACTGCACAATATTGAAAGGGCTTTCTTTGTAATATTCAAAAATATATTTATTTTTTTTTTTTTTATGTAAAACATGTACGCTGTTATAATGTGACGAGTTACTGAATGTGTCGACTTCATTGTATTAATAATAAATTTCAAAAAAGGACGGACATACTTCGCACGTGAATGCAGTCACTGTTGTAAGCGGGAGGTTAGGAATGTAGGATACGGACGGGAATTTAATGTATGTCTGTAAGCAACGAATAACCGTTACTAACGGAAAAGCGTTTCGAAAATGCTTTGTCAACAATTTATATTATGTAATATTATGGTAAAATAATTAAATAGGCATTGTATACATTCTCTTTAATAATATTTGTTTAATATTGTACCGATTTTCCGGTTTTTTTCTAAATTTTTCCCGGTTTTTCACATTTGCTGAGAAAATTCTTGGGAAAATCGAAAAATTATCTCATTAGAGTATATTCCCAGTCCGATTTCTTTTCAAAAAAAAATGCTATCATTAAAAATTGGTGCAAAGTTGCTGGTAGAAAAGTTGTTCACAAGAAAAAAAAAGGGCCGAAATATTTATACTAATACTAATAACTACATTCGTACATTTTCCCGTTTTTCCTCAGTTTTTTCCAGGTTTTTCACATTTGTGAAAACTCCTGGGAAAATCTCTGAAATGACTTCTTTAAAGTACCACCTCGAGAAAATTTCCTTTCAAAAAAGGGTCCACATCGTATACATCGGAGTGAGATTTCCGGTAGAAAAAGTGTTCACATAAAAAAATAAAGTATAAACGTCTTTATGAAATGAATACATACTACGTTACACTCAGAATCTAAAAAGTATAATTTAATTCTTTTTACACAAGTCGATAACCAGTATAATTTTAAGTGACATAATTAGGCGATCATCAACAAAATCTCGGGGGATGCCGATAATCATGTATCCAAAATTTTGTGCGATATTGTCTGTTGGAATTTTAACTTTGTCGGGATTTGACTGTCGGGATTTTAAATGCCTCCCGTGAAAACCATGTGAAGAGCGCAGTGTCCCTTGATTTTAAAAATAGATTGGAAACCACTGGTTTAATGTATGTGTAATAAACACGAATTATATAAAATCTGTTATAATTAATTTCATACCGGTTTGTCACTGTGTCTGACTGTATTATAATATGATCACGCCCACCACTCATTTACGACCGAACTGAATACCCGTAGCTTTATCTCGGTTTTATATTTATATCTCAAAATAATAATTAATAATATTCAAATAAATTCGTAATTAATTTATAAAATTTAATAATACTACGTGTATAATATTGGGGGGGGGCGGATACAAACGGGGACTGAAACCCCTCTCTTCACACGTGTAAGAACTTAAAACTTAGACTTGTAATTGTACAAGGGATCAATACACTTTCCTGACATTCAATTGCCCGACATCATAAGCCCGACAGTACCTAAGTCCGGACAATACATTTTACATATTTTTACTGTACCTTACGTACCTTACTACTATTATACAATATTTTATTATTATTGTTTTTTTTTTTTTTTTATTAATACATAAAGACCAAAATCAGATGAATATTTTATCACCGATAATATCGTTCTATGTGAAAAGGTATCAAGTATTATAAAAACTATACAAAAAGTAATAAAGTAGATAAATAAAATTTTATTGCGTGTATGTTACGAACTAAATTGGTATGTGCATTCTCGAATAAACCGATAGACGATGAAATTTCGATTTTAAAAAAAATTGTATAACCGTCTTAAACATTAATTTTGAATGTAACATCGAACAGTAAATAACGTAATATTTCATTGAATTTTTGATACAAATTTATTTATAATTAAACTTGATATTGTCGGAAAAATGTAGTGTCGAGCAAATGTACTGTACGACAAATGTAGTGTCAGGAAAATGTATTGTCGGGCAAATGGTGTCGGGCTAACATATCATACCTCTTGTACAATACATATTTAAATTACAACTTGTATCAAAAATACACGCTTTTATTAATGCGTACGAAAAGTGAACTTTTTTCAGCCACCAACTTTATTTATTTCCTAGATCCACCCCTGCAGTGTGTGTATTGATTATACTTGGCTAAGAAAACCGAAGTTATAAAATATACATACACGATATTATACCATTATAATGCTATAGGGTACAATCGGATTTTCTGCAGATACTTTAGGGTGTCGTGAGTTGAAAAAGTTTGAAACCTCAGGTTTACAGATTCAATTTTGCGGATAGTAAACCCCGCTTCTCGAATTTATGAAGATAAAACTAGTTTAAAATGCAGTCACGAGACAGATTATTTAAGTACTATAGATATCAATCAAATCAATCAGAAACAATAAGAAGTGCCACAGCTCTTTCATAAATTGACTGTTGATGCTATTAAGTTAGATATTGGAGGACTGTATTTAAATTCCTACATTGATGATGTACTACATTTGAAATTATTGAAAGAACCCTGATAGTTTCTTCGAAAAAATTATGACTTTAAAAAAAATTTGACCAATGACTTTACGAGATTATTTCAATTAAAATGGTTTGCAATTTATCCATTGCTAAGTTACTCAGCTGTTTCCAAAGGTCCACTATTTGTAAAAATACCCCAGGCATTTACAGTCATTATTTAAAAACAAAATGAATTCGTTGATAATATTATGTAAAATAAAATATTTTCACTACCATTAAATTTGTTTTCAATATTTTATTTTTATTTTTAAAACCCAGGGTAGTGAAATTGCACCTCCTCGCGGCGCCTATGACTATAAGTGTCTACGAATACCGGTAATTTATTTTTCGGATTGACTTTCCCGCGACGACGACGGGTAATATCGCAAAACTAAGTTAAATCTATAACATCGCAGAGTGAATAAAAACGAATAATAAATTATTAGGTGTGTTTTGGCGATTAACACGGTTAACACGATTAACACTGATAATGATTAACATTCATTATCAGTTATGTTTATATGATTTTGGTTAATGGTTATAAATTCGCGAAAACAACGTGTTTATATAGTTATTAAAAATAATATGAATTGATAATAAAAAAAAGTACTGAGTAGATGTTAATCTAATGATTATTTAATCAATAACCAAACATCATAACCGTTCACTTCGTTTGGTTATGATTTATTTTCAGTAACCTGTAACCAAAAGTTATAACCAAAGTAATAACCAAAATCGTCAAAACGACTTGTTTATAAAATACCAGTAACCAGGTTACATTTGGTTATCCGCCAAAACACACCCATTGAAATATTATAAAATACGTTGCTATTATTATATAACACAAACTATAGCTATAGAAACATTGCTCCCGGGCCTCTTATAATCTCTAATAATACATTGTTCATTATTATCGTGACGAATATTAAATACATATTATTAAAGCTAAACAAAACCAAATGATGGTATAATATACAACGTATAGTAATTTATTTACTTGCCGCGAATTAGGAGAATTATAAGAATTATAATTATATTAACAATTATATTGGTTGTTTGAAGAATAAATTAATAAGAAATTATACCCGTAAAATGGTGAAGTAATTTTTATTTTTTTCACTTCCTGATAAATTACTTAGGTACTTTATCAAAGTAATATTACCGATTTACATCAATACTACATATTCAAGGTCTGCGCCACACGTAGCCGTTGCTCGTATATTACACATTTTGTCATACACGTAAAATATTATCGTTTCGAAAATCTGGATAATGTAAAAAATTGTATTTTTTTTTTTTTTTAAATAAAATGAATAAACAAATAGGGTCGGTTTAGATCGAAATCCCGGTGACTTTTTCGGTTCCAGTTCGCCCCCGAATCAATAATTGAAATATACTAACCAATATTTCAAAATATTCCTATACAATACTCGAATACAATTATTTTTTTTTTAATTATGTGTACTGCGATCAGTATAATATTTCTTTACTATGAAAGTAAGTATAACCGCCTACGTATAAATTACTAATCGAACTACTCGCTTGATAAAACATGTGAATGTACGTTCATTATCACGGTAATAGACATAATATTATTTGCTTGTATGATACCAATTAACTACTTTATTCAGATTGTTATTTTCGAATATTCTCACATAATCTGGAACGCATGTACTACATAATTATGTAGTCGAATAATAAACGGTTCACAGATTACTATACAGATAATATGTTTTTATGTGTTTGAAATTAGATTAAAAATATCCGGCCATTAGGTACATTGCGTTTAACACCGAGAGTTGAGTCTAAACAGCGGACTAAAAAAATGAGTTAATATTACAACTGATGGGTGTGAGTGTGTGACACTGTTTTAGTATGGGAAGATAGGAATACATAAAGTTATTCAATTTATATCTGTACGTTGCGATAAACCACTGCTAACGAAAACGATTTTGAGCAGAGTTCGGTTATACGTGTTTTGAAAGGCCGTTACATTCACGATATATAAAACACATTTTCAATAGGTTCGTAAAATAAACAAGGACGGCAAGTGCAGGTTCAACGTCCTTTTAACTACAATGTACTATATTCTGTACTGCCACATCCTGCTGCTGGTATAGTACCCAGCTAAATTTGATCGCATGTATGGTACATATAGTGTTTACGTGGATTAATGGCTTGTAATGAATAACTCAATGATTTCATTGAATGTATAAACACCGTATGAATACCATTCGTGTACCACACGAAACGACAATGATAACGAAAATTCAACATTAACCTCGGCGTAGTCATAATATGAGAATAACGTGATCGTTTATAATTTTTTCTCTCATCTCATTCTATTGATAAATAATAACTATCACTAAAACACCATCACGTTCGCGTATACGGTTCGGGATCATTTGAAATAATCATGCTCAGTAGCCGATATTGTTAAAATGTCTATAACGCATAATAAAATCGGTAGTTGTGCCGCCAGACGTTCCTCCTTTGACCGTCGCTTAAAAAAAAAAAAAAAAAACCAATTTAACGTGTCTCCCCGTTTTTATATTATTATATGGCATTAGTGTCACCAAGGTAACCCGTACACCGACAAAAACAATTCTATTTTTGTTTTGAAATACCAACAACCCCACTTTAAGCCACCCTTTAGAGGTTGAATATCGGAAAACCAGTATGCTCGTATCATATTATACCGGAAACCAACTCACACGCATATATAAACAGCCGACACTTCATTTTGTTATTATAGACGACACTGTTTCATTAAAGTGATGAGTTTTTTTCGTTTTTTTTTAAATATCAGGGAAAATTTGTTCATACTTTGGTATTTTAAATTTTGAGCGTGCGAGGAATGTTTCGTATTTACATTTACATATTTACATTTATTGACGTTTATTATTTTTGTTTACATATATATATATATATATACGTGTATATATATATATGTAACAGGTATGGTATATACATATACATATATATATATATATATATATACTGTGTACAAAATTTCTTTTAGAAATTTTACTCCAATAAAAACATGCCAAAAACTTTTTTTTGTTGTAATTTGGTTCTAGTTGGTATTTTAAAAAGGTAATTTTTTGTAATTCTCATTAATATTCGAGACGATAAGGAAAAATTGGTTCTTTAGGTTAAACAAAATTAAAAGATTATGTATAAAATTGTCGTTGGCAACCGTTTTATTTATTTTTCGTTATAATAATTAGGTTTTCGTTATTTAAATCTCACAATCTTTTTTAAACAATTGTTGTTATGTGAAAACGCACATTATTGAAAAAGCAATACTATTGGTCGAGCTCCGTTCAGAATCGTTTTTCGTTATTAACGATTAATCGTTGCGTACAGATTTAAATTAAATTCTCCTCTATATCCTATACCTTCCGAAATTCTCACCTACAACAGTGGCCCACCCGTGGTGCGAAATCCGTCCGGTTTTTAATTTTGTAAAACCAACTTCGTCAGCTTTATATTCGTGGACGACAGTATATTATAACAGTCGACATTATCATAAAATAATATTGAACAAATAAACAAATTATACAACACCAAAATAGTGCAAACCAAAACAGTGGCTGAACATTATATTTTGATCGCGCGTGTGTCATTTGCTATTCATCAGATCCTACACGTTAATTAATATACGAATACTTTATTTCAATTGTTTATCATGATTTTAAAAATTAATGGCTAAAAGCGTTTTTACTGGGGGGGATGGATGATTCGATTCGACACCTACCTACAATAGAATAGTAGTAGGTATGTCGAATGTCGAAAGGTAACTTATTTGATATGCATTTCCATATGTTATTAGTTATTATGATGTTAAAAATGTTCAAATATTATACAAGCAACATTCCGGTAACAACGGCAAGTAACGCACGGGGCAAATTTGTCACGTGAAGTTTGTTTAATACAATTAATTACAAGAGACATATTATTTCGTAGTCAATACATACTGAACAAAGTTGTTTCGTAAGTATTTTTTCCGCCCACTTGCTTAACAGTATACATACAGATCATTTTAGTCATAATAATAATATTTAATATAGTAATTAATAGTACAAAAATTATAATTAATAATTCGAAATATTAAAAGTATTAATATGATACTATAAATAATCATTAATATACATACCTATTTATTCGTTGTAAAACTGCGCTGGGGTTGATTGTAAAAACAATGAAATAATTGCATGCGAAACAAAACATATTTTATTTCATGAAACCGGTTTACTCCATTTAAATACATGCGTTTTTAAATGACGAAACAAATGTCTTGTTCCATGAAATTGCATGAAAACAAATTTCCCCCGTGTGTCACCCGCCTTAAATAAATAAAACAAACTAAACGAGCATTTTTTTTTTTTTAAATTTTACAACGCACTTTTACATCTACATTTGGAATAGCGTTTTAAAACGATAAAACAAATTCATTGTATTATTAATTAGTACCTACGGCGATATTTATATTTTGTTTTGTTTTTAAACAAAGGTATAGACGAATATTGAAGATATCGAGTATCGAGTATACAATTTTAAAATTTTCGATATTTGTAGCTTTTTACGAACAGCACCAATCAATCGGCGTATTATACAGAATGAATTCACTCGGAGAATTTTTAGTTAATTTGTTTTCTGTTTTTTTTTTTTTCATTAACCATTATATTCCATAGTGGTAACGATTCCCGTTTAAGCTTTATTTTGAAATCATTTTTAATTAATCACCCATATACCTTGAATAAGTAAATACTTTTGTTTTTTAAATAAGCATCCCCATCCTCTTTTGAAACACAGATTCGAATAGACAATATTATTCTAGAAATTTCGATACGCATAACACTAACATTGAATTTATCGTTTATTTATTTATTTAATTTTATAACGCTTAAGCAGGTAATGATTCAAATACAATCTATTTATAAACAATATTATAAGTTAAAAAATTATAATAACAGTTAAAAAACATTTAGTATAGTATTATTCCTGGAAAATATGGTGAAGAGTAAACTCATTTATTCCTTTGAGTATTCTGTGTAGGGAATGATTCTGACCATACGACGTGCGATGTGAGGAAGTTGTAAAAGGGTGTGGTTTTTATAGTGTAGTGGGCGGAAACTGGGGAGCATATTTTCGATAGGAGGTCAAGTGAATCAATGGAGCCATTAAAAGGATATTATGAGTTATGACCGGAGGAGTAGGAAAGGGTGAAAAATTGCATGTCTATGACAAAATCGATAAAAATATAATATAATTCTCAATTGAATTTGCGTCCAAAAAGCGGGGGTTCCTATTTGAAAAATAAAAGTATTTAAGGTACACGGAGTGAGGATAAAAAGTTAAAAACGTTTTTTTTTTTTTAAATAAACCTTGAACGATTCCACCACAATGATAAAAAAAAAAAAAAAATCCGGAAACAAATTTACTTTAAATCCTCCGAGAAAATTGCCGATAACAAAAAAAATCACTCTGTATATCACATGTATTATTATGACCTAAAAAATATGTCCGTCTGTTTCGGGAACTCTTTTGTTGATTATTACCATGGCGAAACCACGTAATATTATATGTGTATACGAACGATAATAACGGGGGGAAGAATGGGAAAGAAAAAAAAAGAACAACAATAAATAAAAATCATTAACGAACAAAACGGGTGCGTTTACCATGGCAACCGAACGGTTGCGAATAGCGATTTGCCACGGGCAACGCTGCGAATTATTGAATTTCTTTGGTCGTCACGGGCAACGCGAGGTTGGCGACCGCTGAAATGGAACGGTTCAATACTTTGGCAGTGTGGCTCGTGGCGGTGCGGGACGGCTCGTGGCGGTGCCGGACGGCTCGCACAACGATATAATAATAATAATAATGTAGGACACGCTGGAATCCGACCGTCTCAACGTTTTCAATGCGTTGCGATGTCGTCTCGCGAACACGAATCATTGTGTTCGATGGTGTTTTGTTCCGAATTAAAATACCATTTTTTTTATACCATTAAAAATCAAAAAAAAAAAAAAATACCTAACCCAACGTAACTGTAACAACCGTTACTACATAATAAATGTCTATTATTCGAACGCGAGACCGTATCGGAAAATGTCGACTTGTATAGTTTTATTTCTGATTTCGGGTTTTTTTCTTTTTTAAATTAAATTTCGATTTATTTTACAGATTATGATTGTGGAACCGATGCGATAATATACGCGACCTCTATTGGAATAATTAATATCCGATGGTGTTTTGTTAACAGGGTCGTATATCATTAAAAATAAAAAAAAAAAATATGTTTTTGGTATCAAACAAATAAGGAGTGTAAACTGGTTAGAAAAAAAAAAAAAAGGCCGTATTCAAATGTAAAAATTAAGTCGTTAATGTCGACTATAAAAGATATCTGGGCGCCTTTTTAAGATTTTTTAATTAAATCAACACCAATGTGGTAAAAGAGGGCGTATACCATGTTATTCAATGCGTGACGTATACTTTGTGTGGTATTAAGAAAAAAAAAGCACCTGACCAAAAACCGTACTAGGAAAAAAACCTCGTTTGTAGAAAAAAAAAAGGCCCGTAGAATCTAATACATATATTTTAATAATAAAAAAAAAAAAAACCGTAAATATTTATAATACTTATTATTTTAATAATAAACACCGGCTATTTAAAAAAAAAAATATTTTTTAAAACCATGATTTTTGTATATTACGAGTTATGACTTACTGCGATAAAAAATTCTATAATACTTGCTAGGTAACTGTGTATACTTATCAAATATATCTAATTATATAATATACAGATTAATAGATTCCCAATAGGAGTATACGTTTTGCAAGCAATAAATGAGAAATAAGATAAAAATATTAAATATATAGATTTCCAATACAAGTATAGGTACCTGCATCATACATATAATATCATAATATTCTGTTTTTGAGATAGGCGTTAAATAATATAGAGTGGTAACAAAAATTGACAACTGCTTATAAAATCTTTGCGTGCAAATAAACTATAAATAAATAAGGATTTTGTATTTTTAAAATACCTATATTATATATATATATATATATATATATATATATTTTTTTTAATTAATTAATTTGTTTTTTTTTTGTGAACGCTGATAACATACGAAAATCACGCCTTTAAAAATTATTTTTAAATTGCCTATGTTTTTTATTAACTTATAATAATAAGTAATAATAAATGTTTACGGGTTTTTTTTATTATTTTTATTAAAATGCACGTATCAATTTACAACGAGACTTTTTTTCCTACGACTGAGCTTTTTTTTCCTATAATGGTTTTTGGTCAGGGCCTTTTTTTCCTGAGGCTTTTTCTCTTCAATTCTATGAATTTGTGGATAAGATATTATGTGTACGAGTAATAAATATTATTGTTTTTCACGATAAACATCATAAAAAATTGTTTTTCTGTTTTTTTGCTTCCTGAAAAAATGTAAAATTTGATGACAGTCCATATAACAAAACACCGTCGAATTCTTTTTTATTTATTATTATTATTATCGAATGATAAATAATAATCAATCTGCGTCGTTTTTGCTCGCTATATAGTCGGCTTGCGAACGGAAATAACCAAATTAAATAACCGGTGGTAACGACGGAACACGATTGGATTATCAATTAAACCCATGCGTAGTACGACATGAAACATATAAAAATATATAGACGAGATTTCGTGCCGAGAGCGAGAAGAAAAAAAACAAAAATGTTTAAATTAATCATGTTAATAATGTGTTAATTAAATATTCGAAAACGTCCGTATATGCTCTAGAAAATAACGTTCGTTTACAGTAGCGACACAACTCTGTCTATATAAAAGCTCTATACAATATTAGACGAACCGATAAAAAAAAATTAAAACGCAATATTCAATCATCATAACCTAGCCCAAACTACTGAACGGAACGGGCTGAACTTTGGCATTCAGATAGCTATTATATGACATAGTATTTATGACTTAGCATCTGCTAAGATAGGATTTTTAAAAATTCTACTCCTATGGGGGTAAAATATGGGTTTTTAGGTATTTTTGGTGCGAATATCTAATTGTTCATTTTTTTTTTTTCCTTATTTTCATTGGTTACCTGGTTGACATGGATGACAATTTAGTTGTTACGGATAAGAAAACTATTATTATTATTTCTATTATTTACATTATTATCTAGCAATAGCAAAGCATTGCTGGGTCACTTATTTTTTTTTATAGTAAGATATATCTACAACCGTAGTTTACGGTTGAATTTAAATTTTCAAATGATAATTCGATAGACGATAGTGATAAGTTATATCTTTGTGTTTTGTTATTTGATTGCAAACTATTATAGTGTTAATTGTTAATTTGTCACTTTTAATATTGTTTTGACGTTAAGTAATTTACAAGTGACTACTATACTTAAACTACGAAGTAAATATGAGTACTCAGAAAAAAACCCAACTTGTATGGATAATTTTATAAATAAAAAAAAAGTTATTTACTCTAAAAGTACTGACAATTTTCTAGTTGTATTCTACATCAAGATAACAAGCCACTGAACTATACAGTGTCCCACAAATAAATATCCATTTTAATATCTCCGGAGATAATAAGGATAATCAAAGTCTTTTTATTTTTTCATATTACTCACATATTTATATTTGAGTTAAATTTCTATGTTTTGATAAAACAATTTTCAGAAATAACTTTCTTTTTATACAACTTTTTATTTTCATTAAACTCATGTTATTTAATAATTTTCTAAAGTTCCGAGGGAAAAAAGTGCATAGTCAAATAACCCATTATAATAAAATAATAACAATAGTAAATTACCTAATGCGACTACAGTCTGCTACATATGCAATCGGAATAGTAATTAATAAAACACAATTACTATTTTTTTGGTTAATATTGATGACTGAACTTATTTGAATCTATCTGAATTTAACTGATCTATTTACATTATTAAAAATCGCGAATTTAATGAAAACAAAAAGTAGATACATCACGTGAATCGCATTTTACATTTCGACTGCGATATACCTGATGATGAATTTTTTTTATTCGAAACCGGTCATATAATACACTTATCATAATACTTCAACTGACGCACTCATTCGTTTATGTATTATTTTTTATTTGTATACATAATTTTTTTATTTATTTATTTATTTACTAGTGTTAACCATTTTAATCATTTTGTTTTTACTTTATTTTTTTATTACATATGTAATTATTTCACCATAATATGACATATATATTGTTGACAAAGCAACAATATCAACCGAACACCGATCAAAATAGTTTTTTTCGTTAGCAATTGTTAATTGTTACTTATAGATGTACATTAAATTACTTATAACAGTGACTGCACCCGTACCCATTATCCTAGGACAGCTTTTTATTTTAAAAAAATATCACAAAACCTAATTTTAAATTTACAATTCTTATTCCATAGGTGTACAAGACAGAATCTATGGTAGAGATAAAATATTTTTTGTCGTTCCCCACCTACGAGAACAATTTCTGCGGACGGTCTTGGTAGAAAAATTGTATGTAACAAACATTCAATTAACGAATTTGTATTGTTTTTTAACGAAATATTTGGGAACCATTGTGACCTTCATTGTTAATTATGAGTAAATTCATCTCCGTACCTACACAAAAAATTTCCCATCGGGTGGTCTGAAAATTGTATTGCAATGAAACTTCAATAATATAACGAACGTCCAATTAATACAATTTTCTGTTTTAACGAAATATAATTGGGTACCATGACAACGTTCATTATTGATTATTAGTAAATTTATCTCTATATAAAACAAATTTGATGTTTCTATCGATTTGCTAAAAAAACCTGTTTTTACGCAATGTAAAGTCACTATCAACTATCAAGTATTAAATATTGTTTTTCAATACAATTTTAATCTGATTGTGATAAAATGCAGAGAGTAGGAAGACGGAGCTGGTATATCTTACTGCACTTACTGCAGTACTGCAATAATATTCCAATATTGACGTATCATTATATACGTATAATGATACGTATATAACTTTTCACTAATTCTCTAATTTTTTTAAAAAAATATAAAAGTAAAATTTATTTAACACAAAAAATAAAAAAATTCCTATTATAGAGAAATTTGTTTCTGAGTGGAGCAAAGAAGCTTATGGTTTTACAAAGATGTTTATTTTTTTTCCTGTGGATAACGTTTCTACCGGCAATTTAGTTCCAACTTATAACGATAGCAATGTTTCTAAAGGAAATTTTCCTGGAGAGGTACTTTAGAGAGGTCCTTTTTGGATTTTCTCTGGAGTTTTCTCAGCAAATGTGAAAAACTAGGAAAACGTAGAAAACCGGGAAAATCGGTACAATAATAAACAAATATTATTAGCGAAAATATATAGAGCCCATTTAATTATTTTACTTTAATATGGCATATATATATTGTTGACAAAGCATCATCATTAACTGAACTCCGCTCAGAATCATTATTTCGTAAGCAATGGGTTATTTTTAGCATACAAGTTAATGTATAAAGGTATACATTAAATTACCTATTACAGTGACTCCACTCGTCCCCATTATCCTAGGACGTCTTTTTTAAATTTATTTGGCCATTGAGACTTCGGTACATAGAAGTTTTACTGTATTAAGAATCTATATTATTATTTATGGTATTTGTATCAATATATTTTACATAACATAATTAATATATACATAGTGATGTTAAGATTATTTTAAAATAATTGATAAAAACAATAAAAAAAAACTGATATTGCTAATAAGTGGGGAATTTGTTTTTACAATATATATTAAGTATTTAATTTATATCTATATTTATCTATAAACTATTGCTGATGAAATACGATTCTGAGTAATGTTTGAATACATTTATATGAAATGGCGCGATTTTTACAATTTCCGTCAAAATTTAAACGAAAAAAACATATATGAAAATAAAAAAAAATTACTACATTAAGCTCAACCTCATTTTCACCATAAAGTAAAATTTATGATGTATCTCGAGTTACATTTTCAAACATTTTGACTTCACCAACAAATTATATTCACATAATAACAAATAAAAATTAAAATATCTCGCAAATTTTAAATGCCTATAAATAATTCGAAAATTGCCAGGATGTTTTCAACATTTTTCCACGTCTAGAATCGGTTAATATTAGTATTCTGTGAAAATACCTAGTGTCTAAAATTGTTATTTTACTACCCAAATTACAACAAAAACAAAATACAATTGTTAAAAACGTTATTTACCATTTTTCTTTTTCTTGAACGTTCTTTTCCTGTTTTTACTAATTATCATAAATTACTTGGAAAATCAAATTAGATCTTGTCAACCAAATTAGGTCAAATAATATCAACAAAAGAACTCTGTGGTCATTTTTTGATCGGAGCAAGATTGCTGGTAGAAAGGAAAAGAAAATGTGTTCCTCGATAACCTAGATTATAAATCAGATAAATAATCCGATGGATTTCGGAGTTCTACATCAAATTCGATTAATCTGTTTAGCAATTAGATTGCTTTTCGACGCATCGTATAATCAATCTACAAATTAGACGATAGAAATGTGTTATAATTGATCGTGCTTATTGTTTATTTATAATTATTTTGTTTCAATAATAACAACAAAACAAAAATTTGTTTAATTTATTTTTGTTATTGTGTTGTTATTCGTGTATAATAATTAGTACACGAAAAACATAATTTATTACAGTTATTGCAATAAATGTAATGATATATATTTAATTTTTATATTATTTTTAAATAATCGTTTTGATATTCTAAAATCACGTTATAAAGCATTCTGCGTTTAAATATAAATTGGTGTTCCTTGACTTTCAATCAAATGAAATAGCTGATTGCACATTTGATTGATAATCGAGGTTATCGAGGAACATAACAATTGATTTTTCGCTTCCTTCTAAATTAAAATTTTTTTTTTATCAATTTACCATGTTTCATTTAAAAAAACATTGACACAAATGTGGGCGACATATGTCGTGCCAAAACAAATAACATTTTTTTGAATATTAAAAAGAAAAAAAAATATGGTAACAGCAGACAACTGTCGGCGAGGACAATGATGACGATATGGTATGACGTACGATGCCCGTAGTCAAAAATAATTATTGTACATTATTATATTAGTTATTGTGACCTAATATTTCATTCAAATGATAATATTTTTACTCAAAGAACACTGGCTTTTGTGTTCATTATGGTTCAATAAATAGACACATGTTATTTAAATGGGTGAAATATTATTTACGAGATATGAATATATTTTATCTTTGACCCCAGGCAAGTCTCAGAGCAATTACGTATAGTTTTCACTAAAAGCAAATACAATTTTAAAAATACATATTCTTAATAAGAACATTAATTAGTTACGCTATAATTATCAGTCTTATTTAGTTTAAGTATTCGAAGTTCAGGGGGAAGGACGCTTTAGTTATTGTCATTGACATATTTTAGTTTTCAATGAAATTTTCAAAACTCGAATTTGTTTTGTACAAATTAAATTATTTAATACTTCTTATATTATACCGAATCAAACCCCAATTTACTTTATTTTTATTCAGCGTATGCGTAAGATTATATTTAAGAAGAGAGAGGGCTGCAGTTTATATTTGAACTCTAATGAGCTAATGAATGTGAGTGAATAAACATATTTTAAGTATTATCTCCATGATGGGTTTCTTGAAAGTTTGATTATTTTTATTTAGTCCTTTGAAACGTCCCTCAGTTTTCGGTAAATATAGTCACTCTTCGAAGTTTTTTCCACTTTAACCACAGCAGCTTATGAAATGCTGATCAAAATCACAGAATTTAAAATTGTTTAACAGAATTTCCCACACAATTGTATTTCATTAGCAATGATTGAATGATTTATCGATTTATCGTACAGAAATCGTAAGTATCGATCCCCTGGTTATTATTTGGTTTTATATGAATAGAATTGTTTTGGTCGAGTTTAATGCTTGGCAATATTACACAATGTTCATCATTAGTGTTCAATATGGTAGTTTTTTGATGATGTATCAAGTATTTGCAAACTCTACGAAAATTCGAATATGCATTATATATATATGGGAAAATACTAGTAGGTATAGCCGGATTGATGTAATAAATACATTAGAAACAAATCAAAATAACTGTCTAAGGTTTCCTTCTTTGCGTTGTCGTTTAAATGAAAAAAGACGTTTTGGTTATGAGGACATTTTAAATCTTTTGAATATATTCACTTTAAAACAAAGAAGAAAATCTGTTATAATTGTATTTTTTGTTTAATTTATTAAATAATTTGATTATGTCCAGAATTATTTGAAAACATACATACATTTTAGTGTCACGGAAACTCTGTTGATATTGATTTCTTTAGCAATAATTTATTGTCTTTTTAAAAATATTCTTAATTGACGAATACGAAGTAAAAAAACTTTTTTTACTAGCATAAGCTAGTCAATGTTTCGCTATTTTTTTTTTTAATATGTGGATGTTAATATAAAATGTAAACGAAAATAAAAAACAAAAAATTAAACATCTTTTTTTATTTCTATAAGTAAATACCTACTAAACTACTATTTCGTTATATAAATATTGTTCATCTTATAGTGTTCATATAACAGAATTTAAAAAAGTAAAATTAATATAAGAATTTAAAATTCTAACAAATTTAACTTATTAATGAATTTTTTGAGACTACAAAAATAATTAATAAAAAGTAATTTTTTTTTTATAATAGGTGTATGTACGATTTTATTTAATACAAATTATTTAGTGTTTATCATTTTTGTAGGGTTAGAAAATTTACTTAAATATGTTAGAGTCATTAGAGGGAGTGGACTTTTGAACCCCTCTATCATTTTCTTTAAATTTTTTTTTATGTTTTTTTAATGTTTTTAAGTGCTTCTTTCAGGGCTTTTTTAGTTTTTAAGCGTCTTTTTGTGGATTATAAGAGAATATTGATCCAGCCTCTATAGTTATAATATTTTATTTGAAAATATCAAGGTTTAAAACTAAAATATGTGACGGATAAAAACAAAAAGAGCCGGGCAATTTTGCACGATAGGTAGGCCATTGTTTTAGGTGAAAAGTTGGGAAAGTAGGATCTAAATGGAAATTTATTGTATATCTGTAAGCTACGATTAACCATTACAGTATTAACGAAAAAACGAATCTGAGTTCAGTTGTTAGTGCTGCTTTATCAACAAAATATCATGTTATGTCAATTTATTTTCATATTATGGTAAAATAATTTTATATGCATTAAACATTTTCTTTAATAATATTTGTTTAATAATGTACCGATTTTCCCGGTTTTTCACATTTGATAGGGAAACTCTTGAGAAAACCGAAAAATGACCTTTGTGCAAGTTACAACTGCTATAAGTACATTACACGTGTCCCACAAATAACGTATAGCCATTGTAATATCTTATTCCGAGTTGTTTTTGTTGTTTCAAATTGTTTTTTTTTCTATATTATTTATATTGATAAGAACTACAAATATTTATAATTTAATTAAATTTTTATATTTTGGTGAACAAATTAAAAAAATGTCTTTGTATTCTATATTTTTAAAAAATTGAAAGATATTTCCATTTTATAGTGTTTATTTTTCTGAAAATTTTGACGTTTCAACTTTTTATTTTCATTAAATTCGTGATTTTTAATAATTTTTTAAAGTTCAGATAAAAAAGTGTACAGTCAGCATTAACCATAATAATTAATAATGGTAATTAGGTGATATTAATTATTATCTCGATTGTCTATGAATATGCAACAGACTGTAATTGCATTTACTAATTGAATGTTATTATTATTTTATTACTTTGGGTAATTGACTGTACACTTTTTTTCTCAGAACTTTAAATTAAAATTATTAAATACCACGATATTAATGAAAATAAAACGTCAAAATGTTAAAATTTTCAGAAAAATAAACATTATAAAATAGCTATCTTTCAATTTTTCGAAAATAATAAAATAAAAAGTAATGTTTTAAAATTGTTTTATCAAAACGTAGAAATTTAATTAAAATATACATACTATTGTAGTCTTTATCCCTGTGAATAATATGAAAAAAAAAAAAACCAGTTTGATTATCTTTATTATCTCAGGAGATATTCCAATGAGCGGAGCGTATATCTTCGTGGGACAACCTGTTTACCCGATGAATAAATAATAATCATTTTGATGTGATTAAAAGATTAAAAATATCCAATAAAAAAATATTTAGTTTTTATTTTTTCATACTATATTACGCTTTATTCTTATTTTAATTTCATAAATTACTGAACAACTAAAAAAACCATCTTATCCCAATCGGGTTGAGTGGTTCCACATTTGGTAACATCATTTGTGTTATTATGAGTTATGAGTTGATGACCGTTGGTAATATTGTACTTTATATGCGTATCTTCAACGAAATTTTTGTTTTTCTCCATCGAATATTTCAGAACGTGCGTATTTCAAAATAAAATACGATATTCGTGTATCAATAGTAGTTATTGTATTGTTCTGTACGTTCTTTATATTAGGCACATAATAGCGAACACATAACATAATGAAATAACCAAAATAGAAGGTACCTATAATACAGAAAGGAAGGTATTGTTGAATATGTTATATTTATTTTTCGCTTACATATTGTAGTTTAAATTAAACGTATTGACACTGTAAAACAAAATTTTTCTTTTATATACCTCCTATATTTACAATAAAAATAAAACACTGACTTGCAAAATTGATGAATATAATTATTTTTAGGTATTCTATGAAAAATAACATCAGTATACCTACTTTAGACGATTATTAACCACCAAGTTATAAAATATAAGGTAAACTGCCAAGGTAAACTACCAAGTAAACTACAATATATTGTAACACCAGTATTACGCTAGATCGACACTAAAGGTCTCCATTAAAAACGTAAGTTAATAAATACGTGATAACGGAGTCCGTGTACACGTGATTCCTACTCGCGTATACTTAGTATACGTAGATTTACTATCCATGTCCACGTGTTTTATTGTTATTCACGTGAATACGCAGTGAAAACACGTGAAATACGCGAATAAACGTGTATACGGATTTTTTTTTACACACCGCCACGGTTTATAAGTTTGAATTTTAATTTCACGTAGGTACGTGAAAGCGTAAACACTTGAAATGGGGAGTTCTAGTCCAATGGTTTTCAATCAGGTTTCAACGACACACAAAGGATCCGCGAGTGATTTTAGGGGATCGCCAAAAACCGTAAGTATTAAGTAGCCTACTTAAAGTAGATATCATGCATACGGTATATCGTATTATTGAAGTTCTATTAAACGATTTTTGAAGGGTTGCCTTACATGAAAAAAAAAATTAAGGTGTTATTCGCAAAACCTAAAAGGTTGAAAACCACTGCTCTAAATGATACGACAGGTGCGAAGTACACGAATAGATCGCTATTACCAATTATTGATATTTTCAGTTTGATATCGATATATCATACTGAATATCGATACATCACTGATATCATCACTATATCAACAAATTGTATTATTTTTTATTTTTCTTTCTTGCAAAATATTAACTTACCTATCCAATTTGAAAAAAAAAATCTAAGTTATTTTACATTTATAAGATTAGTTACTAAACTTAATATTTTAAAATAATAAATTTTTAGGGTTCTGAGTGGAGTGATGAATGTATTGGTTTTACATTAATGTTTATTTTTTTTTTCTGTCCGTGGACAAATTTTCTACTAGAAATCTTGCTCCAATTTACAAGCACTTTGTAGTACTTATTCTGAAAAGAAATCGGACTAGGGAGGTACTTTAGAAAGGTATTTTTTTTCATTTTCCCATAAGTTTTCTCGATATATTGTAAAAACAGGAAAAAATCTGACGAAAAACGAGAAAATGTACGAAATGTAGGTATGTTTAAAAAAAAAAACTGTTTTTTTTACCAGTGAACCCACTGTTTATACCAGCTATTTTGCTCTGATTTAAAATGAAACCACTTTTTCTGAAAACGAATCTGATTGGGGTAGTGCTTTAAAGAGATTATATTTTGATTTTCTTAAGAACTTTTCTCAAATTACCGCCTTTTTTCTGTGAACAAATTTTTTACTAGCAAATCTGGATCTATTTGTATCTTAGATCTATACTTGCAAATGAGAGTATGCGACTGAACAAAATTCATGAATCAACCAGAAATTAAAAATAAATCAAACAAAGAGTCATTGATATTATTGTGGGTCGCCAAAATTAAAATTATACCCAAAATGGGTCATACCATCAAAAGTTTGGGAACCTATGGTATAAACCCTATAAAATGGCTATCTTCAAATTTTTCAAAAATAATAAAATAAAAAGTTTTTTACTATAACATTAGTTTATGTACTCGCTACTCATATCACTATCGTAATTTTATTGTAATTGGATATTTGTCCGTAATATTTAATAAATAAATGAATAACTTAACAAATTAATCGCAATACAAATATTTATAGTGTAGTGATATAAAAAAAAAAAAAAGAAAAACAGACTTTGATTATCTTTATTTCTGGAGATATTACAATGGATATATCTTCGTGGAACGCCCTGTATATAATATTATAGGTATCTAATCCTCGCTTGAAATCGACGCGGCAGCGTTTCCAACGAGACAAAAGAAATAAGACGCTTTCATGGTACGTCATTATTATTTTATACATTTTTTGTTAATCAAAATATTGATATTTTCGGACTGATAATAATCAATATCTTTGATGTTTATTTTTTTTTCGCTCACGATGGATGCTGTTCGACCGGCGTGAAAATTCGGTAAATATCACGGGATATCGTGTACAGGTACTGCACCTGCTGCACTCGGCGACAACAATAAAATATGTACGTGTCGTCAGACAATGGCAAGTGGCAACGGACGTTGTTGTGTGCGTACCCGGTCCTGGCGTTATTTTCGTTTTGGACGAACCGGCGGTGGCGGCGGCGACGGACGTAAATTCCTGCGCATCCTCGTCTCGGGGTTCTCCCGGAACTGGTTACTTTATCCCAACGATATTTGCTGTTCTTTATGTTCGAAAATCGTACGGTTCCGCCGCACCCAGTACAACATCACCATTGTCTGTACACGGTTTCTTTGCGACGTTGCCGCCGTCGTGACGTTTTGAAGTCGAAAATCGTGTTTAGGAAAAAACGACCGAACGGCTTGTCTAGTATCTACTATCTTAGTATAATCTTTTTCTACCCGGCTTAGCATACCATGCATTGCTATAGAGAGACCCATAAACCTCTCATTGGCTGTATTACGTTTGTAATAAATTATAACATTATACAATTATCAATATTCAATGTTTTCAAATTATTATAATTATTATTTTTTTTTTTATTTAATAAAACATGATTTATCCAGCATCATTTTAAATATGAAATTTTCAAAAATGACAATTTTAATATTATTTTAAAATGTGATGTAAAATCTATGGAAGACATTAATGGGTCTACTAAATAATAAACCATTTATTTCATAGGTAACTTAATTCTTAAGTCTTAGTTGAATTAATAAAAGTGATTTTAACACTTGAAAAAAAAAAAACATATAAATTGGACATTTAGCATTTTTAAATAAGCTTTTTCGGTTTGCTGATACACTAGGCTCCCATTGACAAGGAAACTTTTTTCTAAATATGTTTAATTTATTTTAGTTAAGATTCCTATGACATAAATAGCGTGTTATTCAGTAAATACAATATAAAATAATCACGCAAATACCCACGCATTGATATCTTCCATTGAATTTTAAAATAATATTAACATTGTTACCTTTATCAATTTCATGTTTATATTTAAATAATGCTGGATAAAAATCATATTTTATCAAATAAATTAAAATAATAATAATTTGAAAATATTGAATAGGTATTGATAATTGCATAATGTTATCACAAACGCAATACAGCCAATAGAGCTCTCGATTTCCAATGGGATACACGGGCGCACAAGAAACACGAATCAAATCGGCTTATGAACCTACACAAATCAATTTCCCAAAAGGCCGATCTGCCCTTGTAGATAATATAATAGCTACTAAATCAATGACTAAATTACTACTAGATACATAGATACAGACACATTATCGGACGAAACAAAGTTGGCTCAAAATAATATAGGCCGATATGAATTAAAAAAAAAAAAAAACTGTATGAAAACATTTAAACGACTTAAAATATTATGAGAAGATTATAAAACGATAAAAGAGACATAGTCAATTTTATAAAGGTCATATCACACAAAATTAAATAAAATTAATTATCTAATTTATTCTTTTTATTGTTACTGTCCGTAACATTATTATTATGCATTATTCATATCATCTATTAATTCATATAATGTATTACTATATTCATTATTTATCATTAAAAATTATTAAACTAATAAGTCAATAGATTAAAACAACGTTCTGAAAACCATAAAGGCTTAGAACCTCGTTTATTAAATTTCAAAACTTATGAATTTCTTTGGTTTAAAATTAAATTTTTTTTTAAATTTTTTAAAATTTTTCTTTTTTCCGTCGTTCTTTAGATTTTGAGCGTAGCAAAGAATGTCTTGGTTTTACAATGATGTTTATTTTATTTTTTTTACCGTGTAAAAAAAAATTTTACTAGGTACCAGAAATCTTGCTTCGATATGTAAGTGTGGCGCACCTTTTCTGAAAAGAAATATTGTGTGGATGGTACTTTAAGGATGTCATTTTTTGATTTTCCCAGCGGTTTCTATAATATCTGGAAAAACTCTGGATAAAACGTAAGAAAAACGTGAAAATTTACGAAAATAGTGCATTTATTATTTTAAATTAATTTTTTTTTTTATTGTTATTGAGTTAAAAATATTTATAGAAACTTGAAATTTAGAGAGAAAACTTAAATTTGCCTTTTCTAGACATGGTAACATTTTCAGCTATTTTTGATCTATTTATAGACATTTGAATTTCGCGAATTTCAATTTTTTTATTTAGTAGGTACTTCGGAAAATGCTTAAAAATATACAAGAGGTTCATTAAAAGTCGTACTTTATGGTCCAAAGAAAAAAAAATCGAGCTTAATATGTAGTGCACCTAGAGATCCAAGTCTCCGTAATACGACATATATTGTTGAAAATGCAATATACTATTAACCGAGCTCAGCTCGGAATCGTTTCCGTTAACAATGGTTAATCTTCGCAGACAGAAATACATTAAATGTCCCCTCTACTACTTTCCAACTTCTCACCTATAATAGTGGCCCACCCACCAGTGAAATATGTCAGTCTTTTTTTTGTTTTTTTATATATGAACTTTGATACCTAGTTAATCAAACCAAACATATGGATTGTCAATTTTATTGTTATTCTGTGGGATGGTCGTAATCTGTCTATTTCCTCTGTGTGTCAACAATATTACATAAATACAACGGTTATAATATTATAACAGTGGATGAAAAGGCTCATGTGCCTCGAATTAAATAAAGGATTGATAATTAATTTCTCATTCAATTTCTTATTAACATGGTTGGCAATCTAGTTTAATTTTATATACAATGGACAAGCCCGGATTAAGGGGGGCCAGAAGTATATAAACACACCAATAATTTGAATATGTTTATGGACCCCTAATATTGTTTGGCTCCGGACCCAAATTCATCATAACCCGGGCTTGACAATGGAGCTTCAGAATTGAAGAGAGAGTATAATAATATTCATATATACCTACCTCAAATGAGTACACGTCAGAATTATAAACCAAACCCACCATATAAATGTACAGAAGAATACTATCTAATTTATTAACTATAATTCGAATATATTCGATTACTTGAAAATATTATTAAAAACAAAATTGAACGATTCATTAAAACAAAAAGTAAACTGCTATTGGCTTTAACGGCACTCATACCAATTTATTTTAAAATATTTAACCACAAATAAAATAGAATTATTAATTTAAGTTACATTAATTGAACTTATGAACTTGAATGTACAAAACATTTTTTTCAAAAAAAAAAAATCGATTTTTTACTTTAATAATATCATTTTTTTAATTACCTGTTAAAATTTATAATATTCGATTTCGCTTAATCTTAAATCACTTTGTTTCCACACAGCATTTAGAAAGTGATAATATTTTATAAATATTTTGAAGTGGTTAAATAATAAATATTTTACTAATAATATTATGTACATATTTTATTCTTGTGATAACAAAATATTTTGTTATATGAATTATAAAAATGTTTTCTAAATATTTGTATGTTTCAAAGAAAATATATAAAAATAAATGTTATTCTAAAATATTTTGACAATTATAATTTTCCTAAAAAATATTTTGTTAATATTATGGAAATAATTGTTTGCTGTGTGGGTTTTTAGTTTAAATTATCTACGTATCTATGTTCATTTAATACGTTAATACATGTATCATCATTTATAATTGAGTTGGTGAAGCCAATATTAGATAAACTATTAGAATGCTAGATGCTTAGATACTGTAATTTGAGGTATACACTTGGTGGAGGTTTGACATTTGAAGTCACCCTCCCCCCCTTTCCCATTGGTGGATATCCTTGCAAATATGGGGGGGGGAACCTATAGAAAAATAATATAGCGTAGGTCTAATAAATACATTAGAAGCGACTTGTTAAAATTAATTTTCTAAAGTTCTTTTCGTGCTCATAATATTAACAGTTGTCTTTTTATGTTTGTAAAAACCATAACTGGCAACGTCGCAAATGGTGGGTTGAGTCGATCAATACTGGTAGTGCAGACATTATGAAACCTTACCACCCACTATTCGTTTTATACACCACCCAGCGTGTTGAACTACTTTAACACAAGGAGCAAATATTTTATTATCCAAATCACCCGCTAAAATACTCAATAGTCTATAATTTATATGTGTATATATACTTAATATTCTACACAATAGTCTATAATTTAAATATTTTACAAGTTACAAAAAGGTAATTTTTTCTTACATATATCTATTATCTATATATATAAATGTGAAATTGTAATGTAATGTACATTTTTGTAACAACTAGTCTCAGAAACTACTGGACCAATTTTTACGCGGTTTTCGAAAAATTATCCGCGTTGTCCGGAGAACATTTATAGCTATTGAAATCCACCCCCTATAGAAAACCATTTCCCAAAATTCGGTTTTTAGGTATTATTAAATTATTTATATATTTTCATGGATTACCTTAGTAACACGGATGAAATAAAAAAAATTTAAAAGGTTGATACTGAGTGGGTATTTATGGTCAAAACGTATCTATAGTAGGTATTTATGGTCAAAACGTATCTATAGTAGGTATTTATGATATCTATGGTAAAACGTTATCTTTGAATCTTATATTTTTTCCAAATTAAAAATTAAATTTGTTTCTGCTAAAACACATTTCATTTATTTTTCGTATATATATTTTTAATTTTTTACTATATAACTGTGGCGATGAAAATATTATTTACAAATTGTCAATATTTTATTAAATCGAATCTATTCCATTTTTTTTTGAAAATTCTTTGATGAAATTTTAAGAACACTGAAAATTTTTTGGCGATTTCCTACCCAATAATATATACGAATACAAATTTGTAATTGCTGGGTTATAATCGTATAGTATGTTGTAATTTTAATTTTCAAACAGTTTATCAAAAATAGTTTGCTATACATAATATTTATTGGAATTCTTTGAGAAGCATTTTATAATGTGTGCATTGTCAACAGAATGTTTCTATATATAAATATGTTGAATAACAAAAACAAAAAATAATTTCGTTGAAAATACATCGCTGACAATCGTTCAACACACTCGTATAAGAAAATTATAAAAATGTAATAGAACGCATAGGTATGTAAAATAATCTGAAAACGATAGCAAATTTTTAATATCTGTGTGGACTGTAATGATTGAAGTGAACAAATGGAGTTCGGTAGACAGCAAGTGAATTCAAGATAAATTCAAGATAAGTTTATATCAAGATCAATAGATTCCGTAAATAAGTTTTACCTAGATTATTAAAATTGTAATTATTTGCTAATCATAGTTTTAATTACTATAATATAATGTTCTTAGTTTTTTATTGTCTACATCTTGTTTTGTTTGTTATCGATAAAGCATGGCTCGAAAAAAAAAAACGATAAGCGAAAAAATTTGAAATACTTGAAAAGCTTGAAATATTTTGCTAACAAAATGCGATTCTCAGTTCGGTATAATATATTTTGAAATGTCGTGATTTTGTACGATTTTCGCAAAATTTGAACTTAAAATGCTTACAAAAAAATAACTACATTACTATTAAACATTTTTTTTCCATAAAGTATAACTTGTGATGAACTTCGTGTTAAATTTCCAAGCATTTTTGCTCGGCCAATACAATTTTATCCACGTAAAACTGAACAAAAATTAAACAATTTAGAACATTTTAAAAACCTGTAATAAATACTTTTACTAAAAATTAAACAGTTTCTTAAGAAAGCTACAAATAAAATCAAAGAACGATCTCCTTATGTACCAACTAGACATTTATCAGAAAAATGTTACACTTGAATTTTGGGCAAGTTTTCTGGTAAAAAAACAAATGAAAGTATAGATAATATTTATGGAAAATAAAAAATCGTAAATAATGAAACTTTTTTTCCGTACGTAAATTCGTCCGCTTATTCTTTGTATTTTTTTTCTGGTTTTCTCCAATTATTATGAAAACTGGTTAGAAAATTGAAAATTCACAATTTTTTTAATTCTACATTTTACCAGGTAAGCTGTAATTTTCTGTAATTTTTATTTGGTTTCATGAGGATAAAAGTGCTTTGACCCAGCAAAAATACTAGAAAATTTAACATGTGGTTTATCTAAAATATTGTACTTATTTGTAAAAAAAAAGTTATACATTATGAAGTAATACTATTATTAGAAACATTTAAAGTTCATATTTTGCCGAAAATCGCACAAATCGCGAAATTTAAAAACATGTTTCGCCAAACTTCACTCGGAATCGTTTTTAAGTTAGCAATGATTCACCGTTGTTCGTAGATATAAATTAAATTACTCTATTTAAAATATCATAGGTGCGTTCAGTACCTATATCTTTTTCTATTACATTTTTCGGATAAGAATATTCGACTACCCATTTAATTATATTAATAAGAAAAATTATTATTATTTGAATTTTAGTTGTAATAAAATAATAATTATGATGCAGCAGCAACAATGCGCGACCCCGGAAGATGTACCTACACAGTTCGATCTATATTTATACATGTGTATCTAATTCAAATATTTATATTTATATTATCGAATAACTTTACATGTATACAATATTATGTATGATAAAGGTAACGATTATCTTAATAGTTACTTAATATAGGTACTGTATTAGTTCATGAGAATATATTATAAATTAGTGCCTCATCCACAAAGCAAAAATTCTATTACGTTGAATTAAATGCATCATGTTATTATAATTAACTTATCAATACCTACTTATAAGATTATCGCTTATAAACAGTTATTCGTATTATCGATTCAACGGCCGTGGTGACCGGCTCACCCAACTCGACCTGACCGGCTGACCTCAGTGTAAACATTTGTAGATAATAACTCTCGTTACGGACTCTGTCCTTCACGTGTAAAGTTTGTCAATTATAAATTGAGAATTCCACGCGACAAGATGTGAAATCGGCCGTAGCATTAAGTATACGCACGTTAGGGCCATTAATACGGGTGTGGTAAACCGACGACGTTCTCGTGCAACAACGGATGATGCGTGTTCATGGACCAAAGGGAAAATGTGTCCGGGTACGGACGACGTGCCACCAGTAGACAACGGCGGCAGCGTCCACCACAGCCTAGGCCCCGGTCTAGGCGACAACCACATATAAGGAGACCGGAATCATCACCAGTGGAGAACTTTGTACTCATTCGAGTGTCGAGACAGCTACACCACCACCGACGCACGAGAAGGAGGAGCACCGTCACCTCGACACCAACACGTTCAGTCATTTCTTTAGTGTACTTATACCTGATAATCACAACTAGGTCTTCACCTGGGTCTGGTGTCGCAGGGTTTTCACTTATAGATATAACTTGTCAACCGTGTTTTGTTTAAATAAAAAACCATTTGTAGACCTAACACACGTGTACATCTTCACATCAAAAGGCTGTGTCCAAACGGCCCGTAACACTCTTATAAAAAAAAATTATTATTATTTTTTTAAAAACACCCAACTATATAGTCGCATAAAACACGACTCGCGAGTTATAAAATATGATATTATTATCTGCGTATGTATAATATGTAAGCAATTAAAATCATTGTAAAAATTAATTTACCTACGACTTGCACGTTGAGCTATTATTACTATATAGTTAGAAGGTCGTTCGCGTTTACAATCATAGAACAATTAATAATCGTTTTAAATATTTGAAGTGTGGTGGATACCGTGCATAAATTATTAGTCTCGTTACATATTTAATTAATCGCATTAATGTTTACCATGGTACTCAATAGGTACATAATCGTTCAATTTAATGTTTTATGTTTACTGTACAAACAGACAATACAAATAAATAATAAAATACATATGGTTTCGAATGTTTCAATATCATTTGCGTGTGTTCAATTATTTACTTGCACAATTCGATTTTCAAAATTCAAAGTATACATGGTACAGCAGTAAGTCCCAAACGTTTTCGATTCGTGGATCCTTTTTGAACTAATGGTTACTCAGGGCGTCATTGCAAATTATTGCAATCAAAAACAAATCTTGAGCGAAGTGGTATTAGTCGTGGTATTTTTCCTATTATATAGTCAAGGTAACCGCAAAAAAATCAACAAAAATAAAACCGATTTATCAAAAAAATTATTGTCAGTTTTTTTTATTTTTTTATTTTAGAGAAAAACTGTTAGAAATTTAAAAATTGTTTGAAAATTAAGTTCCTCTGATCAAAAAATCCATGTATTTTAATTTTTTCATACCTACCATGACGTCTGAACATGAGAATAAAATTCCTTATTAAATGATATTTATCATCATTAAAAATGCGTTTATTTTACGAGTACATACTACGAGAGCTAGTATACAAAGATAAAGTAGTTTATACAAATCATAAATTATATTTGTTGTTACACAATTTTGACTCGCAGTAAACATCTGATATCATCCACAGGGGAGAAACAAATAACTTATAAATAAATTGAGTAAAAAAACAAAAATTGTTTTGTATTATTAAGCAACCAATTATTTAGTATTGATAAACGGTTAAAATCTAATTCGAAAAAATAAATTACAGGTCTGAAAGGGTTAAAATACAATGCTAATACTTTGGAGCATTTTTATTAACCGAAAATGTATTTTCCAAGAAAAATAAAAGTGCCAGTGCCGTCACGGTTTCCGCTGTTTTTTGAATTCTGAATTTATTTTTATACCAATAAATATTCCACGTGGTGACGAGACGCCCCTGTACAGATGTGGCGCACATTTTGGAAACCGCTTTTTTACAGTTTAAAATATTGAATTAGTTTATGAAATAACTAGATAATTTAAAAAACCTTAGGTATACTTAACTTAATGTATACAGTATACTATTATAACTTTATATATTTCCGGTGGTATTTTTTCATATATCATGCATTACTACAGTTTACAGAACGGGTCTTTTCTGATTGATCAAATCCACACATTGAGCGAGCCTAGTTATATCTGTTGTCAGACACAGTGGCGCCGCTAGGAGAAAGGGGTTGGGGGTTGTGACTCCCTCCCGAAATATGTTTGAGCATTTTTTACGAATTCTACGTAATACGTAGTTATATGATTTATGATTCAATTTGAAACATAATGTTGTAACATCTTATACATATTGCTTTAGTATATAGATAACAGTTACGGCGTGGTTTAGGTTATAACTTACTAGTTACTATAAAGTAATATAATATAATTATTAACTTATTGTTATTACATAACTGAACAGCAGCTAGTAGGTACCCACAAGTAGGTGGGTATCCTTATCGACAATAATCCAATACTGAGTCATCCTACCAATGTTTAATCCATTGAAATTATAGAATATTCAAGGAGCGGTATCGTTGAAGAGTGAGTGGTAGGAAGTGAATATTACGTTGTTCGGACGGTGTTAGAGGTTACATGACAGCGACGACAACATAATACGATTTTTTTCTAAAAAAATTTAAAATTTTCTTATTTATTTTTTTCATTTCCTTAATGATTTCGTGTTACCTCTGCACTGGGTCCATGTCATCCCAGGGCGATTTGCCATCCCGGTTGAGAACCACTAGTCTATGATAATAACTAATAACTTAGGAATTACAAACATGTTCAGCATTAGGTTTTATGTTATGGTTTTATAACCAATAGAGATATCAGAATAATTAGATACTATGAATCGTAAATTATCAGTTTAACGTTAATTTTTAAATGTTCCAATATAGTTATTAATTATCAATTTTGCAACATATCAAGTTGTCAATTTATATATATACACACATATATATGCACACTATATTTTAATATTTAGTGTATGTCTAAATT
This sequence comes from Cinara cedri, assembly GCA_902439185.1. Taxonomy (NCBI): domain Eukaryota; kingdom Metazoa; phylum Arthropoda; class Insecta; order Hemiptera; family Aphididae; genus Cinara; species Cinara cedri. The sequence continues at coordinate 544,033 of CABPRJ010000017.1, forward strand.
GTTTTCCAATATACGGTATCTATAGATACGGTATATAAATAAAAATTAAACATTTAATTAGACATGGCTATACGATTTTGGTTAATGGTTGTAAATTCACGTAAACGACACATTTATAGTTATTGTAAATAATATTAATTGACAAAAGACATTTACAGCATTTAATTCTCAGTATATATTTATTATTTATATTGTATTACTGTGTTTAAAGCGTAGAGATAAGTTCACAGTCTACCTAATATGGTAGATTATTAATGTACCTATGACGAAAATAAATTGTTAAATGTGCTACAGCATTAAAAACAATTGGATATTGGAACATTTAACGATGTGTTATACTTTAAATAACCTTATCAATAATTTTCATCGGAAAGTTAAAGACTTGTTTATAAAAACCAGAACTAAGAACCAACAGTAACCTGGTTATATTTCGTTATTTGCCAAAACACGTTTATCGATACTCATATTATCGTAATCGTTCTTAAAAAGATAGGGTACATTAAATTATAAAAAATTACATCCGTAAACAATAGTTTATCATTGCTTACGAAAAATTATTTGAAGCGAAAAATACAACATTAAACTCATTTTTTTTTTTTTACTACAAAATATGACTTATAATAAACCTCAAGTTGAATTTTCAAGTATTTCTATTTGGTCTAGCAATATTATACACAATGTACCTACCGAATAAAAATTACGTAAAAATTTACAAAACTAAAATGTCTATAAAAATGGCTTAAAATTTTTAAACATTTTACCACATTTAAAAAAGGTAAATATAGGTTTACTGTTTGAATTTCAAGTCACTGCCAATATTTTTAACTGCATTACAACAAAAAAACAAAATTAAAATCGAAAAAAAATTCCCCGTTCTTTCTACGTTTTTTTCGGTTTTGCTCAAATATTAAAAAAACTTCGTTGTGCTGAAATTTTGAACAATTCGTATACTTCGTTTTTTTTTGTTTACTCTAATTATTATAGAAAAACTATTTTGGATATCGAAAAACGATTTTTATATCAATGGCTACGTATCAAAGGGAACAAAATCAAACTCTTGCCATTTTTCGATTTGAGTAATATTTCTAGTAGAAAACATCGTGTTTATATAATAAAAATAATGAAAACGGTAACGCAGAGTCACGCCGTAAATTATTATCGTTTTACCTATACTTTTTTTTCGGATTTTTTTCAACTATTTCGAAAACCTCATGGAAAATTAAAAAATGACATCTTCAATGCACCAACTAGAGAAAGTTACCTTTCAAAAATGATGCAACACTCTATACTTCGGAACAAGTTTTCTCGTAGAAAAGTTGTTCACAAACAAAAAAAAATTAAAATTAAATAAATAAGTACACACACATCCTAGTAAAACTAATGAATACCTCGCTATGCCCCGAAACTAAAATTATTCACATACGGTACCTAAGGTAATAGCATTGTAAGGACTAACATTTTAAAAACTTCATTGCAATCAAACAATAAATGGGAAAAATTCGTGGTATTAGTTGATTTTCCCGGCAGTTCACCGAGAACATTAAACTATCCGGCCTTGTTATTTTTGGGGAATGAGTAGGTACCTACATATTATAATATTGTTGTTATGGATTGGTAATGGAGGGGTTATAAAATATTCGAAAATAGTGTATCCAAAAAAAATAATGTCAAAAATAATTGAATCAAACATATGGACGCCAAACAATAATTTATCCGAAAATGTTTCGTCGCTAACCCTATAGACATAAACATTATACATCTAGTCATCTAGACATAATCATATAGAGTGCTCCACCCACCGCGACTGATTCTTACACGTCTAACCATTTAAACAGCTGCTCATTTTGATTTATTGGTCTATTAGTGCAACATTGATTTAAATGGTGTTTCGCTAAACACATGACACCTGGCCTAATGAGCTACGAAATACGGTTCAAAATGAAATATTTTTTGGACTTAATATTTTTCGGCTAAAACACTTTTTAGTTCAAATACAGCTATGAGAATATATTTTTTGGATCATATACGGTTTGTAAAAATATTTTTATTCTCACAGACTTTGAGGCAAAATAGGTTTCGTATTAATTATTTACAAGTAAAATAAATTTTGACAATATTCTAATAAGAAAAAAAAACGTTCCAATTCTATTGAATTTGCCTTGAAATGTATCACGGAATCTTGAAATTCATTTTTTACCCACTTTCCGTTAAATCGATTTGCATATTTTCAATTTTTCTATTAAAATTGTAACTAATTATACCAAATGGTAATTTACATATTTAGGTATTGCTTAAATGAAAAATCATGTCAATAATTAAGTATTAATTTAGACCAATTTATTAAAAAACAACCGTCCCCAATAAAGTTATTGTTTGAGGGTACAAGTGCCACATATTTCTTTTTGTCTACCATTATTGTTACGGTTAACGTTGTAAAATCGGTTAATGTGGTTATATTTATACTTTTTTAATTAGATTCTTAGTGGAGCGAAAAAGCTTATGGTTGTTCAATGGTTTTTATTTTTTTTTTCTAAAGAAATTTTTACTTTGTAATAAAATAATAAAATTACAATAGGGAGGTGTAGTCGAAAAAAAAATAACCACCCTACTAGAAACTTGTTTGGCTTGTTGAAAACTTCTTTTCTTATTATTTCGTTATGTGGGTCGTTAAATTTATACCTCATCACAACCTGTAACCATGGTTACAATATCCCTTTCCTGCGTTTACTGCACGCCCGTAGTTATATTGATCGGTGCCACAGCAGGTTTGCAAGGCTACAAGCGTTGAATATTATCCCTTGTAACATTATCCCCTGTAACAGTTTACGAATTACGACTCATTGGAATCCATTCAATACTCAATATTTCCTTATGAATTTATAACTCATTTTTGCACATCATCCTCGAATCAGTATCCCCCTCCCCTCATTGAGACTAGCTGTATAATATATAAAAACGTATTCAAAATATTAATAATGGTTAATTTAATATGGAATTTAATTGGGGGAACCAATGATTTTGTAATCAATATAAGTTTTTGGATCCATCCTCCCCTCATTAAAAATATGCTGGTTGCGCCACTGGAACTACTAATCATTTATTAATAAATATATTATTTTTAATCTTAAGAAGAATTACAATAAGAAAAAAAAATTAGTAAAATGTTTTCCAATTTATTGAATAATTGTACAATATACACATTTAAGTCGGGTAGCACAAACATTCTGAAACTTCTTACAGAACGATTTACAGGTCAAGTTATTTAGTTATTGCCAACATTGATGATAATTTATTTTAAAAATGTTGTGTATTGCAAATTATAATAAAATTGAGCTATAAATTATGGATACTTTGTCTTCATCATTAAGTGATAACGAGTAGGTAAATAATCGAGGTATTAACTATTCTATACCGAAATTGTGTCCGTATCATATATCTAATCCGGTCATATAGTATGACGATGTTGATTTCAAACAACTATTCAAGTACTAAACTAATATTAAAGTATTTAATAATTTATTCATAGATTTTATTATCTATGAATTTATTACACAGTCAATATTCATAATTTAAACATTATAGTAACGCTTGAATTCGTTTTTTTTTATCAGTTATCATTGTTTAGGGTTATCAAATATGTATTGTTGAAATTTAATTAGTAGCCGTGGTTAACATTAGTTGTGTTTTGGCGATTAATATGGTTATGATTCGTTATCAATTATGGTCATATGATTTTGGTTCATGATTATAGATTCGCGAAATTGACATGTTTATAGTTACTACAAATAATATTAATTGATAGTAAAAAAAGAATTGGCCAGATAACTAATCATTATTTTATCAATAATTAAACACCATGACCGTTCATTTTTTTTGGTAAAGATATTTAAGTAACCTATAACCAAAAATTAAAACCAAATTAATAAGTCGTTATTAATACTAAAATCGTTAAAACGACTTTTTTTATAAAATACGGTAACTAGGTTATTCACCAAAACACGCCTATTATATTACAATTTTCAGATTCATTACAAACTCGTTTCTGCAACACTGTTGCATGTAGCATTATCTATAATAATTATATAGTCATCTGTAATATATTTGCAGACTAGCTTTTGTGCAACCCGGACTGAGTTATAAAATTTAATCTAGTATTACGATACATACGAACATTAAATTCTATTAAAATATATGTAAAAATGACCAAGTCATAAAAACCAGTCTGTAAATATGTTACAAACGCCCGTAATCGCAAGCGTATTATAAGTTATACTTATAACATTAAATTTTCTTAGACGTTTCTATTACGGACGTTTTCTTTTGTCGGTTTTTGATGTTTTCGCTGCAAGCCGTTCACTGCTGTGCCATGCTATGCGACTCACATTTAATATTTAATACCCTTCATTAACCACAGATCTGTGTATTCATTATTTTTTCTTTAATCCGTCGGACTTCCGTCTCTTTTATTTGAAAATTGGGTATTTTTCATTCCCAAATCATTTCTTTTTTTTTCTTTACAAAAATGTCAGACTAAGGTTAGACGACACAGTCGATGTATATATATATATATATATATATATATATGTAGGTATCTATAGGACGTATATACGTATCTTTTTAAGCCAATGTTTGCCGGTAAAATCGATAAATCCCCCGTGAATAAACGGGGTTCAAATGAAATACTGTAATACGAAACGCGTTCGCGTTCATGTTCGTTGGAAAAATGAACGCATTCAATGATGAAAAGTTGTAGCCAAATATGGGAGTATTTATAGTTTGATGGCATTTATTTTCATTTTTCAAGCGATGAGCTGTGGTCGTCGCAACAATAAATTGTGTATTGATTATTGAAATATATTTCCCGAAATGACTATGCGAATATTCGGCAATAATTTTTTGATTTAGGTATTTTTATTTAATGTATCTGTAAAATGAACGTTTAATAAACGAAAAATTGTGACAAATTTAGCGCATTATTTCCAAATAATAATGTAAAGTTCATGAAAAATACGATTGAATATTTATAGCGACATGGGCATTAAAGTCGTTAAGATAACTAACTGATCAATAATAAACGATTACCATTCATTTATTTGTTTATTTATTCGTAAGACTATGGCATACGATTACTCATCATCTGTTCAATATTCAGTAAAGCTGTGTCGGTATATTTATCACCTCATTAGTTATTAGTTATGACAATATTATTTCCAAATTATTATAGAAATTCGGACGAATTTGAATAAAGTTATTAGAATTTTATCAATTACAAATCTGTACCAAATCCAAAAAATAAATAAATAAACGTTAATTTTTTTTAATGTATATGAAATACAATAGGCATTTATTTTTTGATATGAACATTTTAAATTAATGTACTAACATTGATCGACGTATCATAATAATACTGAATTACTATTACTATTAAGTGTTCAATTGAATGTACAAAATATGCAGCTTATAAGCAAAAATAAAAAAAAAATACCTCAACCTTGCATCAAAATTCAAATATCATATCACACCTTCACTGAGTATGCATATTACATACTCGGTACTTATTACATTGAATTTTAAATGGATTATTGTTTGAATATTTTATTTTTCGTAACAATAATAATAATGATACCTATTCGGTTTGTTTTTTATTAGATATTTCTTATCTCTGATGAATTTATCTTAAGACTAAAATGGAATATAAATACAATGTAAAAATAAATATGTAGACAATTGTATAGGCGAGCCACACATTTAAAAAAAATTGCTGATACTGAGGACGGGTGCGGCCACTATTGTAGGCGGGTAACGGAGAAGGTGTGATACATAAAGTTATTTAATGTATACCCGTAACCAACGATAAACCGTTGATAACGAAGTTTGGTTATGCATGTTTTGAAAGCCCATAATATTTCCAATTTTCGTCAACATTTGATTTTAAAATTCTTATAAAAAAAAAAAGTAATAATAATAATACTAAATATAACTCGATTTTTGATTGAACACTAAATACGACTGGAAATGAACCACCTCTCAAATTTTCTGTTTAATCTAAAAATGTTTTTACAGAGTACCTACCAAGTAAAAATTACGTAAAAAGTCACAAAATGAAAATGTTTATAAATACCTCAAAAAACCTCTAGAAACGGTAAATATAAGTGTTCTGTCAACATTTAAAGTCTTGACGAATGTTTTAAACTGAATTACCTATTTGAAATAGCTATAGTCTATAGTTTGGAGCAAGTTTTCTTGTAGAAAAGTTGTTCACTGATAAAAGAAAAAGAAACCATAGTAAAACCTTAAGATTACTCGCTACGTTATCACTGACATTCGAATTTGATGTTTATTATTCAGTTGACAGTAAGTTGTCAAGTGCAAAGGTCAGTTACTATTAATATAAATATAGTGGAATATTATGTCAATCTGATTAAAAATAAACGAAAAGCAATTAACAAATTGCATTTATTTCATTGTCACAAAGCATTTTCAAAAAAACCATAATTTCATAAAATTTTGATAATCACAAAGCATTATATTCGTTATATACATTTTTATAATTATAACAATATTTATACACATTTATAATAATAAAAACAGACAAAAAATTTGATAGAAAACCTAGGAGGTAAAAAAAAACAATAATATATTTACCTACTACAGTGAAATATTACCGGTGGTAAGATTAACCAAGGATATATTTACCCAACTTTACGCATGAATTTACGTAAACGTAAAAGCACATAAGAAATATTTATCGGGAGTTAAATATAACCTAGGATATTTTTACCTTTCTAAAATTTTGTTGTAGGTAAATTTATCCTTGGATATTTTTACCGGGGACGGTAAATAATATCGTGAGTATAAAAATCCTGTTATACCGGTCTCAAGCGTATTGGAGGACGGAACACACGTCGGTATATTTAAAACATGCGTTCGCATGATTTTTACCGCATGCCGGAACTCGTAAAATTGATATTTACGGCAACTTGACGTCCCGGTTAGGTTAGGTTAGGTTAAATTTGTTTTGAAAACGACGTTTTCTACCAGAAATCTCGCTCCGATCGATGAACTACAAGAGATCGATTTCATTTCATTTTTAGCTGCTGACGAAGGGGTAAGGTTTTCGATATCTAAAGCAGTTTTCATAATATTCGAGAATAACCAAAAAAAACGAATAATAAGACTTTCTTTTTATAAAAATTATGCGTGGCGTAACGATTTTATTATTTAACATTTTTGAGATTATAATATTTTTCTGCCAGAAATCTTTGTGTCCAAATTACAAGAATAGCATATATTCTGAAATTTTATCTGGTTTTTGAGTCGTTAGATTTTTTTTTTTAATATCCTAACGCAGCAGTGTACGGATTACCGAAAAACGTTGCGGTAATCCAATACGATATTTTAACGTCCGGTACCCCATATCGAGGACCGGATCAGTGTGAAAGCTACAGTATAGTATAATAATTTACCATAAAAATAAAATATTGTTTACCGCAGTGGTGACAAATTCGGGCCGTGATCATTTATAAATCGACCCACCAAAGTATTAAATCAAAAATTTAAAAATGAAAATAACGTCAAATTTCAAAAATTAACACTCGCATTAAAAAAAAAGATATGATGTTTATATTTTTAATTTTTTTCTCATTTATATATAACAATCAATACATAATAAAGATTAAGATTCAATTACATTAAGATGTACCTAAAATAAAATACTAAAAGTAAAAGTTTAAATTCTTGGCTCGCCAAAAATTATTATTCTTTTTTTTATGATCCTCTGTAAAAAAAAAGTTTGGTCACCACTGGTTTACCGTATTGGTACCATACCGCATACCGCTGTATTGGGCGATAACCTTAATGCATTGTCATTATACATCTATATATAGAATAATTCTTAATTACTCCATGTCTACGTCTAATTAGTTAACATCGCTACAAAGCAGTGTTATGAAACAAAGTTAAATAACATATTATAAATATGTTATGTAATATTATGTGTAATATATTATAGTGTTATACAGCAAAACGCATTATTGATAACAACAAAATATCAGGAGAAAATCATATGGCCTATAACATTTCACGTATAGATATTGGGGGGAAGGGTTAAATAATAGAATTTGAATTAAGTTAATTTATTTAATTTGGACTGAAAACTTGATAAATAAATGATTTTGAAATTCTCTTAAGCTCTACAATATTAACTATACAAATAGTCACGTCAAAGTTCACCTGATAAGAAATCAGCACGTTCTAAAATCGTCTAAAAGATGACCACCATATTATACTTGTTTCTATTAGGTAATGGCGACCAAAACGTTAGATTCGGAGAGTAGCGAGCGTTGCTCCGATTTTTCAAGTGTAGTACCTTTTCTGAAGATAATTTTATCTCGATGGTACTTTAGAGACGTCATTTTTTGATTTTCCGTGCGGTTTTCGTAATAATTGGGAAAACCGGAAAAATGTAGGTACATGTATAAAAAAAACTTCGCTTCAAATTGTTTTTCGGTAGCAATCGTTGCGTACAGATGTAATTTAAATTCCCCTCTATATTCCCAACTTCTCATTTACAACAGTGGCCCACCCATTGTGCGGATTAAATCACGCATGTTGCTGCTGCAATAATAATGTCATCACGGGTCGTCATGATGCGACCATCTGATTAATAATAATAATATAATAAAATATTTCAATTTGACGTGGATGTATGGATGTTATTGCAACATTTGTTACGAAAAATATATTATTTTTGTTTTATTATGTCATAATATGCTGTTACAGGTGCAGACGCGGTAAGGCATTTAATAATATATTTACAATATTATAGAATATTCTTACGGGGAAACACTTAAAATTACGCTGTTAAAATCAAATGCGTTGTAACTTGAAACGCGTATAAAGTTTACGGTTTATTAGTTGCGACTAGCGCCGAAAATCGCAGGCGAAAAAACAAACATATGGGATAGCAAAAATGGTATACATCAACTTCGCCGATCGATACTCCGATGTTATACAATGTTGTGCGTCAATTGCGCCCATCAACTTTTAAATATATTTGAGTATATACATACCAAAACTGTATTAACGTTTGGTAAATTATAAGTGATTTACAAATACCTCCGACATTTGGCATTTTTTTTTTTTTACGATTTAGATTCCCTAGTTTTATCACAAATTACGATTTATCATAGAAAAATATAAAAATTTATCGAAATACATTTAGTCGTCTTACTCGTAGGTATACGTTTGAAAAACCATGATTTATAGCTATTTGAACGAAACAATTAAAAACAAGTTACACGTAAAATGGTAAAGTAATATTTACTTCTCAAGTATTACTTCTCAACAGATTACTTATTTAACAAATTTATCACTTACGTAATGACTGGTTTATAAAAATACGACTGCGGTCGGAGTCGATTAATTTTATTCTAATATTGTGTAGAATATAGACGTGTTTTTTGTTATGATAATTATTAGTCTTGTTCACGAAATAGCGATGGAGAAAACCATTGTCAACAATAATAAAATAATGTTACTATTATTACAAGGAAAAAAATAATACATAATAGACATAATCCATTTATAATTAGTGTAAAGAGAGAAAACCAATTAACAAAAATATTTAAAACGAGAGTAGACGAAGATTTTTTTTTAAAATGCTTGTAAATAGACATTTAAATGATAGGTAATAAATACACATTTCGTGAATTTCTTTCGTTTTTTTTTTAACTGTGATAGATTTATTTTAATAATTATTCTGTGAAATAATAATTGTGTACAAGATAAATTAAAATATCATATTAGGTACGCAACACGACAGACGCAGTTAATTGATTTCAGACAATTATAATATTATAACCGCGAGTCACCACGACTATTTTTGCAACTTAAATGTCAATCGCAATATAAAATTATATTGTGTACCTAATATTTAAGACATTATTATAGAGGATGTTTCACGAAAATCTAACAAATGCAATAGCTTTTGTTCTGTTCAATATTTTAAAGTTTTTTTTTTTTTATAACAATCATTATTGTTCTATGATTCCTGTAATTTATATTTTTGGAAACTAAAAATACAATTTTTTTTTAAAAGTAAAATAGTTAATTAAAAATATTTATAAAATCCAAAATAACAATCTTAATCCAAATAACTTTCTTAGCATAGGTAATAATATACACAGTTACTTACAAAGGATAAATCACAATTTTGATTATCTTATCTGATTTATTACCAACAGAAAAATCAATATTGATAAATATTATTAACACATATTATCTGTGAACCCAAAACATATTGTGCATGGTATTTTTTTTTGGATTTTTTTGATAGTTCATACCAATTTATTTATTTATTTATTTAATGAAAACCATTATCATGCGATATTTTAAAAGAAGAATGGTGTGGATCTATCAATATTAATAATACATTATATACACGGGATATAAAAATTTTTTACTGTTGAACATTTATTAACAAACTGATTCAAACTGGTCATATTTTCCTGCAAACAAAATTTAATAGTATGTATAATATAATTTAAGGTTTAAGTACGTTAGTTAGTACATAATATATCATATTAAACTGGTGCCATATTTGTGTAGGTATAAATTTCAGGATAGGTATTGTACTTATTGTATTAGACTAAATTTTTTTCAGTACGTATCATATAAGACGAATACTTATGTACTAATACTGAATCGTTCAGCCACTACATTTTTTTTAGTTTGCAAAAATCATTAGATAATAAAATTATTTTGTAAAGACAAATAAATTGATGAAACAATTAATATTAATTGGTAGTATAGTGGCAATGAAAACAATTTAAACTATCGTAAACTTGAACACAATTGTAGACAATTAGCGATTCATTATTGGCAAATAAATATAACGCCAACATTTTATTTCACAATATGTACCAATACATAATTGTATGTGATCTTGGATTATGTGAAAAACAATTTTACTTTTATTTTATTTAAAAAAGAAAAATGCAAATATAAAATGAATCATAGCGCAAGGCTCTAGTAGGTAGAAAAATAAATATTGAACAGAACAAAAGTTATTGCATTGTCAGCTTATCTCCGTGAACACTATATAGCTGATCCCGCATGGTTTCACCCATGCACAGTATAGAAAGAAAACATCCAACTAATAAAAATAAAAACGGTTCTCTCCCATGACTTCCGAATAATAAACGTAATCGATTAACGATCCCCTGCATCATAGTAACCATTCAGCATGCACGAGGCGGTTTATTTTGATTTGGAATAGTGAAGTACTTAATCATATAGTGCTTACATTATAATACTATTATGTGGTGGCCACCACCTTACTAGCATTTACTAGCCTTAATTTTTGCTTTACTTAGAAATTCAACTCCGCCGAGTTTTTTTGACTAGCCATTATTTTGTCAATAAATTAAAAAACCATCAAGCATTCAAGCAACTAATAAATATTAATAATAATAAAAATAAAAATTAAATCAAGTATTATAATTTGTGTACAATAATATAGTCTCTAAAATATTAGTTATATCATATATTTTAATTTATAATTAATTAGCAAACGCAAAAGTTATGTTTGGCTTAGAATATAGTTAACCTTAAGGCATGTTTATTTTATGTTAAGTTAGTAAGTATCAAAAGCCAAGCCCAAAGCCATTATACAATGAATTAAATTTTATAAATTACCTACTCACCAATTTTTCGTCATTAACCATGAATCAATAGAACGAGATCAAATAAAAAATGTGGCAATAGAAACAATTGTACATTAGTAATTATTATTAATCAGCAATAAAATACTAATAACAAGTTTAATTTAAATAAACATATCTAAAATACAAATACGTATATAAAACGAAATTTATTAAGAAAGAATAGCAAAATAATTAAAATACAGAAACTTATACAAGGCAACATGATAATTTTTGGTGTCGACAGTTATGACTAATTAGCAATCTAGTTTAATATCTATATTTATGTTTTCTAGTTTGCAACTATCTATAGCCATGATCTGTATATTGCACAGTAAGAGTACTTAGTACTAGTAGTATTAGTAGTAGTTATTATAATAGCATAATATTATGTATATTGTATATACTATATACAATGAATAATATTTAATATATATATATATAACAATTATGATTACGAGTTTCGAAATTTGTCATAAACATGATATTAAACTATTTTAAGATCTATGAGTAATATGTCAAACCATAATATCCATCAATTTAATCTCTTCCATATATTTTCAATGTTAATATTCTGGTTAATGGACAATGGTACTACCTCTGTTCTACATCATGCTCACCTTCTTATGTTTGCTGATGATATAAAACTATATATGCATGTTCAAAATACCTATGAAGCCCTTCTTCTCTAATCGGACATTGACCGATTGGTACATTGGGATAAATCCCTGGGATTGACACATAATATCTCTAAATGTATCAAGATGTCTTATTTTCATATCAATAATCCAATTATATTCGATTAAATCATCCATGATACACCAATCACTTCTTCTAATTTTGTTTGTGACCTAGGTTTTCTACGAATATATCATTTATTTCTAAACTTCTATCAAATCCAATCGACAGTCAGAAATCAATTTTAAAGTTCTCCTTGTAAAACTAGATACTTGTCCCTCTGTTATTCTTTTTTCCTCTTCTAATTATATACTAAACTCCCCCCTCTATCATATTATGCGTCTTACTAATGAAGACCCTACTTTTAGCCACCCATAAACTATTTATCGAATGAATCTGTTATTGCTGTTATTCTTTATGTTATATCACTTTATGTTTTTGGGCCTCGGTCTGTATTAGTATAAAAATAAAATAAAATATCTTCAATGACTCCCTAAAAAGTAGATTTTTTCGTTATCTTTGGAAATCTATCTGTGTTGTTTATCCTATTTTTAAAGAATTAAATAAATCCAGAATTTCAAATTACCAACCAATTTCTATAATTTTTATTTTCTCTAAAATTATAACTTTTAAAATTATTCCTCTTTTTAAGAGCATTTTATTAACCCCAAACAACATGGTTTTCGCAGTCATAAATCAATCATTACCAACTAAATATGTAATGATGAAACATCATAATGTATTAAATTCCTTTAAAAATCATCATTAAACAGATGCTATCTATCGATTTCGAGAAAGCCTTTGATAAAGTTAACCGGACTTTCCAATTAAAAAACTTACCAAAATTGGCTTCGCATAGCCCTATCATGGTTAAATTATTTTTTATCACATCAAACCCAATTTGTAAAATTTAAACATTTTATATAATTTCTTATATTTGTACCTTCTGGTGGTGATCACCTATTTCCACTCCTTCAATCTATTTATTAACGATATGGTTTTTTCTATCTCTTATTCAGACATAATTCTTTTTACTGATGATACGAATGATTTCAAATCCATTTCATCTTTTAAAGATAACATACTATTATAAAAAGATTTAAATAATTTTAAAGATTAGTGCATTTTAAATGACCTCTCTTTAAATATAAATAAATCTCAAGCTATTTCATTCTCAAAAAAACATAAACAAATTAATTTTAACTACTCTATATCGAATATAAGTCTTCTAGATTCTTCTTTATTCGAAGATTTAGGTATATTGTTCGACTTAAAACTGCTATTCAAATTAGTGGTGGATAAGGATTTTTTAAGGGGAAGGGGCCCAAAATTATTTATATTCATTTTCAACATTGAACAATAAATATAAAATACAGATAAGAATACAATCAAGTACCAACATAATCGACAATCGTAATAATTTGTTTAACTGAAATTTGAACGACGATTTATAATCATTATAAACTTGTATTATTACAACTAAAAATATAATATAACTGTCAAGGGGTGAGGCACGGCCCTTCTTGGCCCCTCGGAGTATATGTAGTGCATTAGACTTAAGACCCAAAGACCGTATAAGACCTTAATTGAACGCCATTAGTACAAATCATTGTGGAGTCAAGTGTACTATCTAGCAAAGTATGTAAAGTATTTTACATATAAGTACCAAATATATAATTATCATTATCATCTATTATAATTTGTTTTAGATGTGTATAACGCAAATGGAGGGAACGAAGACAACACGAATAATGTTAGAAAAATACGCTCCGATATTTGATTGATCATGGTTTACAAAAAAAAAAAAAATAAAATAAAAATGGATATTCGATATGAATAAATTACCTGTTGGAAAATACAACTGCATATGTACCTATGTATATAAAATTGTAATATTATATAAAAAGAAATCGTTGATTTGTATATGATATTGCGTATTTGCGTGTACATAATATTCCCGATTTTTTAATTGTGAAAAATGTACAAAAAAAATCTAAAATAGCATCCCCAATGCACCAACTAAACCAAAATTGGTACCTACCCACCACTGATGTTATTGATCGAAGATGGTAAAAAAATTGTTCACAGATAACAGTTGTATTTTTTTTTCGTCTCCAATTCAATAATTATGCACCGAGTAAATATAACATAATTAAATACAATACCTATATAAAATATTATCATATTATTTATTTTTCAGTTAGGTATAGGTTTATTTGTACAACGTACCTCATTGACATTGAAATCTCGAACTTGATCTACAAAATTAAATTTATAGCATTGAGATTGATAAACAATATTGTTTACCTAACTTAATGATGTATGGATTTTTGACAATAATCGATAATCGTAATTGATGGTCGTCATTCAAAAAAACACGATATTTTGGTATCAAATTAAACTTGTGAAATTTCCTACAAAATCTGTTACAATTCCAAAATTCGTTTTCAAAACCTGGAATGCTCTATGGTTTGCCATGTTTATTCACATAACAATATTTGTTTTTCGCAATGGCAACATTTAAAAACCATACGGAATCTTGTAGGTACGTGTATACAAATTCAATTTTTAGATTCGTGTTTGTATTTATACACTGTTAACATCTCGTTTGGGTAGGTAGCAAAAGAACTTTTTTTTTTATAGTATGCATCAAAATATGTACAATGTAATCTATATTATATGATTGTGAATATGTTTTCAAACATCAAGTACGCAAATGCAGGCCACGTCTGGGCACAGCGGGCAAATCATGCACGTCAAATCCGTGCGAATTCGGAACGCGACCCGTGAACAGTCACGCACCATGGCTGTAAGCCAATAAAATATCGAACTCAAGGCAATCATCGTAGACAAAAAGTAATAATAATAAATAATCATATTTTCTATAGCACAAGAAAACTGTAACAATATCGCGAAAGACGTTATATCATGCAACCCGACGGTCTAGAGCTCAATTTTTGAAGGGGCAAAAGTGCAAATATAGGTAACGCTAAAAATAGTAAATTAAAATACCTTGTAAACCAAAACATACTACTCCATTACGTTGTTTGGGTGGGAAGCAACGGGGTCATTTACCCTCCCCTCCCCGGATCCGTCACTGACGGTTCTAACACGAACAAGTGTTGATGGCCTTTATTAGGACTATTAATTATACCATTATGATTAGATAATATAAAAACCTGATTTTCATAAAATACATTCATTAATAGTTAAGTTTTACGAAGAAAAAAAAACAAAAAACAAACTATCAATTTTTGGAAAACAAATAAGCCTGAAATTCAACTCTCAAGTTCAACATTTATCGAAGTAAAAGGAATAATAATTTTTTTTTTGGTAATTGGAGTATATCCAACTACATCAGTGATATCCGACTAATTTGAGTCTATTACCCATAAACCGGGGTTAGATATTAGCAAATACCCCTTAAAATATTTAGTTTAAAAGACAAAAAAAATAAATTATATTTTTAACCGGGAATACCACGCCAAATTATTAATAATGAACGACCGACAGTTGTGAACCACTAAATATTGATATCATTTTTAATTAATTAGATATCTGCCATCTTATCTGATTGCCCGTTATAAAAGAATCGGCGACCTTTAGTCAATAATGTTTATACAATATGTTTAAAAATAATTTTAAAAAGCTAAGATAACAATAAATATGATAAAACCTACAAGAAACTATTGGAATTTGCTCATATGGGTAAATAGCTATAATAAATATCTGAAATAATATAATTCGTGTAGTAATATTTAACATCTTAATACTTTCATTGGTTGGATAAAAAAAAAACTATTTAATAATAATTAAATAAGCGTATATACAATACAAATAAAAAAATTATTCTCGTCTTTCTCCTCATAAAATCCTGTTTTACCCCTTGGGGAATATCCCCCCTGGGTTAGGAACCGTTGAACTACACAGAAGTATGATTTAATATAATTTTTCGACTAGTTTTAAATTGTACGGTAAAACTTTTTTTTTTTTTATTTATTGGTTTTACTATGATGTGCGAGTTTTATTTTATTTTTTCGTGTGTGCACAACTTTCCTACCAGATATTTTGCTACAATCAAAAAATAACAGGAGGCCTTTTTTATTAAACTTTGAATTTAATTGGTGAATCGGGGAAGTCATTTGTCGACTTCTCAAGTGGTTTTCAAAGTAATAGGGGAAAACCAATAAAAACGTAATGGGACAACGGACAAATATTTACGGCGCTATTGATTTCATTACTGTACATTTTTTCGATTTTTGATTTCTATCAGTAATCTTACTCCAAATTTTAACAGTGATATCTTTTCTAAAAGCAAATTTTATTTGGTTGGTATGTATGAAGGTCATACTATTCACTCATTAGCTAGTGCTGGTGTTACCTGCTTTTCCGTTACTTTTTCAGCATTTTCCCATACCATATATTGTATCAACCGTTTCTGATTAACCAATTTCAAATGGCGTGCCTTAAAATTTAACAATACCGTATTATAGGTAATACTATAAATTGTGTATTATAATATGGCTATAATACATAATTTATAATCACGGTTCTTCTTCTATAATCATAATCTTAAATATTCCATAGTCATTGTTGAGTGCAATGAGATCCCCATTTGGCTATATGCATTCACTTCGTAAACGGGTGTACGTAAATAGGTATCACGTCGTTATTGTCGTTACTGATTTCGTCGCTTGCGCTTCTACGTTGAGTTCTATGAGAGCGAGTATTCGTTATAACAAAAGGATCGACGGTTCGTTGTCGAGGTCATCAATTAAAGTGATGCGTCATTCACCATGTTTAGAGTAAGTGCTTTTAACGCGAACATTGAATATTTATTAACAAATTTGTATAAAAAAAAAATTGAATCGTGTTATTTTATATATATACGTATATATATATTAATTCGATAGAGGATCGACGGATCATGTGTGTCGGTTGTGAATTAACGACGAAGATGTCGGCACGAAAAATGTCCTAAGTTCCCGTATTTTTAAAAGTATTGTTGTTAATCAATTAAAAAAAAAAAAGACGGGTACACTTCACACGTGGGTGGGCTACTGTTGTAGGTGAAAAGTTGGGAAGGTAGAGGGGAAATTTAATGGGTATCTGTAATATATGCGTTATATATTTTCTTTAATGATATTTGTTAAATATTGTACCTATTTTCCCGTTTTTCCCAATGTTTTTTCCCGGTTTTTCCCATTTATTATAAAAACAGTACGGAAAACAAAGAATAACCCTACCTATAAAAGTATCAATCCAGTCATATTTCCTTTTAGAAAAAGTTCTATTATTGTAAATCGGATCAAAATTGCTAGTAGAAAATGTCTTCACAGTTAAAAAAAAAGGTAAACAACATTGTAAAACCAATACATTCCTCGCTCTGCTCAGAATTAAAAAAAAAAAACATTTTCAACCGCTTAGAATTGAATTCCGGCCTACTATGCGGTATTGTGGTCTGTCAGTGTATAAAAGAAGTGCATATACCTTACGTATAGGACTTTAAGTGAAATCCATTAGTACAAATCATTTTGAAGTTGTGTGTTCTATCTATGCACCTATGTAAATTATAGTATTTTAAATATAGGTACCAATACGATTATGAATATTATCTATTATAATTTGTTTTAAACGTGTATAACACAAATGGAGGGAACGAAAACAACACGAATGATGTTCTTCATAAAAAATTAGTAGGTATTTAACATGAGCGAATTACACGTAGGAAAATACAACTGCATAATATTATGGTACAAATGTATATTAAATTGACGATAAAAAATTTTAATATTATATAAAGAGAAATCATTGGTTTGTATAGTATGATTATGTATTTGCATATTAAAAATTCCCAATTTTTTGAATTATGAAAAAAAATTACCGGAAAAATCAAAAACTAAACCAACTAAACCAAAATTGCTACCTACCCACCACATATGTTGTTGATCGAAGCAATAGTTTTTTGGTAAAAAATTGTTCACAGATAACGATTATATTTGTTTTCATCTCCATTATACATCTCGTAAATTACATAATATATAATATTTCATAAAATACAGTACCTACTATTTGTGTTTACAGACATTCATTAAATAAATATATTTAAAACAGGTGGTTCTTAACAAAAATTTATTGATTTATTAGAATTATATTTTTATGATTTAAGCTAAGTAAATATATAGTTAAAAAGGAGGTCTACAGAGAAAGAAATTGTTTACGGAAATTATAAAATTATAAAAATCACGGTATTTAAAAACATATTAATCGAACTTTGCTCAGAATAATATTTTTCGTGTCATACGTGTATAAATTAAATAATTCTATCATTCTTTCCTTCCAACTTTCTCCATAAAATAGTAGTACATTCATCAGCAGTATCAACTTTTTTTAAAAAAAAAAAATAATTTACATATAGACATAATTATGTATTTTCATTATTTTATATTATTAGTGCGCCTATCTATAACAACTATATATTATTATTGTTAATGTTCGAAAATTTTGAAAATGTTCGAAAAATCCTAGTAAAAAAACTGTCGAAACAAATATTATATTATCAATTAATTTACAATTATTTAATGGTATTCCGACGATGATCGGCGAAAGTGGGAAGGGAAGCTGCATGAATTCGTCTTTTTCCATAATATGATATTGAATTTATAAGGACTTGAGAAATTATAGATATTATTTGCACCTAATCCGCAATAATTGTCCGGATTATTTTCATTCAAATCGATTGAGATCCCCCACCACAATCGAAGCAAACTTTACGTAAATATACAAAAATAAGTATTACCTAAGTAAAAAATAAACAATAACAATAATAACGAAAGACGGATATAAAATGATAAAATATTATAAAATTATATCAACTTTTTAGTGCATCATAAGGTAATGTTGAGTAATTTCAAACAAAGATAAAACTAATCATAATATACGACCACACAGCTAGTATATTAAACGATTAGAATTACATTATGTATTTTTTTAGTCTGGTAGGTACATTTTATCACAGATGTAATACAGCATTGGTATTGAAGAAATAATAATGTTTTTATTAGTTTTATTTTTTTATTTTTCGCTTAATTGAGCAAAACAGATAAAAAAACCGTAGACAGATTTAAAAGTTAACGAAAATAATGCTTTAATTATTTTCTATTTTGGTTTATTGTTGTAATTCAGTCAAACATATTTGTAGAGACATGAAACTTAGCAGAAAACTTATAATTTGCCATTTCTTGACGTAGTATAATTTTAAAAACATTTGAGTCGTTATTTAGTTATTTATAGACATTTTAATTTTGCGAGTTTTTAAATAATTTATACTTGGTAGGTATTTTGTAGAAAAAAATATTAATAGAAAAACAAAAATGCTTGAAAATTCAACAAGAGGTTCATTATAAGTCGTACTATGAGGTAAAAAAAAAATAAGTTTTTATATTGTAGTATTTTTTGA
Source organism: Cinara cedri (assembly GCA_902439185.1). Lineage (NCBI taxonomy): Eukaryota > Metazoa > Arthropoda > Insecta > Hemiptera > Aphididae > Cinara > Cinara cedri. The sequence continues at coordinate 563,872 of CABPRJ010000017.1, forward strand.
ATACAATTTTTAATATTAAATTTTGACGAAAACCGTAAATATTACGGTCTTTAAAAACATACATAATCGAACTTTGCTCCGAATCTCTTTTCGTTATACCTAGCAATTGTTTTTCGTTTTTTTTTTTTAGTGAATCTGGTAAAAATAATCAAAGAGACCAGAAATTTGCACAAAATATTTATATTACCCTTTTTCCGACATGGTAAAATTTTCAAGTAGCACACGGATCTAGTTGAGTTTAATAATTGCAAAGGACATTAATTTTTTTTAAATCTTATAGCCCTTCTTTTTTTATTTTCCCAATTCGAGTACTGATAGGTACCATTCATATTGTTATACGATATTATATTAAGTACCGTTTTGTTCGGTGTAGAAATTCAAACGATGAAAGATAATATTACCAAGTGCTTATAATATTATAATATTAATTTACCTTGCCTTTTAATAATACAATTTCGAAATTGTTCTTACATTTTTGGTGAAGTACCAAGTACCTATAAGGCTTTAATATAATATATTGTATAAGCTAATATAATAGAACATAAGAACATCCGTTTGATGTTATTTAATTTTAAACATTCTTTACGAGGATTTTTTTTTTATACTCAAAATGCCCGAATTTCCAACTTCGTAATATTTTCAGTATAAAATACACGCGTGCGAGGAAGTTCAGAATTCTAAATAGTTGATTGTAACTTAGGCGTAATATTATACGTAAGTTACTGTAAATGTAAATATATTTTATAAATGATAGATTTATCTGCATTAAGTATTATAAGGAAAAATGTCTCCTATAGTCAAGCCCTCGAAGATAAACAGCGTTAATCATATACAAATATTTAACTAGATTTATCCTAGGTTTTAACCAAGGTTCAGAAATAGTTTATTGATTGTATTGTTTACACATGGTAAAAATCACTTAAAGTTTAATTGATATACTATACCCATGGTTTAAGTCCTAAGTAGCGTTACTCGTTATTAGAACACTCTATTAACGTGAAATTAACATTCAAATCTATAAAACCGTGTAAGTACACGTTTATTACATCGAAATAAACGTTATTAATTATTAACATTTACACGTATATTTACGTATTTTCTCGAATAGTACTAAAACACGAAAACAAAGATAGTAAATTCACGTGTATTAATTAAACGTGATTACGAATTTTTTATTCACGTCTACATGTTCACTTACGTATTAATTCACCTTATCAATCGAGACATTTACTCACTACCATATTTATTGTACAACAGTTTTACTCATACAACAGATATGAAAATAAGCTTTGATAAATTTTATCAACAAAACTGTTAACAGTCAGTGGTGCATTTTAGGATGAAGGAGACGACGGGACAAATGCTCCTATCCTCTTCCCGAGGATTTTTCAATTACAAAAATAAATTTATAATAACTACATAAATAAATGAAAAGATAAATAATAATTTAATTTTTAATAATTTTTCAACCAGAAATTTTGCTCTTCAGTTATCAACACCAGGAGTGGTTTTTAGCAGACGATTCTGTCAAGTTGGTGCATTAGACTTGTCCCTTAATTGATTTTATTTGTACGTGTCTTAATAATAGAACAAAATCGAAAAAAAATAAAATATAAAAACTTTAATAAACACAATTTTGTTAAAATCGATTTTTTTTTTTTTTTTTAGTGTTTACTAAAAATTATGAATTATGAGTTTTAATAAATTATTAAATAATACAAAACTATTGTAATTTATTAGATTCTGAACAGTGTGGTTAATGAATCGGTTTTACTGTGATTTGTGCTTATTTATTTATTTTTTAATTTTTTAATTTTTTTTTGTGTCTGTGTACAACTTTTTTACCAGAAATCAATAAAAGACAATACAATTTTTTTGTTGAAATTTGGATTTAGTTGGTCCATTTTTTGATTTTTCAAGCAGTTTTCGCAAAAAAAAAAAGCTAACAAATTTATGGTGTTAATGATTTTATTATTTTAAATTTGTATCTATGTATATGTATAGTGTAGTAGGATAGACAAAAAATATTTCTCGTGAATCTAAATTCCAGTTTTAGTTTCCTAGTGAAACAAAATTGCTAATACTTGAAATGTGTGTGCAACTGTTTTAGGTGAAAAGTTAGGAAGATAAGATATATATGCTGGGTTGCACCAACTAAATAGTTACACAGAGATAACTTGTTTATCTGTAGTTAAACTAAATTCTGTTGCACCAACCACGCTTTAAATTTTATTTGTTGATAAAAATGTAGTTTATCAAGAGTTACATTGAAGGTCCATTTATCGCTGTATAAATATGTATATATCTATAGTTAAATTTCGTTATCAATATTTTGCATTATTATGGTGACTGGTGATAATTGAAAACATTAGATAATATTATTATATTATTAATTCATATTTGATATCATAATTTATGGGTAATAATAATATTAACTTCTACAGCCACTACTTATTGATAACCAGTATTCTGGTAATAACCAGAATATAAAAACATGATTGAGCAACTCTTGTAAATTTAACACACGATAAAACTTTAATTTATCAACTAATAGTTTATCATCATGTAAATATTTAACACTAGATTTATCAATAGATAACTACGGGTTTGGTGCAACCAGGCAATAGAATTATTTATCTATATCTGTATACAGTGAAAAGCTATTGCTAACGAAAAACGGTTTTGAGCGAAGTTTAGTTATACATGTTCAGAACTGCAGTAATGTTTATGATTTTCGTCAAAATTTGACCATAAAATCCTTATAAAAAAACTACATTATACTCAACTTTTTTTTTACCATTAATAACAACTTATAATATTATAATAACTTATACCTAATAGCTTAAAAATCTATGTTTACCATACCTAGAAAAGACTAATATAAAGTTCTATGTAAATTTCAGGTCTACGATTATTTTTAACCAAATTACCATAGTAAAAAAAAATATAATCGAAAATAACCAATCCGTTAGTTCCATAAACTTCCCAGGTTTTTTTTTTCGCTCTTCTTTTATAAACGAGTCACATAATTTACCGTTGAGCACTAGGAATTAAAAACGGGTTTCGAATTATTATAGTTTATTGAAAACTAATACATCGCAAGCAGAACATCACGCGTTTTGAAACGAAATCTCATATTTTACTGTTATATAAAAATAAATGTATATTACCCGGACCAATACAAATTGAAAACATAAATAAAACACCACATAACGATAATTTGATGTCCAAAGAGAGAAATAAAACCGGTTATTGGTGAACACGCATTCCACATACTTCCTCGAGGACGCATAGAACATAGGAAAATAACACACACGAACGTAATAATCGGGGAAATAATAATAATAATCATTTATCACCAAAATATTTTTTTACGTCGTAAAGTAAATATTTTTAGATCACAGAGTTTCTTCTGCAATCTACCCGACGAGATTTTGCATAACGAATTGAGGTTTATTTTCTATTAAAAGTATAACATGAGTTCGCACTCGAGTAACTAAGCGAAGCGATCCTCATGTTAGATTGAGAACCATCGGTTTTTATTATTCATTCAAACAACATTACTGAATATTATTTTCCTGATTTATACAGCCCCCCTCCTTCTGTGTAAATGCTGCTGCAGCGCGTTTATGTGAATGTCTAATGGACTGTGCGAGCATAGACAAATCAAAAAAAAAAAAAACACAGGATAGCTCTTAATAAATCAAAAAAATCAATTAGCATTCAAACGAACAATATTCTGATAAGTAATACGTTAGTGATACAGTGAATTCAAATTTAAATTTAACCATTTTAATAAGTAATAACTGTAATAATACTTTAATGGAGATACGCGGATTACAAATATTAAGAACACGAAAAAAAACGGACTATGAAGGGTGGAACAATATTGGTCCAAATTTGATGCTCCAAGAAATTTAAGTTTGTAAAGTGTAAATCTGAAACCTACAATCTAGTCGATAAAAATAGTCACCATGGATGTAAGCCAAAAAAAAAAAAAAAAATTGATTTTAAGGACACGCCATTAGCCGTTTGAAACATAATAACGAATGTTGATTTGTATGTAATGATACAAATACTTAAATACTTTTACCATTCGACAACAGTGGATACTGTAATATCTACTAAGTACTAGCATGTTAGTAGTCAGAGCAATGATTTAATCGACACAACAATACAATCGTTGAAAAAAAAATCCACCACGCCCAATTCTAATACTACTCCAAGGAAGTTATTAGTTTCCTAAGGCTGATGATACACTGGGGAAATTTATTTTGTTAGTTAAACACACGTATGTTTAAATGAAACGACACATACTGATCCAAAACGTTAAGGCAAAAATATTTTGTAAGCAAGTTTCATGAAACAAAACGTGATTTCTTTCGTGTGTGTTTGTTTCGTCATTTTACGATCAACTCCAGCGCTGTTCATAACGGAAATACGTATGTACTTATATTATAATTTATAATTATTAGATTTTGAGTGAAGCTGAGAAGAATTGTACTTTTTTTCCTGTGAATAACTTTTCTACCGCTAGTTTTGTTCCAATTTACAATGATAGCACTGATATTTGACTAAGTATAAATGTATAAGAGAGCGTTTTGACAAAGTCAAAATGATTTATGTTGCCAATGTTTTTTTCAGTCGTTTTCTCCATTATAAATTGTTCTTTTTGTAAAATACATTCCTGTCGTTTGTTTTTCCATACTTCTCATATTGATCTAAGTGTCTACTTGGATCATTTTTAGAACTTTTATTTTACTCACAATTAAATAAACACCCAAATAGTGTACAACCAGCTGAAATCTTGGACCCAACTAGTATATTATTCGTGGGGACTTGGGACCCAATTAGTATAGTAGCCGCATTAACCTGGGACCCAACTAGAGTAAATTTTTAAACACGGGATCCAACTCAGATACGCTGACCCGCAAACCTGTTAAAACACAAAAGTCGTGTCATTATGATAATACTTATTTTAAGAGATGGAACATTTTCACTCCTACGATAATCATTATGTGACACCACATTGAAGTGTATGGGCTATCTATTTTTTTGTGGTGGATATAGGTGATACATTAATATTCAAGAGCAAAATAGTGCCAGGAAAAACTGTAAAATCTTTGAAGTTTTCGGAGTGAACCTTATAGTGATTGGTCGGCAGTCTACTTTTGCTTCTCATGTTATCCAATACGGGTGTTAATCGTCAATTTATTAAGCTAATAACATAGCGACATCATGATTGACCCCAGATGAACACAATTTGAACTTGGTATAATAATAATAAATTATTCCGTGTGATTTTACTACAAGTTTAATATTATAGTTTGGCCACGGTGCGGCGGTTGATGCCGTTTGCATAGCTATTTACCTATTATCGAATCTTGGACAATGGACAATACAATATTTAAGTATGTATAAATATAGGACAAATATGTCACAAATATATGAAATTAAATCTGATATGGAGTATGTTTTAATTATTCTTAGTAGGTATCAATATTCTTGTAAGATACGTCATGTTGGTACAAGTTGGTAAGAAACTGTAAATTATTTCTACGTTTTTCTCAGCCGCCGCCGGTGATCCTTTTTTTAACATCATTTAAAATAGACAACTGTTCGATCCGACCATATGTATCTTCTTTAAAAAAATTTCCTTATCTAGTTTTCAGTCCGACGGAACACTGGATTGATAATTGATAGTCGATTTTCAAGGGATATCGAAATACACCGGATTTCTCATCTGATTAATCAATGAGCCTAATAATGATAACATACACACAGATGGTGGGGCCAAACAATAGTTCATTTTTTACGTGTATTTAAAAGTAAACGTTTAAAATGCGATTTTCTGTAGTCATGGATTTTGGAAAAGTCGAGCACACTGATACATGCAGTATTTTTAGTTTTCGTCGTTAACGAGTATTTTCACACGCGCACACGTCCATAATTATGTAAATTTAAAGTTGTTTAGTCGAGACGATTTTTGGGTTTTCATTTTTTGAACCATAAGACGCCAATGTATTACGTGTTGAATAAATTATGGCAAAAAACGACGGAGTATGCGACTTTATCGCTGCGGACGGCTAAACGGGCAGTAATCGCTTTTTTATGAAATTTTCCCATGATTTCCGCTTCGACGTCATGTGATCTATATGCTCATACCGTTTTTTTCTGGACATCGTTTGATACACTTGACCCCTGACAGTAGTATATTGTAGTATATTGTATTGATATCGAAACAATGCGATATAACAGGATGTATAATACTAAATTAATTCTGCTGCTATAAATATAATTTAAAATTTAAACTATCTACTGCTGTAAAATAATTTTCGTGATAATCCCATCAAATCCTGTAGATTAAAATACGGGAAATACTCGTTGCATTAATTTTTAGGGACACCGTTACCTATTTCGCGCTCCATTTCACTACGAGTTGTTCATAATATATAGTTTCGGATTTACTGTAAGCTATAATAACCCACAGTAGACTCGCATTTGAAAAATAAAAAATAAGAGACTATGCAAGACCTAAGACAAATTACCGTCCCTCGCAATCACCGAATCAATAATATGCTTATATACCTCGTTTTCGTTTAAATTTGTATTTATTGTATGTATGTTACTATTAATAGTATTAAAATCACGGTTCGGGGCTTTTAGCGTCTGCAGTTTATTTTATGACGTATCATCAAATCGAACAGAGTACTAAATTTATGTCACGTTACAATGAGTTCAATATGCAATATTAATATTATTAATATTATTATTAATATTATGCAATATGCATTTCAAAGTGCTTTTTATGGTACCTTCTTGTTTTGTTGATTATATTATATGAATGCTGTCCCGAACCCCCTTGACTATAATATTAAATTCCAAAAGAAAAATGTACAACATTAAAAATTAAATTCGAGTTGATACCAGTTTTTCGAAAATATCATTATTTGCAAAAAGAGACGTACCAAAACCGTTTCTCCGTCCCGGTAGACATAATTATAGCGAGGGGACGCTAAAAAAAAAAAACAGAAAACAAAAGGTGTTCTCTCCCTCGATTCGAACACTGCTAATCCCTTTGAACATATGTATTTATAGTGGTCTGCAAGCGTAGGGGACGATATTATATAACACGGAATATTATACTGATTGAATAACGAACGATATAAAAATAATATTGTAATAATACAAGACATGGCATCATGTGTATAATCGAAAATTCGTACGTAAATGCATTTAAATTAGGGTCGGTCAAACAGGGGGGATGGGATGAATAGAATAAGAAGGCCAGACTCCCTACCCCAATGACCTTTTCCACTTCAAGATTTATAATACCTATGTATAAATATTATACATAAACTAGGAATGGGTCGAACCTATGATTTCGTGAACTCGAACAGATTTTTTTTCTCGAACTCGATGCTTCTTCGAACTTTCGAATTTTAAAAATTAAAAATTTAAAAATTTAAATTTTACCCACAACAAAATAAAAAGTTTAATATTTTGCTATAATTATACTATTATAATAGAAGTACAATTATTAAAGTTATTATTTAAAACTTAATTCTTATTAGTTACTAGTCATTACTAATAACTCATTGAACTGGTGTTATCAGTTATTAGTTTATCACTTAATCAGAGATCATTAATATAATGAGGTTTACAAAAATGAATAGTGCCTACATATTTAAAAAAAAAAAAAAAATATCGTTTCGAACATATAAAATTATGCTCGACGAACTATTCGAACTATTATAGATGTTCGAGTTTGAATTCGAACTTACATTTTGCTCGAACTCCAAACTGTTCGAATTTTTTTAAGTTCGAGGTGTTCGAGACTCATTCCTGATATAAATAAAAAACAACAGCAATAGTTGAAAAAGCCCCCCCCCTCTCCACCAGTGACAGTACCGTTGTGTCCCCCACCCATTTAAATGCTCGTAAAATTCGAATATATTTTACATGACGTCAATTATTCCTTTATTTTTTTGCAATCTGAAGGTCTACGATTTGACGCTGAATCTGTATAATAATAAGTACGCGGGCGACTAAAACCACTGCACGAATATTATTCGCGAAAACCATGTCTATATATAAATTGCGACCTGTATTGATCGTCATGTTGCGGACCATTTTGCTGAGCTTTCAACGCATATAGATATCTGCAGATTTAGTTGTTACCATGGAAACGGTTCTAGGGCGGAAACTAGTGCGTGGGTGCGACGCGATCGTTAAGAACGTTGCGTTGGAAGTTCAAACTGATCGGATGTGTGTGTGTTCTGCTTGAGTTGTGCTGTTATAACATAAAACGCCACGGCGGCGAGTGTCCCCGTGTCCCATGCTTTTGAGGGGAACCGTCCGTGGAAAACCGACAGTACCCGACAGAGTATGGATTTTCCGGCGACCTTTTTGACCTTTTGGATTCTGTTCGTTTTTCACGTTTTCCGAACGAAAATAATTTTAAATTAAGTGCGCTGATCCTTATCTATAAATTCTGCGGATCGAGTCATTTTGTGCATCGTGTAGATTATTATTATCCGTATACCGAAAAGGTCGGTATTTCTAAAAATACAATCAACTGAACTCCAGACCGTGCGGTATCGATAGTGCAGGTCGTCTAACGATAACAGTTTTAACCGTTAACGAGCAAACATATTTATATCGGCGTAAAAGCAAATGATTATTTATTTAAACATTTTAGATTATGAGTGGAGCGAAGGAGCTCATGGTTTTACAATGATGTTTATTTTTTTATTTTATCTGTGAACAACTTTACTTTTTTATCAGAAATCTTGCTCCAGCTTACAAGTGGCACGTTTTCTAAAAAGAAATCTGACTGGCGAGGTATTTCATAGATTATTTTGATTTTCCCCAAGAGTTTTCCCAATAAATCGGAAAAACGAGAAAATTGGTATAATATCAAACAAATATTATTAAAGAAAATACATAATGCATATGTAATTATTTTATCATATAATGACATAGTATATATTTTTGATAAAACATTACTATCAACCGAACTCGGGATATTAACTCATTTTTAAATCTAATAAACACGAAATTCACGAAATTTTAATTTATGAACTCTTCACTATATTTATAGGCGTAGGTATACATTATGATTTATAAATATTGGGAATATATTGTATATTTAGAACAAATCCGTATTGCATATTATAATTCATTTCGATAATTAGAAAAAAAAAAATTACGTGGTGACACGTTGCACGTATTTTTGTCTTTAATCAATATGTTGTAATCCGAAAATTTTTCGAACGAATGAGTCGTGGAAAAGGTAAATCGTTCCAGATTGGGTTACAACCGTTTTATGTTATTCAAAAATAATAGTGGACGCCTAAATTAAATTATTGTAATATTTCAGTAAATGAAATAATAATATAGTAAATACCTACTGAAATCCAACATATATTATAATTTATATGTACTCGCTCGGTAATGTGTCATTTTTATTACCTATAGTCTACTTAAAATAATATCGTAAGCGTTTCTCAAAAATTATTATTTGTATTGAATCTCGGAAGTCAAAAAAATTGCATTTATTTAAAAAAAAAAAAAAAACCCAAAACATTATTGGCTGTAACTGTCCGACAATATTTCGGAAAAATACCTCAAAACGCCCTTTAAAATATTCTCTTCTTTAAATTTTCTTATACGCGTGTAAACATTATACATTATATTTATCAAGCTGAACTACGTCACAATTTCAATTCTATAAATAACACTATTTTGATATGTTGCCCGTTATACCTACAATTGGACTGATACCGCAGCTGCAAACGCGGGTAAGTATTTCGTCCTTTTTTTGTTAATTCCGATAAGACCTGTTCGGCAGCTGTTAGACTATTATTTTTTTATTTATTTTCCCAATGACTTTTCCCGTTGAATATGCAATATAGACAAACGTAGCGAATAACAAATATCGGTACTCACCGGGTATGTCGGTATTCCTCGCGTGTGCAGTTGGCGGTGTTTCGACGTTCGTGACGAACATCCTGTTGACAATGCGAATCGGCGGAACAGTTCTCTCTGCCATCGTTTCGTCTGAAAAATATCAATGGCCGGATTTAATTTAATCCGAACAAGGAAATAATAAAACATAATATAAGCCTTAGCGTACGTGAAGATTATTAAAATAATATACTAAACGTAAATACATAGTTTTTAAAAACTTTGTTTAATTGGACGAAAACACATACCCTCATACATTGAATATTAAACCGCATGAGAAACAATGTTATAGGAAAACTGAGCGGGAGAGTGCTGTTGTCGCGATCATTACCTAGTAAAGACTGGCGTTAAAATATCGACTCACTTTGGATATTATTATAACCTTCAACTCACCTTCCCCTCCCGACGCACGAAAGATGGCATAAGGAATTCTGCCGAAGGCTCGTACGATCCTGACCCTAAAAGCAAAAATGTTCAAAGGAAATCCATGTCTTTGAAAAAAACTGCGGATCCGAATTATAATTCGAAATGTTTAATCTCGGGTTGCGGCCCCCACTTGTTAATATTCATGTAGAGCTACCCACACTCCTGCAATTGATATTCACGCACATAATATTATGTTTGTAACATCTAACGGAGGTATTATTCTATTTGTTTAAGACATCAACAGAATATGCACAACGTATACTTTATTATTGTACAAACGTTTTGCTTTTGGTCTTTGAACATGGCCCGCGGATAACAAATGGTTTTGGCAGTATTTCGAGCACTCTGCGGATAAATCCGTTTCGCAAGGGTTGGCTAAACTAGTATTTTTCATTTGTTTTGGAACTGAGTAGAGCGAAGAAGCTTATAGCTTTCCAACGGTGCTTTTTTTTTATCTATGCGCAACTTTTCTACCAGTAGACTTGCTCGAATTTCTACGTGTAGCACCTTTTCTGAAAGGAAATTGACGTAGGGAGGCACTTTACGTCGTTTTTTTATTTTCTCTGAAGTTTTCTCATCAAATTTGAAAAATTTGAAAAAAACCGGGAATATATAAGAAATGTAAGTATTAGTTAAAATATATTACGGCATAATTTTTTTCTGTGCACAACTTTTCTACTAGAAATTTCGCCTCAACTTTCAATGTTAGTAATGCTTCTGAATGGAAATTTCCCTGGGGAGGTACTTTAAAGAAGTCATTTTCAACTTTTCCCAGCAAATGTGAAAAACGGGGATATAACATGGGAAAATCGGGAAAACGTAGGAAAACTGGGAAAGTCGGTACAACATTAAACAAATATTATTGAAGAAAATGTATAAAGCCTATTTAATTATTTTATCATAAAATGTCATATATATATATAGTGTTGACAAAGCATATCTATCTACTGAACTCCGCTCAAACTTTTTTTTTCGTAAACAATGATTTATCGTTGCTTACAGGTATCCATAACAGTGGCTGCACCTGTCCCCATTATCCTTGGACGTCTTTTTTCAAATAGAAATGTCTATACTTTCATGTGCGCTCATGGAAATTAAATAATAATTCCATTATGGTATACCTTTAATGTATACCCGATAAAAAAATTGCAAAGATCGGGTACAAAAATAATGTAAAAAACAGCAATTATTAGAATATATTATCGTTTGATTGTCGTGTTTCGGACATCGTATTAATCGTACCAGACTCAAATAACTATTATTGTTTTGAAATACATAATTATTAAACAATTATTTTGAACGGTGATTTTTCCAATCTGGTTAATGAATTGTTGACTATAATATCTTATCTCGTTTTTTAATAACACAAATTATTTTTGTAATTTCGCCATACGATAAATAAACATATAAAATATATATATAATGAATTAATATTAAATACCTACCCATTGAAAAGTTAAAAATTTCGAGAAGTTGTATCTTTTGATACAACTTCTTGACTTAATTTTAAAATCCGTATTATAAAATTATTTTCCGGATTTGTGTGGTCCTTCAAATTAATTTGACTGTACGATTAAGAAGACGTTATATCCGCATCTGTTATCTCAGTTCAACTGTCGGGTAACTTGCAAAAATAATGCTTACGCAGATTAAGTAAAACCAGCCTAAATTTTGATTTTAGAGTAAAAGTGCCTATTATGAAATTTATAGAGAACAATATTTTAGAGGGAATTTCATAGGTGTTTTTTGAACTATAAATTGTTAAACAAGTTACAGTTATTTAAAAAAGAAAAAATATAAAGGTTTTAGTATCTTTTATTTATTGAATAATAAAAAAACCTTACGACATTCCTTCCAAAATATTGTTAATTATAAATTTCATGATAGGTAATTTTACTCTAAAATTAAAATTAAGCTAATTTTTTTTATTCTTCTGCGTAAACATTGTTTTTACATGTTACCCTGGTAGTTGGATCGAAACAGTAGGTGCGGGCAGTGTTGAATCCAGACAATTTTTCTGAAGGGAGTGGGAGCATTACTAAAATTATAGTAATGATTTTTTTTTTCTTATCTACTTTCTTACTAAAACCAGTCTAACTAAACCAGTTGTTTAATTATTAATTTACTCACATTTAAGAGGAAGGCAAACAAAAAGGGGCTATCACCCTCCCTGTCATATACCTGGATTTACACTGGGTGCGAGTATAACGTCCCTGCTAATCATAAGTATTGATCCGTCGAATACCTTTTCGTCAGCTTGTTCAAAGATCGTCAATACGATCGGTTGTATACGAAAAAAAAAAAAATAAAAAATTGAAACTATAAGACAGCCTGTATTATTTTAATTACTAACATTAACATTTATTATGGTAGACATTTTCTTCTAATATTCTGTTGTGTGGTGAAAAAAAAATGTATACATTTTATATTATTTTAATTAAACAAATTTAAATAGGTACAGGTAATAACATGTTTAGTTAACTTGTATAACTTACAGTCGCAATGTCGCATGGTTTACAAAAAGCAATAAATAAGTAAGTAATTATTTCGTTAATCATTATGCACGTATGGTGTGTAAATTTTTAAAATAATGCGACATTTGACACAAGTCATTTTGACGTAATTACGCATTTCGACGCGCTACAATTCAACGCATTTTGTTTTTTTGTTTTAAAATAATCATTATTGGCTTTAAAATTGTTTTTATCTGTTGTAATAATTATCGGCTTATACATTTTTTTGTTTAATATGTACATATATTATTGGCTTTTACACCTTTTTATTATGTACCTACATGCCGAGTTATTTATTTAATATATATATATATATTATGTAATGGCGTAACCAGAATTCATTTTCAAGAGGAAAGTGAGATATGAATTCGAAATAAATTTCTGGGCAGGTTATTGTCATAATAAATTATAAAATGAGTGAAGTTCACAACGTACATGTGTTCAAAATTACAAGGAAATAATTGTAGTTGCAAATACAAATTATGCAGTTATATGTACTTGTTACGAAGAATTTTTAAACAAATTTCAAATTTCGGAAAAGAAGATTATAATTTATAATTCCCTGACTGTGCTATCGCATATATACATATATGATATTCAAAACTGATTGATGAATAAATCGTCACTTCAATTTACACTGTAAAACTAATATAAATTATTCGCTACTCACTCAGATAATGTAAGAAATTACAATTTTATATTGCTTATATAATAATAACATCTGCATAAATAGACAAAGTATTAGTTAAAATAAATATTGGTGTTGACATTTTTGATCGCCGTCAAAATTTTCCGAGATAATGAGTGTCTTATAATAGATTGTTCGCCCCCTATATGTGTCTACCATATCATTAATTAATGCATTTATTTATATAAAAAAAAATGAAACGTAATATTTATTTGTCGTGTGTGAAAATGTAATCGTGTCCAATTGACTTGCGTTTCCAAAATAAATAATTTATGCATAGTTATATATACGTAACTTTATTTTTTAAGATTTTATTATTAATTATTTTTTTTCTTATCTTGCATAAAGATTATAATTTATATTATATATGATAAGATATGATAGTGAAAAGTAACATAATATCGTCATATTGAGATTACTGGAAGATAATCTTTGATCGTGAACGATAGTAAGTTATCGATAGGACGTCACAGACGGTCAACACCGAATTGTAATAAGTGATAACTGATAACCTCGTTTTCGTAATTTAAACGTTGTAAATTGTGATAAATTTGCATTTTCTAGACGTGTTATAATTTTCAAAATATTTATGCTATTTTCGAGCTATTTATAGGAGTTTTAATTTTGCTAGTTTTTGATGTAATTTGTATTTGATTGATCATATAATTCGTACTTTGTGGTCAAGAAAAAATTGAGTAGAATGAAGAATTATTTTCATACGAATTTTTTTATCAAATTTTAACGAAAATCGTAAATATTAAAATTACAAAACACGTATAATCGAACTCTGCTCAGAATCGTTTTTCGTTAGCAAAGATTAATCATTGCGTACAAATGTACATTAAATTCCCCTCTATATCCTACATTGCCAAATTTTAACTTACAACAGTGACTCACCCATTATATGAAGTTTGTCCGTATTTTTTTTTGTTAAAATGTAAATATAATATGTTTAATTAATAATTATTTTTTCAAAATCGATCTTTACGGTGATTCAGCGTTGTCCAACGGTTGTAGAATAATAAATTTCCGATTAGAATTATTATTGAAAATTTGATACCATGAAACGGAACGTTGCAATAATAAGAGATTAGCACCTAGGTAAGTTTAATTATCTTGTACCGAATCTCGCTAAGTCGCCTCGACATTGTACATAGTCACACAGAAATATCAAGTTAAAATATCTTTGAATAGTAATTTATTTTAGTCGAACAAATTTACCAAGTAACGGTTGCCGACTGAAATTCTAATATTGCTGAGTGGGAGGAGGTGTCGCATACCCCTATGACCCCCACCTTCGGTTCGTCCCTGAAAGTGCTTACATTTAATTAAGGTGTAGTATTAACTATAGTTGATAACGAAAACGGTGAAATCTACCGGCCGCCTGGCGGTCATTGAAATAACAAATTCGGAAAAAAATATTATTCAGAGGCAAATTAATAGGTACAATAATTAATACAATAGTAACAAAAATTGGCGCAAATCAGATTGATAAAAATGAGGATAAAAAGGTTGTCTATCATAAACCAGTATCTGTAAATGCATATAACCATTAAGGTAACTATTAAAATCTTCGCTCTAGTATACCGTGTATAATAGGTATAAAAATGTCCTATCCATGTATATATTATAAATTAAATAACAGTTAAAATACAATTTAAATACATGATAAAAATTTTTATCGTAATTTTTATATAACTAAAAATATAGCAGATAATTTCTACATAAGTACGTAATGGTTACAATATTGAGTATAAAATAAATATTTAAGGAAAAAAGAAAATAGAAAGTCTAAACGATTCTTGTATTTCCTGTAGATAACTGCAAGATAGTAACTGGTATATAAGACATGAACACTATATTTAATAGTCAGTAATTTTTAAATGGTCAGGCCATTTAAAAGTTTTAAAAATTGAATTCGCATATAATGAAAACTATACAACGAATATATAATGAAGCCCTCTCTAGGACTAAGAAATTATATTAATCTTCCCGCTACTTTTGAACACCTTTAGCGGCTTTTTCTGAACCAAAAAAACTCAAATTCAGGAATTAAAATTGTTTTTTTTGGTGGATTTAAGTGGAAATCAAACAATTATGATTGAATTTCAGTATTAATATCACTATGTTGTTAAGGGAAGATGGTTTTTTTTTTTGCTGTATAGTATATAGTATATGTTGAGGTGTATATAGTATATACACCCCAACATAACACCCAAATCAAGCCACGGGAATGCAATTTTGCATTTATGCTCGGTGTAAATATTAAATGTGATCCTTCGCTTCGCACAGAATCTAAAAAAAAATATAATATAGTAACGGCAATAAGCCGTCTTGGGAAAAATTTTAGTAACAAAGTTCTGCTGAACATTTTTAACGCGTTTATTGAAACATTTTTATGGAAATCATAATAATCAGTACATTTTAAAACATGGTTTGTTCTTAATCCTACTTTTAAACCAACAGATTATTGTTTCAAATTTGACAAATACAAATGCTCTTGAGGTGGCTAGTTGACTGGTTGCAGCATAACATATAAAACGTTACCAAGTATGCGATTTTTATTAGATGTACCAAATTGATTTTTTTTTTTTTTTTTTATTTAACTATATTATTAAGACTACTGTTACTGGCGTTTTAACCTAACCGGACTCGACAAGAAAATCGTTGCAATTAGATAAAAATGGAATAATTTTAGTTGGAACAACCAAATTTGTAGCTGGAGAAGGTCCAAAGCTCTTCTCTTGTGGCAAAACCTGTATAGTTTAAATACCCGTATTTCTTAAAAACAAGAAATAAAAACTAGATTTTTGTTACGTGCTTTAGAATTTTAGATGTAGCGTGAAGCGAAGAAATTATCATTTTTATTAAGATTTGTTTTTTCGTTAATCACTTTTTTTAATAATAAACATAATCCCATTTTTCGAATCGTACATTGAAAAATTCACATATTTTACCCTAAGGTACTTATTTGTTTGAAACATTTTTGTAGATTCCCCACAGATTACCTAAACAATTTAAAACAATTGAAAACAAATGATGATCCGTTGGTTTTTTTTTTTGTTGATTTTTGGATTGTTTTGTTTATACGGAAATAAACACGACCAACACCTTACCAGATTATCTATCACCCCTCAAAATCATTTTTTGATTGAAATGATTTATCGTTGCCTTTAGTAGGTATATAAACTAAATTACATTATTTCCTATACCTTCGAAACTTCTGACCAACAACAGTGGCCACGGTGCGAAGCATTTTATACATGTTTTTTATATTGTTTTTAGTTGTAATACCCGGTTTCACCAGTGGGCAGTTTTATAAGTAATAAGTAATTAAAATGTAAAATATAACAATTTTTAAGTTACTATGCATTGCATTTTGTATATACATTTGTATTTGTTTGGATCCAAACGTATATTTGATAAGAATTTTGATTAGGTAATATGACGTCACACTAATCGTACATGATAATTATTTATAGCCATAATACCATGTTCGTTATCAACATAAATGAACAACCAATCAAACTGCAGTTCATCTCTTAACTAAGCCTAACTCACCGAAATCGTCTTCTATTGTAAACTTCTATTGTAATACGGGTCCTTAAGTTTTTATTTACAAGGGGCTATGACTGTTTATTTTTTGTTCATACGTATATTAAATCTACCTGTCCTGATCCGACATTGACCGTGTGGTGTATTGTAATATCCTAACCTAACCAACCAAAAATTAGCCAAAAAAATTATATTTCTAGACAAGTATTATGTTTCAGACAACCTTAATCGGAGAAATGTTGAGATAAAATATAACCTATATTACTAAGGGATTGTGTAGCTTTGAGAAATATTGGTTGCCGTTTTCAACCCCTTTTACGTCTTTTAGCCCCCTTTGGAGTAGAATTTTGGAAAACTCTTAGCGGCCGTCTACATCATAATGCAAAACTACAGACCGAATTGCATACTCATAGCTCTAGCGGTTCCGGCTATGGTGATAATCAGTCAGTCAGTCAATCAGTCAGGGATATGCTATTTTATCCAAATAAATTTAACTAATAATAATAATAATATTTTTAAATATTCCAAATCGGTCATAATTATTTACCAGCATATTCATACAAAAAACAGTGGCGTAAACTAGAGCTTTTAATGCCCGTGGGTAAATATCGAATAAAGGCCTAAAAGCCGACCCGATTTACAAATAAAAAAAAAAAAAAAGCTCATTCAAAAAGACCCTCACATATTGTGTCCAATAATGCCGTGGGCTCTGGTCAAGACCATTGCTAAGGCCCTCATTATTTGTGGGCCTGTGGCCCGTTTGCCCGTCTAGTATTTACGCCATTGTACAAGGAAATAAATAAAACGTATCAAAATCAAAATAATATGCACAGGCTCCGAGTATAACGAACGCCTGTGGTGGCACCACTGGTGCACAATAACCGTCGGCGTCGTTTAAATGAATTTCAACAGTACTCACCGCAGCGACGAGGTGGTCCGGCAGACGCGATGTCAAATACTTGTCCGGTATCGCGGTGTTTGTCCCCACGCTAGACGAGTTTTGTCCGGCGCGTGAAAAGTTTATCGCATTCGTCGCGCGGGCATTGTGCATTACCGCGTATGGCCCAACAACAACAAACACAAATATCAACACGGGACGCGGACGAACTCAACGTTATGGCGACGATCGCAGAATGCCGGGCCGGAACGCGCAGGCGCAGGGATAAAACACAATGTACATATATACATCTAATAATATACGTACCTACGTGCATGCGGCTGTCGTCTGAGCCGGAGATCAGTCCGGAACCCACGACGATATTCTCCCACTATACCGTTGCGTTGTGCGCCGTACGCGTACAGACAGGACACCCGCAGACAACGATTTTTCTAGAGACTCCGTACGATACGTACTATTATCATTATTATTATTATTGTTATTATTATTATTATTATTCACTGTATCGGCGACGAGACGATTCGAAACGGTCGAATACCTGATGTTATTTCGCGATCCCTTTCGGCGCGCAAGAGCGGCGACCGGGTACCGGCAGACGTGTTTATTAGACGTAACCTATTTAACGAATTGAACAAATAAAAAATAATTGAAAAAAAAATTTCCGAGTGTACGCGGTAAAATATTATAATAGCTGATATCGTTCGGAATTACGACTTCCCGGTGTACGAAAATAATAATAATAAAATCAACACGAAAACGAATTATTATTGATTGGGTAAATACGATACGGACGCACGAACCACTACGCACGGGTCATGCCGATTATACAGAACAAGCAACAACGGAATATCGCTACTAAAATTCCGAAATATTTATAATATTATTAGTTCGAATTTCGCTTTATCGCTGAAAAATAATCAAAAGATAATATTGTAACGATAAATTCCTATTTCCTAGTAATTTTATTATGATAAACCCGTAAATACTATAAATCCGTTCTCGAACAAGATTACTGTATCAGTGGTTCCTAACCACTTTCACCGCACCAGTAGTCCGTCGAATAATATTTTGTCCTGAAAAAATCATAGTTTCATCTAGTCATCGATATTTTGTAAATTACTGTTCAGTAAGAACCGGATTTATACGATCTAATAAACTTTAGAAATGTGTACTATAAAATATGCATTTATGCTCTTGTTATAGTTATAGGTATTTTATTGTATATCTGTATACCTGTGAGTAACGATAAACAATTGCTAATGAAAAAACGATTCTGAACGCAGTTCAGTTGATAGTGATACTTTGTCAACAATATATATTATGTTATATTATGGTAAAATAATTAAATAGGCATTATACATTTTCTTTAATAATGTTTGTTTAATATTGTACCGATTTTAATGTTTTTCCCGGTTTTTCACATTTATTGGGAAAACTCCTAAAAAATCGAAAAATTACCACCTTAAAGTACCTTCCCAGTAAGATATTTATTCAGAAAAAGTGCTATCATTTTAAATCTGAGTGAAATTGCTGGTGGAAAAATTGTACCCAAAAAAAGGCCATAATATTGTTTTACTCCGTTTTCCCCAGATATTACGAAAAACGATAAAAAATTTAAAAAATGACCTACCTAAATTACAATGGAATAAAATTTCCTTTCAAAAAATAGGCTACACTTAATTCATCAGAGTAAAATTTTTGGTAGCAAAGTTTGCACAACAAATTGAGGGATATTTTGCGATTATTATAATAGTTCAAGCAAGCGGTGGATTAGTTATTTAACCTAATAAATAATATCCGCATAATATTATAACTTCAAAAAGCTATAGATTCGAAACATAGTCAGTCCGCTTAATTCTGATTTCACCATCGTACTTAAATCGGCAATATACATGTGTTCATAAGAAAAAAAAAAATTGAAAAATTAGATTTATTCCAAAAAATTCTATACTACACAATTTTCGTCAAAATTTAGTATTAAAATTTCTTTATAAAAAAAAAAATTCAACATTAAATTAAACATTTTTGATTACAAAGTAATACTCTTAATGAACTTCCTGTTAAATTTTGAAGCATTTTTAGCAAGTCTAACAATTTTACCACAAAGTACCTACCAAATAAATATTACATATAAAACTCTCAAAATTAAAACGTCTATAAATACCTCAAAATGACTTAAATAATTTGAAAATTTTACTACGTCTAGAAAAGGCATATGATAGATTTCTATCCAAGTTTTAAGTCCATAGATTCGATACTAATATTTTTAACTGAATTTAAAAAAAAATATTAACATTTTTAAAAAAGCCTTAAAATGGCTCAAATGTATTGCAAATTTTACCATGTCTAGAAAAGCAAATATAAGTTGTCTGTCCAAATTTCAAGTCTCTACGAATATTTTAAACTGAATTAAAACAATTAAAAAAATTAAAAATGAATAAAAGCATTATTTTCGTAAATTTCCCCTTTTTCCTACCTTTTATCTAAAAAAAAAATCTAAAAATGACCTCCCAAAAGTACCATTTGGTCAACATTTCCTTTCAGAAATGGTGCCACGTGTATATATGTGACCAAGATTTATGGTAGAATTTTTGTACACAGTATAAAAAAAAAAAATAAACATCTTAGTAAAACCAATACATTCTTCGCTACACTTAGAATCTAAAATATGTGTTTATTTTTATCATTTCTATCGTTATTTTCAAACTAATATAAATATAACCAAAATATTACATATTATGCATTTCAAAATCATTTATATGCAATGAAAAATCGTATAATATAGAAATATGCAAAACATGTTAATAAATAGTAAAATATGCAAAATAAAACTTTGTATTTCAGTTCTATTGGCTATAATTTAAACTTGTAGCTTATCTGACAACTCTTTAGACTGTCTAAAAAAAAACATACGAATGCATATGAATCCGGGCCCTTCTGATTATTAATTTATAACGTTTGACGGCGCAGTTCGTGTATACTTCCTTTCGTGTAATCGTTTTTCCTATCTCATAATTATTATTATTTTTTTTTTACCCCACGATGTTCGTTACATTTAATATACCTATATATTATACGTCCGTCACGCGATCTCTATTAATTGGCGGATGTGAATCCTAACCTATTTACCAAAGTTAAGTAGATAGGCGGGTATAGGTCATATTCCCAAAGGTTAAAACAATATTTATACCATAGTGTTCAACGACAAAACTCACACACAACATCGAGACTAGGTACAAATAACCAGAGACGTATATAGGATTTTTTCGAGAAGGGGGATATGAAATGATATTTTTTAGAGCCTAAATTTTTACCTTAAAACATCATAGACTTCCAAAGTATAACGTATATTAAGCGCCTGAAAGGTACTATCCAAAACTTAATAACAGTCTCCCAAAAATGTGTAAATGCTCTAAATGCTCATACCACACCTGAAAATAATCTTTCATCATAAATATTGAGTATACATTTTGCAAGCTTTTAACTTCAGTTTATCCCGTGTAGAGATTTAATAATAACGAACATAATAATATTCATATTCTGATACTCTGTTTTATTAATTTAAGTTGAATGTATTTTATACACAACTTATTGAAAACTTCATCTGTTTTGACATCAATTTCACTGTGGCAAGACAGCAAAGCTAACTCATTTAGTCTAGTCTATAATCAAAAATAACACGCAATATTAATAAACAGTTTAAGTTCATATTTTTTTTGAAAATTCTATTAGATTTTGAATGGAGCAAAGAAGTTTATGGTTTTGCAAAGACGTTTTTTTTTTCTGTGCACAACTTTTCTACCAGCAATTTCGCTCTAATTTATAAAGATAGCGATTTTTCTAATAGGAAATTTGACTGGGGAAGTACTTTATGGAGGTAATTTTTCGATTTTCTCATTAGTTTTCCCAATAAATGGGAAATCCGGGAAAAACTATGGGGAAACCGTAAGAAAACAGAGAAATAGGTACAATATTGAATAAATATTTTTAAAGAAAATATTTATTACCTTTATCTATGTAATTATTTTACCATAATATGACATATACCTTAATTGTTGACAAAGCAACTAGACTATCAACTGAACTCCGCTCAGAATCGTTTTTCGTTAGTAATCCTTAATCGTTTCTAACAGATATACATTAAATAATCTATAAAAGTGGCACCCATCCCCATTATCCTAAGACAGTTTTTTTATTTTGTTGTTATTATTGTGTAATGTCACTCACAGGATAACAAAGTGAATAAACTGTAGGTATATACAGAGTGTCCATCCTTATGTTATTAATTCTGTCAATATTTATTTTTATTTTTCCAATCGTGTTTTGTGCAAATTTTTATTTTCACTGAAAAATATAAATTTTTATTTTTCCACTTTTTAAAATGTTCAATATAACCATTTTGTAAAATATATTATTCTAAGGCTATTACTAAGAAAGTATTGATCGGATATAAATGTATGTTACATTCAAAGTTTTAGAATAATATCTTTTCCAAAACGGTTATTTTGAAAGTGATAAAATAAATTTATTTTTTTCAATAATTATAGGATGAAAATAAAAATTTAATTTGTCGTTACATATGTGTCTCCTTCGCACGATCCGATGGGAAAACAATGTAAAGAAAATGAATATTGACAGAGTTATTTATCATAAGGATAACCTGTAGAACAGCATGTATAATATATATTTGCTTGTAAATATACATTAGTATATTAATATTTCACCCAACAGCTAACATAATACGGGATCTATTCTGTTTGTACCTAGTCGTATTAAAAAAAAAAAAAAGGCAAAGGAAGTGATCTATTCCCCATGGCCTGTGTACCACTCGTAAATACGCCACAACAGACAACATCAATAATTGTGAACAAATCGTTTATAATATTATATCTATGTGTAACTAGATTCAAAGATTCAAACACGGTCGTCTACTTGGTTTAATAATACTACAATATTACAATATTATACAAAAGACCGTTCGTTGTTCGAGAGTTTCATTGTATTTTCTACGATAGGGAAATTTCACACAATCGGATAATTTATGGAACTGCGACGCCGGTCGGAACACTGGTGACATTACCACCGTCATTCTTTAAATGACCTTTTCCAAACAAATTCGAATCAATGAAGATCTTTGTAACAAAATAATATCTCGTATAGACCTGGCACGAAGGAGGGAGACGTATTATTATTCATTGGTAAATGAATACCGGTTTTTATCCTAATTTCTTTTGTACCTAGGCGGCTACGCCGCTCGATAAATATCTTTCATATTATAATAACACAAAATACAAAAAACTGATACTGTGGATGGGTGCAGCCATAGTGGTAGGTGGGAAAATGGTGAAGGTAGGATACAATATTTGATTTATACCTGTAAGCAACGATATACCATTGTTAACAAAGAACGATTTGGAGCGGTTATACATATTTTGAAAGGCGATTTTTCGTTAAAACTTGATATTAAAACTCTTATAAAAAAAAAAAATTACCTAATACTAATTTTTTTTTTCTTTTTGGATACCAAGTACGAAACAGTTAGTAATGTAAAGTTAGTCAACAGATAGTACTGTAAATCGTAGGTATATATTGTGACCCTCCGCACTTAATTCTTGTACACTTATTTGTGGCCACTGATAAATTGATCGTGACCGGTTGATTATATCTTAGTGCGTAGTTATTAAAATGTTCGGAGGGTTTTTCAGGAGTCGTGAATCCGATAAAAATTACCAGATCAATAAATAAAGGCTATAATAATTGTTTTACTTATTCAGAGTGCTAGTATTAATTGTTTAACTATTTATAGGCGACTTCACATACTCGTGGAATTGTTGGATAAAGTGAAAATTTAAAAAAAAATATTCAAATTTAAATATTTAACACTCCGAAACTGCGTGCACTCGAATACCGAATATTTTAATATTTTAAAAGTGCTTAAAGTCGGAGCTATTTCTATTCATGAGAGATTAACTAGTGTTGTGTAGGTGTAATGTGTATATTTATTCTTTAACAAAGACGATACAGTGATCGTCGAGAAGATTATAAAAAAAAAAATCGTTCAGTTTTATGCATTTATGAGGCCCAGTTGAACTTCTCATCGTGACCGATAAAAGGAAATCCATTAGTAAAGTTGCATAGATTCGAATTTTTCTAAGGAAATTAGAAAAAAAACCAACGGACATACTTCGTACAATGGACAAATTACTGTTGTTGGGGAAGTAGAGGGGAAATATTTGCATAATGATTAATCATTGTTAACGAAATACGATTCTGAGTGAAATTCAGTTGTATATGTTTTGAAAGGCTGTAATACCTATTTACGATTTGAAAATAATGCAAATTGTAAATTTTCCCGTTTTTCACATTAATTAGGAAAATCAAAAAAATGATCTCCTTAAGATGCTATCCTAGTCCAATTTACTTTCAAAAAATTGCTACACTAGAAAATTGAAGCTAAATTTCTGCTAGAAAAAATATTGGCAGAAAAAATAATTATAAAAAAAAAAGCTGTCCTAGGATAATGGGGACGAATGCTGTCACTGTTATAAGTAATTTATTATATTCCAACGATAAACCATTGTTAACGAAAAAACGATTCTGAGCGGAATTCTGTTGATAATGATGCTTTGTCAATAATATATCTCATATTTTAGTAGAATAATTGAAGAGGCGTATATATTCTCATTGATAATATATATTTAATGTACCGATTTTTCCGTTTTTTCTATACTTTTCCTCCATTTTTTTTTTTTTTTTTGGTTTTTCACATTTGATGAAAAAACTCCTGAGAAAATCGAAAAATAACCTCTCTAAAGTCCCTTCCTAGTCAGATTTCATTTCATTAAAAGTGCTGTCATTGTTAATCGAACCAAAATTGTTGGTAAAAAAGTTGACCAAAAAAAAAAATAAGTAATATTTTTATAAAATATATAATATATTTCGTAGATTTTCCCATTCCTCCTTATTTTTTTTTTGTTTTTTCACAGTTGATGAGAAAGCTCCTAAGAAAATCGAAAAATGACCTTTACGCACCACTCCAAGGAAATTTCCTTTTAGAAAAATGTCTACATCGTATACATCGAGGTCGGCTTTCTGGTAGAAAAAGTGTCACATAAAAAAAAAATAAAAAAATAAACATGTTTATATTATAACATTATTATAAAGCGAAATAAAATAAAATTGTAGAACTCATTTTGATACATGGGAACAAAATCATTAGAATTAAAAAAGAAAAAAGGAAATTAAGTATTATAATACAAATAGACAATATTATAGGTACCTATCTTCGACTTATTATGGTGTACGGTAATATACGAGAAAATTCTAATATTATCTGCAATAGGTAATAGGCAATGTTGTAGGTACTTATATTAAATAGTGATAAAAGTTTGTTGACAGAAGACGCTGGTCGGTATATATGTATACAAATACTTCCTATAGTGTAAAAACCCCTGATAAATTTTAATATAACATCGCAATCACAGCATTAGTATTATTAGTATTGAAAATATGTCAATAGAATACATTTTAAACATGTAAACGATCTACGTGTGTATAGGTCATCTCAGTAATTTTTATTGTAAATATCACAATCAATGTTGAATAATAAATATCAAAATAATGTTACTCATAAATAATTATGACAAATTATAAAATAAATGCGTATAGGTCATCGCAGTAATATCTATTTTTAATATCGCAGCAGTGTTGAAAAATAAACATCAAAATAATGTTACTCGTAAACAATTAAGATGCTATTTTTAAGGAACAACTATATGTCATCGCGGTAATGTGAATGGTAATGTTTTTGTTGGAACAAAAAATTCAACATAGTGGCAATGGTTTATAAAATGCATTGCACACTGGTCATTTTTATAAAACCAATATGAGTACACTCTTCGCTACACTCGGAATCCAAAAGCCATGAGCAAAAAAAAAAAACAAAATAAGCTATACAGGTTAATTTATAACAATGTAATATTATTTATTTTACAATTTATTATTTATATGAAACAAAAATTACAGTAATAGAAAATAATAACAATAATGAAAAATAAATGAATAGAATAAGCGTATTGTGTAGACAATATCAGTCAAAAACTAAGTTCTAAAATAAATAGTAAGAAGTATCAAGTATATGATATTAAATTCCGAAACTAAAAATTATAGTTTAAAACAAAAGTTAAAAGTTTGACTCATACGACGAGACACTTGTACAGTTTATTTTGTATCTTTTTTGTCCCTGGCCTTTTTCATCCTAGGTAATTTTCGATTATTTTTGTAGCTTTCTTAATAAGGAGGAAAATGGGAAAATGTACGAAATATATTGGTAAAATATTACGGTCTTTTTTATTCCTGTGAACAAATTTATACAAGCAATTTTTTTTCGATTTACAATAATAGCATTTTTTCTGAAAGGAAATTTGACTGGGGGAGCTACTTTAAAGAGGTCATTTTTTTGATTTTTACAGTTTTCTCAATAAATGAAAAAACGGGAAATGTATGAAATGAAGGTATCAGTTAAAACATATTTTTTTTTACAATTTACGATAATAGCACTTTTTTAAAAAGAAAATCTGACTGGGGAGGTACTATAAAGAAGTCATTTTTTGATTTTCCCAAGAGTTTACTCAATATATTGTAAAAATAATCTAAAATTCAGAAATTAATATTTACTTAGGGTGGATTGCATAAAAATCAGTCTGTAATTTTACTATTGAGCCTGTAAATAACTAAGTCTGTAACGTTTTAATGGCGTGTAAAAAAAAAATCGAGTTTCATAAAAGATTTGTCATTTATTAGTAACAGTATAAATTTATATTATAATATAATTTGTTTGGTTTTTGATAACTTTGATGGCTCCAAAAGGCAGAAAAACTTTACTGAATGAGAAAAGGCGACATTAATGAAATTGATAATACCACATTAGGACATAACTGAAAATATTTAGGTATTTGTTTGACATGTTAACTGAATTATAAATTAAAATATGCTAAGCAAGGCAAATATTAATATACATTTTATTCTGATTTTGTTAATGGAAAAAAAAAAATCATAGAAGAAAATAACCAAGGTGTACAATCGTGATGATCCAGAAACTGGAAATAGAATAGTTTTAGAAAAAAATTGTAATTCGTATCACCGTAATATATTAACGAATGATATTCTGAGGAATTTTCTCAATATATTGAAAAAACGGGAGAACGGAAAAATAAGTACTATATTAAACAAATATTAATATAAATAAATAAATAAAATATGTAATGATTTTACCATAATAATATGACATAAATATTGTTGACAAAGCAATACTTTCAACTGAATTCCGCTCAGAATCGTTTTATCGTTACCTAGCAATGGATAATCTTTGCTTACAGTTAGTATTAAATTCCCCTCTATATCATACCTTCCTAACTTCCCACCTGCAACAGTAAAGTGCGAAGTTGCACGCCTTTTTTTGTTCACTATAATATTATTATGGTATGTTGTTGAAAAACGAATAATAAGATGAAAATCGATATTTAATCGATAATTAAAAAAAAAAAACTGTTTTTTTAAGTTTGAAACAGTTGTTTAAATTTTTACTAAATATAATTAATACGTTGACGTGCGACCTACAAAGCATCCTGTAAAATAAAAATGTTTATTTTTTCTTATCAAGAGTAGTCAAACTCTAAAAAAACGAGAAAAGACGATAAATTAGATTAAATTAAAACTTAATCCAATTAAGTAGGTAGATTATCGTATTGCATACTGTGTATTACGATAATTATCATAGATATGATTAAATTATTAAAATTCAACAATTATTATTTTTTATATCATAAGATAATTCGGAGACTATACTAAAAAAAACTGGTTCATTATCGAATGAAAGACTATAGATGTCGACCGACAATAAACATTGAACTTCTACAAGTCATTAAATATTAACCATTGCACTCTGTACACTATTATTATATAAATCATCTAAATTTATGAACATGTCTGCATCCAAATGCATGTTTCGAAACATACTATAAAACTATGATTTTACTAAAGTGATCTATAAAACAGAGGTGGCCAACGGGTCGATCGTGACATGAGTTAGAAATGGATGGCTTCGTATTTTTTTCTTTTTAATTTTGTTCAAAAAGCAAAACTTTGTGTTTCTTTGTTTAGTCCAAAAATATAAAAAACGGACTGATAACGAGATAACAAGACAATAACGAAGAAAAGTCGAATAGTTAAGTAGGTAGGTACATTGTAGGTAATCTGATGGATATCGGGTCCTAATTCCTATTATTAACATCAGTATATATCTGCTTTGAACGAACATAATATTATCTGTGTAAATCGGCCTTTTCGTATTTACTTCAAACCAAAATTAAGTATATAAATAAATACATAAATGAATGCGTCGCCTGTAGTAGGTATTATGACTTGGAGTCACGTTTTACTTTGTTTTACGTTTGACTTTGTGATTCACCTGATGATGAAATTTTAATTCGAAACCGGTCATACAATACACACATCTTAATACTCAAAGCGACGCATTTATTTATTTATTTATTTATTTCTACATATACATTATTTATTTGTATATTTATTTACGAGTATTAACACCGTTTTATAATTTTGTTTTTATTTTATTATTTTACTATTCAAAATTAAGTACTATCACGTTTGACTGATATGCGTTCTGAATAGGTTAAGTTAAGTTAATTATTATTATTATTATTAAGTAATAATTATTAAGTTGTAATCAAATATAATATTATAATACGTGTTACGTAAAAATGTGAAATTAAACGTTATTATTACTAATTAATATTATAAATAAAAGAAATAAACGAAGCGTGTACATAGGCATGTATATAAAATATATTTTTGTTTATTTCTTTTTTCTTTTTTATTCAATTGCAACAACTTAGAAAAACTTAGAGATCAATTATAAATCTATGAAAGTTAACCATCCCTGCTATAAAACTTACTAACAAAATTAACGTCCCTTGCAGGCACGTACACAAAAAAAATAATTTGGGGGGGGAGGTGGTTCATAAGAAATGTACAACAATCAATATTTATAAAAAAAATATTAAATTTATATTAATAAATTACACAATTATTAATTTGGGGTGGGGGTGAACTTCTTCCCCCTGTATACGTGTCTGGCCCCTTGCAATTATTAGATTCAACCTATACCTCCCACATTCCTTCTACCACTTTTTCTTTCACCACACAGATTCTGAGTGTAGCGAAGAATGATGGAGTTTTACAAAGATATGTTTGGTTTTTATTTATTTAATTTTTGTATATTGAGACAGAAATTTTTACCAAAATATTACTCCGCAATATGCACGTGTAACACTATTTTTGAAAGGAAATATTCTCTAAATCAGGGGTGGCCAAACTTTTTCGGTAGAGATTTACTAAGAATATATATTTCCTTTGAGGATCGACTTCCTAACAAAAATGTATAGTTATAAATTACCTAATAGGTATTATTAATAAACATATATGTATGAATAATAAACCTAGAATAGTTAAATAATGTTTTTCATCGCACTATTATTAAAACTAATATAAAATTATTGTATATAAACCGGGATAAAACGCAAGAAAAAAGGGAAATTTACGAAAAAAATGCGTTTATTATTTTCAATTATTTTGTTATTTGTTGTAATTCAGTTAAAAATATTCATAAAGGTTTGAAATTTGGACAGAAAATTTATACTGGACAATTCTAGACATGGTGAAACTTTAGAAATATTTGAGCCATTTTCGAACTTTTTATAGACATTTTAATTTTGTGAGTAATTTTTATTTGGTAGGTAGGTGCTCTATGGCTAAAATTGTTAGACTAAAAAGAAATGTTGAAAATTTTACATGAGATTAATTAGAAATCGTATTTTGAGGTCAAAATAAAAAATTGAGTTTCATGTAGTTTATTTTTTTTTATAAGAATTATTTGAATATCAAATTTGACAAAAATCGTTTTAGTAAAAAGCGATATGGAACAAATCTAATTATTACTGGTGCATTCGAATTATTTCAATATATATTTATTTTACTATAATTTACGGCTATAAGTAAACTGTATACAATCAAAGATTTATAACTTTTGATGAACAGTCAATAGTTAAGTTCGATTTCGAACACCTACAACAACAAAAAAAAAAAAAAAAATGGATATCATATTCTTATCTAGAGTGAAAGAAATTAAAAACTTATATATTATTAACGGATATAAATTTTTAAATGATATTATTGAGAGATAAGCATGTACAAAAAGAATGTGTTAATCTTATTTACTTAAACATTCAATCACTTGGTCTAAGTAAATTTTTTTTAAATTTTAAATCGTAAATCAAAAAATAAGATTATCTATTTCTAGGAAAAAAGTTTATCACAGAATCCAAAATTTAAAAAAAATTGCCCACGCACCGCGACTTAGTTTCTAAAAAATCATACATGCAACTCGATCTATATTATAATTTCTGGTCGCAATTCGTAAACACCGAATATTACATATATATATTGTTTAAAATGCAATACTAACTGAGCTCCACTCAGAATCGTTTTTCGTTAGCAATGATTTATCTGTGCTTACAAATATACATAATATTCCCCTCTAAATCCTACCTTTCCAACGTCGCATCTATAATAGTAATCCACCCACCGTGTGAAGTATGTCCGTCTTTTTAAACATAAAATGAATAATTTACGAAAAAAAAAAAAAAAATACTAATAACACTACTGCAGTCTAAGGTTTTACTCACATAAATATTTACTTTAGATTCTACCTACTATTATTCTACCATGGTAGATTACTTTGATGTGTTGTTTTTTTTTCTGTCTGTTAACAACTTTTTTTATCAGAAATCTTCCGTTTATTAACTTTAAAGAGATAGTTTCATGGCAGAATATGTTATTTAGCTGGGGCAATCAGGAGGTCGTTTTTTGATTTTCCTTGAAGTGTATTCTTCAAAATAGGGAAACGGCCGAGAAAACTGTAATGTTTAAGCAATAACGGTTTCTCTAATAATCAATTTTGTTTTAATCGATTCGGAGCGTAGCATGAGATCTATTGGTTTTACTATGACGTGTACATATTTTGTTATCTATCTGTAAACAACTGTTCGAAAAGATTTCTTACTCTGATGTATAGAGTATACAGTAACGTTTCTGAAAGGAAATGTTGTCTAGTTGGTGCATTAGAGCGGTCATTTTTTGATTTTCTAAGCAATTAACTAAAAGTAATTTTCTAAATAATTGACAAAAACGCGAAAGAAAATTATAGGTAAAACAGCACATATTTACGACACACCGTGGCGTTACAGATATCATTGTATTTATTTTTTCAATTTTTATTTTCTACCAGAAATATTGTTCTAATCGAAAAATGACAAGATATCAATTTTGTTATTTTGAATATAATATAATCACTGTCAAAGAAAGTAGGTTTTTGATATCTAAAGTATTTTCCTTAATAATTTGAAAAAACTAAAAAGACGAAATATACGTTTTTTTGAAAATTACGACGCAACGATTTTATTATTTTAAATTTATACGGCTTATGTTTTCTACCATAGATATTACTTCAATATATAAACAACAAGAGATCTTTTTTGTTGCATTTTTATTCTAGTTCATGAGTAGGTAATTCGCTTTTTGATTTTTTTTTTTTTTTGTAGTTTTTTTTTAATAATTGAGCAAAACCGAAAAATACGTAGAAAGAACAGGAGGAAAATGTACGAAAATAATACTTACATTATTTAAAATTTTGTTCGTTTGTTGTAATGCAGTTAAAAATATCCTTGAAAAAAAAACTTGAAATGTTGATATAAATCTTATTAGTTACTTTACACGAGTATAGTATCTACTAAATATTTTATTCACGTATTTCATAATTCATAAGCCTTACAAATTACAGATTATCTACAGATAGTGCATGTCTGAATACAAATTATGTTAAAAAAGTTATGATACGAGTATATTTTTATATACAAAATTTAAAAGTTGTAAACTAAATGTATATTTGTGGCATATAGATATCAAAAAATGACTTTCTCTGACGGTGGCTAAATATTAAATGGAACAAAATATATACCTTGTCATTTTTCAATTGTACCAATATCTCTGGTAGACAACATATTAGACGAAAATTAAAAACATTTAAATCGTAACGCCACGACGCGCTGTAAATATTTGCCGTTTAACCTATATTTTTTTTTCTTGTTTTTCCTAATTATTTTAAAAACCTCTTGAATAATCAAAAAAATTACCTGTTTTAATACACTAACCAGACAAAATTACCTTTCAGAAAAAATACTACGCTCTATACATCGGAATAAGATTTCTCGTAGAAAAATTGTTTACAGATACAAAAAAAAAAAAAATAAATAAATCATAGTAAAATCAAAAATCCCTCACTGCGTTCCGAATCTAAAAAGTCGATCGAAATGTATAGTAATTTTTCTTTTACAACCGTTTAGATTTTAATGCAAATACATTTTGATGAGAATGCAAAAATATGTTTTAATAAAACACAAATAGTATACCTTCCCACGCGTCCCATTTGAAACAAATAGTGTAAATGATACACATAGTTGATTTCTGAAAAATTAGCTGTATCGACGTAGTTAACCGGTCTTTCTGCGTCTACCCACAAGTCGAATACAAAACTGGTAATAAACAATACACACGGCATACTAGGTGAATTAAACATAATTTGTGTTTTATTTAAATATATTCCATTTCATAGCCGTATTGGCACCGCGGCTTCTATAGAAAATGTATTAAATAATAATCACATAAATCTTTTTATCCGAAAAAATAACAAAATGGCTATAGTTAGATCATCAATGATAAATGTTTATACGAACTCAAATAATTACACGTGGCTTTGTTAATAATTTCAAATCATACATATGTTTATTTGTACTCCATGCGTAACCTATTTAAAATTATAAGCGTATAAATTAACGGTGAACTGTTTACCTAACGATTTTGAATAGTTATTTAAAATAATTAAGTACCTTCACTTTTAATTTATACAAATGTTATGGGTATTTTTTTAGTGTACACTGTATAGAACGGTATATTATATTGAGGTATATTTTAAATTGACAACCAATAGTCAGAATACGAATAATTTATATGAGACGAAGTTTATAACGTTTTTATACGCAATAATTATTGCGAACCAATTATGATAATTAATTCGATAGTTGAATTTGTTCTGGTTAATCTAACATTCTAACCGACCCGAAATGTTCGGTTCGCGTTTGATTTGCTTTAGAGTTAATACCCAAATACTATATTCATATAATATTATACGATTATTCTGCATACTTATTATAGGTACATATGACTCCGTCGGGTAAATATTAAACACGCTATACCTTACCGATAGGCTTTTAAACGAAACCGATTTAAAGCATTTAAAAAGTTATTTAAATATATATATATATATATAATACTAGCTGTCCCGGCAATGTTTTACTATTGCTAGATTTTATTATTGTTATTATTATTTGTATTATAAATTATGGATACGTGAATTATACATAAAACAGTTGTTTTCGTCCGCGCAATATCTGTGTTCCTTATCTCTGTAAGTAATATAAAAAAAATAAATTTAATTGCATTTTTTACTATCTCTGGATATATCACAAATTTACAAATGGTAATCTTCATGGGACCCCTCGAATGTATTTCATTTAGTGGTATCAACGGTAGCGAGTCGATTTTAAAAAACTAGCTGTTGAGTTTTAATGTTTTTTACGGTCTACATGTCTATTTAGGTTACACGTGGAAAGTGTTTTTAAATTGTCATTCTTATATTTAGTATGACTAAAAAAATACTAAAAAAAACTTTTATATCACAGTACGACTTAGATTAAAAAAATACTTTAAGTCCTACTTTGTGATATAACAATTTTTTTTTAGTTTTTGTTTGATTTGATGAGGATAATATTGTTTTGGATAATCAAAAATTCATGACAATTGTATACGTGGTTACATACAAGTATGTTGTATTGAGTAGTAAAAAAAAAAAATCAGCGTAGTTTAGTATTTTTTTTTTCTATAAGCATTTTAATTTAATATCTTTACAAAAATCATAAAAATCATGACATTTTAAAATATACCGTTTTGCAGATATAAATTAATTAACTGTACATCCTATCTTCCTAACTTTCTGCCTATAACGGTGTGCATAATGCAAATCCATCAACAGTATCAGCTTATTTTTAGATTCCAAGCGTAGCGAGTGAGTTATTGGTTTTACAATGTTAATTATTTTTTTTTTTTCTAATCTATGGACACGTTTTTTCCTAGTAAAGTTGCTCCGATTTTTACGAGTAGGAACTTTTTCTGAAAGCTTAAATTGTCTAAATTGTACTTTAAACTGATGATTTTTTTGATTTTCGACGCCATTTTTCAAATAAAAGCACTTAAGTAGGAAAAAACGAAAGAAAAACTTAAAAATTCACGATTTCGTTATTTTATAAAAACACGGACGTTTTCTACCAGAAAAAAATGATTTAATCGAAAAATCACAAGACTCCTTTTTTGTTGCCTTTTTGATTTCTTTTCTTACTGTATTATTGTCAAATAATTGGGGGTGATCATTTAAAAAATCTACTAAGGAAGCTATATCTGTGTTCAATGATAAAATAAATACTTTTATTATAATTAATACTAATATTATAAAAATAAAAATATGTCGTAAATTTGTTAGACCAAACAAATTGATTGCCAGGGATAGTTATTGTCCATAAATACCAAAGAAAAATAATATAACAAGTAAGACTTGAAAAAATTAACACACAAACTGGGAGAGATGTGTACGCGGGTTTGTAAAAGAATCATTACTGATGATCGGATCGTTACGAGCCAATTCCTACAAAAATACAATACTAATACAATACCTACCTACTGGAGAAAACAAAAATCGTATCTTCACATTCATCCATATCGAGGTCTAAATTAATTTTATGGGTAAAACACGATTGCGTACTACGTTACTTGGCTTTTGGTTACGCCAGAGGTTCCCAAACTTTTTTTCCCCGTAGACCACGTGCCAATTTTTTGTTTTTCATAGACCCCTATTATTGAATGTTTACAAAATCATCAACTTGTTTCTCACAGCTTTTATGGAGCTACTCACTAAGGTTAACTATGGAGTGAAACGTTTTAAAATAAAAAAACGTGTTAAGTTGTATTTTATTCATATCTTTATTTCTTTAATAATGACAATATTTATTTAATTTCTTAATTATTAAAACGAAGAAATGCAAATTAAATGTAATAACATAAAAGATAAAAATTATATCTTTAATAGGAAGGATGAGTCTGAGGCTTTGGTAGTAAATTATCAATATTTGGCTTCAAATTAGTCAGGTTTGACCTTAAATCTCCTCTACTAGTGATTTCCAATCTGTTTCCTTTTTTTTTTTTTTTTGTAAGAGGATAGGCAACCGTGTTAAAACTATACACACATTTTTGATTTAATAAATATCGTGGAGCGTTATTTACACCTCATACACACCCTATTTTCTTTTTCGTTAACATGGACCCCTTGCAGGTTAGAATCGACCCCAGGGGATCGATATAGACCATTTTGGGAACCTCTGGGTTAGACGATTACGTACGAAATTTTAAGCGTTGTTGCCAATTTTCATACCAGTACATACCACACGAGTAAACTAGAAATAACATAAATACTTTTCGTTTTTTCATAAATGTTTATTGTTAACGATATTAACGCAATATCAAATACATCTTAATAGGCAGGAAATTTCGCTATTTCAAATATAAACACTCCTATATATGATCTTCAATTCATCGTTGATTGTTACACGTGTGTATATTTTATCGACGTTTAGTAATATCGAAAATTATATTAAACTTATAAAATCCGGAAAAGGAAAATAATTATTGTTAATAAATTTGAATAGACATGACCGATTATACAATTAATTAATAACGGGAAAATAAAGAAAATTTCAAAATGGTATTTTATTCGAATTCAAAATACTTAAGACTTATGATGAATATAAAATCCATACAAATGTATTACAATATTTTAAAATACATAAGTTCAGAAATTAAAATATACGTATTTTAAAATAATTGACTTTCATAAGCATGATTTAGTTTAATTATTAATTATTTTATTAGTAATAATATTCTACAGTTCAAATAAAATTATTGTACTGGATAATTATTGAGTATATTATACATTTGACAACGTTGCACACAAATTCGTACTCAATCATGTTGATTTAATTTTTTTTTTTAAGTATTCTTTATTCTATCGAAACACATACCCAATTGTCGAAAAGGACTAACGTACACAATTGTGTTCTACCCAATTTTATTTCTTTATATGTGATAATATCTTACCTTGACCAGCATTTGCAATATTACTTTCTATACGATCCAACAAATGATAAAAATATGCGTCATCGCATTCCCGTAAATTAAACGGACGCTCGTTCGATGGGCCGGCGGTGGCGTTCCATGGTCCAGTGGCGGTGGCGGGGGTTACAGCGGCAACGGGTTCGGTAATAACTCTTCTACGGTGATGGATAATATTTATATGGGCTTTACAATTATCTCTTCTCGTAAACGTTTTTAGGCAAATATGGCATTTAAATTTAACACCACTGTGCAATTTCATATGGCGTAACAAACTGCGTTTGGCATAATAAACTGCTCCACAGCCGGTAAATTCGCAGATAAACATTTGTGTATAATAAACAAAATAATATAACAAGTATCTAAGACTTTGAAAAATCAGCACACTTGGAAAAAAAAAAACAAAAGCGAAAAAACATTGGGAGAGACCTGTAGACTGGATTGTAGTCAAATCACCACTAACGTTTTGAGCGTTACGAAATAAGGCACGGACATGTTGTTACATGGATCGGTATGTGTGCGCTGTTGTCAATGTATACATTGTTGTTTTCGATTCTTTGAAAGAGACCCGCTGTGATGGGGTGGACAGCTGTATATATGAAAGAGACATTCGGAATTTTGGGCAGCTGTAATACATGTGGGTTAGGCTAAGAGTTAGGTTAGGTGTGTGTGCGTGCGTGTGGCGACGAGGGTTACGGAAGATGTAGAGAGAGGTAAGAGGCACGGTGACGAAGAAATATACTCGTATAATAGAGAGGGAGTTATATCCGATGGTAACTGTGGTCATGGACACATACTGGCTCGATCAGTGTGGTTCGCTTATTAGCGCTAATTCAATAGTAATCCGCTAGTTTCGCTACTGTGCGTGCGCCAACAAAAGTAATCAGTCATTACTAACGATTAATGCTTTTAAATAAGCCAACTTGAAGTTGTTCTGCACGATATAATTAATTATAACAGTACAGTAAATTCCAGTTATAAAATTAATATATTTTCACTTATTCAAATAAAGTAGCAGTAATTATTATAACTAATAATAATTTAAATTCGGGAATAGGATAATCCGATAATGCAAGCATTTCAATTATTATTGTCATGTTTTTATAAATCACAATATTGAATATATTATTATAGTAGGCTGATGCAGTTATTTTGTTAAGGTTAAGTAATAATGATTTGTAATATTTATTACACATTTTCATTATAAGTAGGTTCATTAGAAAATATAATATAACATATTGCAATTATATATATATATTGTGCATACTTGTTAAAATTAAAAAATCTTTTTTTTAAAAATGAAAACAGGGTCTATTTTTTTAGTATATTACATAGGTGCAATTTGGGGGGGACTTGGAGGGGCTTAGTCCCTCCGATATTAAAATTAGCCCCTCCAAAAATTTGTATTTAAATTTAAGTATTAAATGCTTCATCAATTATCTAATCTACATAATATGTTGCACGTTGTTTGAAAAAAATAGTTTCTAAAATTTAAACATGGAACTAATGGAAACGAGCCCGTGCAGCGACATAGTGTTAGCCATAGAAAATGTATACAATATAAAATATAATATAATATATAATATATATATAAAATATATGTATGGTGTTGGCAAGGTTTATAGATTATTATTATCTATAAACCTCGGGTGTTGGTCCTTTGTGTGGCTTTGTGGGTATTACCCATATTACAAAACCTTTTACTCCCATGAGTGGCGGGGTACACTGCGGGTCGCCTTGTTTTTCATTTCTATTTTACGTGTGCCAGTATGCGATATGCAATATGCGTAGATACCGTATACCCCACCCTTCCAGGAGACCGTGTTCAATAGTCNTGTATGGTGTTAGCAAGGTTTATAGATTATTATTATCTATAAACCTTGGGTGTTGGTCCTTTGTGGCTTTGTGGGTATTACCCATATTACAAAAACTTTTACTCCCATGAGTGGCGGGGTACACTGCGGGTCGGCTTGTTTTTCATTTCTATTCTACGTATGCCCGTATGCGATATGCAATGTGCGTAGGTACCGTATACCCCACCCTTCCAGGAGACCGTGTTCAATAGTCAATAAACTGATAGTAAATGGTGTATTTTTAGAATTGGTTCTGATGTTCACAATAAATCCCACTTATTAGGTCTTAATATCTAAGATTAAACTAATAACTAGTCATAACGCTATTGCTCNTAGGTACCGTATACCCCACCCATCCAAGAGGCCGTGTTCAATAGTCAATAAACTGATAGTACATGGTGTATTTTTAGAATTGGTTCTGACGTTCACAATAAATCCCACTTATTAGGGTCTTAATATCTAAGATTAAACTAATAACTAGTCATAACGCTATTGCTCGTCGGTACATCGGTTTACGAGTTGAAAATTTATATGTCCAATACTTATATTTCGTTTTTGTAATATACTTATTTCGAAGTGTCGTTCTGCTATTATTAAAAACCCTTAGTTATAATGGATAAAAATAAAGTGTTTCAAATTTTCAATTTTAATATAAATATTCTTAGTTTTATTAATGGATCCATAATTTATGCAGGAAAATTGGTGAGATAACTATGATTTTGGTATTTGAATGGGGGGTGTGGGGGGCAGATGTGAATCTGTTTCATTTAAAAACATTGAGCCCCTCCAAGTTAAAAACTGAAATTGCACCTATGAGTATGTAGCAAAATAAGTTGTACCTAATAATTAGTTAAATATTTATTAAAATCAAAAATAATTTATCCAGACCAGAATAAAATGAACTATTTCATTAATATAAGCATGGTAAGATAAAATAAAGTACGTATTAAAGAATCAGAAAATAAAACTAATAGGTATATAAATGAAAAGATGTTTACAAAATACAAACTATTGTATTGAAACATTAGTTTATTTTTTTATTCAAAACTATAGGTACCAGAAATTAAAATTGTAAAATAAAATCAGAAAATACTGAATACTGTTCTCACTAGTGTTTTTTTTTATTTGAAAAAGTTGTTAATTACACTTACTTATACTGCAGCATCGCAGCATATTTGATATAGGTACAGATAATAAAATAGGTTAATATTTCAGTATTATGCTTACTGCTATATAGGATCAAAAAAAAAAAAAGAATACGACCAAATACTTTAAAAAATTATGTTGTCAATAGATCTACAAGTGACCAATATATATCTAATGAAAATAAAAAACAGTCTATTGCAGAAGATTAATTCAGGATTAATTTTAGATTCTGAATGGAGCAAAGAAGCTTATGATTTTACAAAGATGTTTTTTTTTTATTTGTGCACAACTTTTCTACCAAAAGACTTTCTCAGATTTCTAAGTGTAGCACCTATTTTGAAAGAAAATGGGCGTAAGGAAGTACTTTACAATGGTCATTTTTCGATTTTCTCGGGAGTTTTCCCAGCAAATGTTAAAAACGAGGATAAAATATGGAAAAACAAAGAAAATGTAGAAAAACGGAAAAGTCGGTACAATATTAAACAAATATTATTAAAGAAAATATATAAAGCCTATTTAGTTATTTTATTATAAAATGACTTATATATTGTTGACAAAGAATCACTATCAACTGAATTCCGCTCAGAATCATTTTTTCGTAGGCAATGGTTTATCTTTACTTACAGGCATACATTTAATTATCTTTAATAGTGGCTGTACCTGTTCCCATTATCCTAGGTCTTCTTTTTTTTTAAACTATCTTGGATGTAGTTATTTTACAAGAGAATTAATTATGTCTGACAAAAAAGTTTTTCGTATTTCTAATATTAAAAAATCGAAAACAAAATCATCTGCTGATGTAAATAAATTGAATATAAATATAAAATTGGAGTCGAAGCTTGATCAAACTGAAATAAAAGAATAAACAACAATAACATCTCAGATTGTTCCTGCTGAAAAATCCAATAGTGGCAATATTTTTGATTTAGATGACATTGAGAGTGGACCAAAAAAACCAATATTAACGGTAAGATATAACTTGCTTTTTGAAAAATGTTAATTTGAATGTATTCTATTTTAAACATTTATCTATTAATTATAAGGCATATCCTAAAACGCTAATTGGTACTCAAAAAAAGGATTTTCTAGTAATTGCTATAAAGATAATGCATAGCTTGAATATAGTTTTCACCTCGATGCTGTTTTTTATTATTGTTGCCGGTTGTTTGCTTCTGATAGTGGAAATCAAGAGGATACATGGATAGTCACTGGGTTTCGTAATTGGAAAAAGATAAGTAACCATGTAGAATAAACCTAATACTAAAGTAATTAATGCAAATAAACAATTTTATTTTTAACTTACAGATAAAATAAAAAGTCATTCATAACAACAATTAATTTAACTTGTATGAGTAGGATGAATGCTTATAAGCATTTCAAGCATTTCAAGCATATAAGCTTATAGCCAAATGTAATTCAAAGTTTGATTCATTTTATAGCAAATTTCACACACTAGCTGGATGGTACAAAATGAATTAATTGATATTTGTGTAGAACATATTAAAACAACTATTATTAATAAAATAAAGTTTACAGGGATTGTGGCAATAATGGTTAATAAAGTAGGTAATTAAATAGCAATATCAATACCTAAATAAAATGTTATTTTTTATTAAATATTTTATATTTAGGTCATATAAAGAAAAACAGTTATCAATATGCATAAGATATGTGAATGGTTTATGTAGATATAAAACATGTAATGCTGTAAAAACAAATGTTAAAACAATAATTAAGGCATTATGATTTGAAATTAGTAAGTCAGCAGATAAAAATGTTACTCAAACTATAGGTATGAACATTTGTTAAACTATTTAAATACCTATGAATATAATAATAAATAAATATATATTATACTTTATGATAAAGCTTAGGTGTAATTTAATATATCTATGTATTATTTGTATTAAGTATTGAATACTTTTGAAACAATTATAGGTATATTAAGCTCAATCGAAAAAGCATTAATTGTATTTCATATGTTTATACTGAATGAGTCTAAAAGATAAAAAGAAACATTGGATAATACAGCTAATTTGATAAATGGAGTTATCATATCCTTTGAAAAAATAGATCTGATAAATATTTTTCAATATTATGGCAACAAATTGAAATATTTTTAAACGATAATAACATATCACTCAAAAAGTTGATATAAAATTAGTAACTAGTATCATCAGGAAAATAATTTAAGTTATATTTATATAAGTAAATTAAATTATTATTTATTTATTTAATTTTATTATTTTATTAATTATTTGTATTAGGTTCTAAACGTACAAGAAAACAGCCAAATAGATATGAGGACTTTGTTGTGTTTAATTGAGGTTTTTTTTGTTTAATGAGAATTTTTAATTCTTTGCTAAACCACTTTTTGTGTTTCGATGAGTAATAGGCATGTGTAGGAATATAATCATTTATTATTCCATGAATAATATTTTAGAAATGATTGACGGCTTGATTTAAGTCTAAACTAAAAAATTCATATATATATATATATATATGTAAGTAGTACAAAAAGAAAGATTCTGCCGAGCCGCAGGTGCAGATGCAAGGTGCTATACCTAATACATGGCCGCCCATCCTGGTGCAAGGTGCTATACCTAATACATGGCCGCCCGAATTGTTCACCTCTTCATAAACATATATTTTTCCGCCACCTCCTTTTTTCAATATTTTTTTTTTCAAAATTTTATTTGCTACATTATCATCAGTTACTTAGATGGTATATTTTTCCCCCACCCCTTTTTTACAAAAATATATTTTTTTTCTACATGCACCACGTACTTGACCTATTTTAACCAAGCCCCATTTATCCAGATATTTTTTCCACATTATCGAATACTTACTCGACTTATCTA
Source organism: Cinara cedri (assembly GCA_902439185.1). NCBI lineage: Eukaryota > Metazoa > Arthropoda > Insecta > Hemiptera > Aphididae > Cinara > Cinara cedri. Next base: position 606,189 of record CABPRJ010000017.1, read on the forward strand.
TACTTATTTGATTATTATACACCTACATTGTTGTCATATACCTGCGATTATTATTTTATAGGTATTATACTATTTGTAGTAGTATCAGCACACACTATCCCGTACACCTTTTTCGTCTACATCGTTATAAGTAACTATACAAAAATATTATACGTATCTTCATAGATATTACATAATCGTCGTTGTCTTCCTGTTAGGTCAGATTTTTGTCAACGACAATACAATTGTTATAACCATTGCTATCATCGACTAACAGGTACACTAACAATAACAACACGATTGTTAATTATACACACACACACACACACACATATATACCCATACACATACGTGCACACACATACGCACACGCACAAACACATACATACCTACGATCGTCCCCAGAAATAATATTTTCGTTGATAATAATAGTACCAACCACTGTATTTTTAAACGAATAATACACCGGCTTTGATAACAATATTTTGTATCAACGTTTTTAATACTATTTAAGTTTAAGACGATTCATCGTACGACACATCGGTAACATAATTATTGGAGTACCTATATGTAAAACCATTAAAATTATAATATTTTATCGTTTATAATACTATGTATCGGTACATCGTACGGCACATTGATCACTCATACAACATAATTATTAGAGTGTCTTTATGTATATTTGTTTACATAGATGATAGAATTATCATACTATGTACCGATATCGATTCTAAAAATATTGTTTTATAAGTATTACTTATGCTCACCGTACATAGAAAAGATACAAGTATTTTCAATAGCAATGAAATATAATCAGTGGTGTCACCGTTATCGTGTACACATGCAGGTACAAAGGTACATGATTTTTCGTTTTACTAATCTACGGTAGCCTGCGCGCTCGCGTTACCAACGGATATAACAATTATATTGTCGTTGACAAAAATCTATGTATAGGAAATTGCTCGACGTTTATGTGATATTTATTATTTTATTGTTTATATAATATTTGTTCGAAACGGAGGGTAGACGGGCGGGGAGAAGTCAGAGCTCTCGGACCGATAGGTCCGTTGTAGCCGTCGTCGATTATATTTCGTAAAGGTTAGGTTAGGTTAGAATATAAATAATCTTTTGTCTTTGAGTACCATCAATATAAAATAATATTTTAATACATAGATCAGTGGTTCTCAACCTATGGTACGCGTACCACTAGTGGTACGCGAAAAGCTCATAGGTGGTACGCGAAGAAAATTTCTCTTTATAAAAAAATTTGGAATGAATCATTAAATATTATTTGGTTTATTTGATGGTGTGGAGGTCGTTTGTAATCGTAGCAATTAAGATAGCGATATTCTATATATATATAATATAAATCGATAAACTTTATCAAATATACCCGATAAAGCGTATTCTTAATTCACAATAATGCGTTTTTACCTTAGTTTCGTGAGTTCTTTCAGTTTATTCACGAGTGTCATACGAATTGTTTGCATCAAGTTTATTTTATATTAAAATTTTACATTTTTATGTAGTTTTTTCTAACTTTTTTGTGATATAAAATTAAGTAAAATGAAAAGATTTTTCGAAAGCGGAAGCTCAAATACTAAAAAACAGAAAACACAGGCGAATCGTAAATATGACGATAGTTACTTACAATTTGGATTCGTTGTAAAATTTGGTTCTGAGAATTCTACTCCGTTACCTCAATGTGTAATTTGTCAAGAAACACTTTCGAATCAAAGCATGAAGCCATCGCTACTTAAGCGCCACCAATTATCGAAGCATCCAGAAACAGAAAATAAACCTATTGAATTTTTTCAGAGAAAAGTTACTATTTTCCGAAAGGAATCGAAATGCATGTCTAGTTTTACGAACTTTAATGAAAATATCGTTAAAGCATCTTATTTAGCAAGTTTAATTATTGCTAAAGATGGAAAACCACACACAATTGGGGAAACATTAGTGTTGCCAACAGCAAAAGAAATCGTGCGATGTGTTCTTGGAGACAAGGCTGCAAAAGAGATAGAAAAAGTGTCACTTTCAAACGATACAGTCAAAAGAAGAATTGATGACATGTCGTCGAATATAAAAGAAAAAATATTGCTTTATGTGAAAGATTGTAATTTCTTTGCTCTACAAATTGTTGAGAGTACTGATATTGCTAACATGGCTCAATTAATTGTATTCATACGTTTCGATCGCAATGATGAAATTATTGAAGAGTTTTTGTTTTGTAAGCCTTTACAAACCCACACAACATCAGAAATTATTTTTACAACCATTAATGAATATTTGATTGAAATAGATCTGCCGTGGAGTAAATGTGTGGGTTTTTGTTCTGATGGAGCAAGGGCAATGACTGGAAGGCTGACCGGAGTTGCAACAAGAATAAAATTAGTTCTTGATAGTGCTGTCAAAATCGTAAATCTAATCAAAGCCAGACCTCTCAATTCAAGATTATTCACAGTATTATGTAACGAAATGGGCAGTACTCATAACTCTCTTCTTCTCCACACAGAGGTAAGGTGGCTTTCACGAGGAAAAGTCCTCACCAGACTATTCGAGCTAAGGTCAGAAGTTTTATTAATTCTGACTGATATTGATGAAGAAAAGTCCAAATTGTTTTGTGATGTCGAATGGCTGTCAAGACTAGCTTACATGGCTGACATATTTGACCGTTTAAATATTTTAAATTTAAGCCTGCAAGGATCAAACACAAACATGTTTTATACTAGTGATAAAGTTAATGCATTTGTGAGAAAGTTGGATTTATTTATTTCGCAAGTATCTAAGAATGATCTTTCAGCATTCGAGACACTTAACACATTTTGGAACGATAACGAAGTTCAGCCAAATTCAAATATAATTACAGACATTTCGGAACACCTACAATCACTAAAATCCAATGTTTTACAATATTTCCCTGAGGATAACTCAGAAATGAAATGGATCATAAACCCTTTCGTAGATGATTATATTAAGAATATTCCAGATGGCATTTTGGCAAAAGAATTATTTATTGACTTAACCAGTGACTCTACCCTAAAAACCGCTTTCAATAACAAAAATATCACTAATTTTTGGCTGGACGTGAAAAAAGAATACTCGGCATTGTCCACACAAGCTTTACAGTTTTTAATCCCTTTTGTATCAACATATCTGTGCGAAAAAACATTTTCTGACTTATTGTACATAAAAAATAAATATAGAAGTAGATTAAACGTAGAAAGTGATTTAAGACTTAAAGTTACCAATTTGGAGCCCGATATTGATGTCATCGTTCGTTCAAAACAACACCAATCGTCTCATTGAAGTAAAAAGTAAACCATAATAATTATAATAATTTTACATATTTAATTTGATTTAATTTAATTTCTTTTTGTGCATTAATTACTTTATAGTTTATTATATATACATATTTATTTTATATTATCTCATTTTGTAATTCCTAATAAAATAAAATTCTATACATGTAACATAAACGTATACATTATTAATAAGCAAAAAAATGGTCAGGTGGTACGTAGAAATTTTCAAGTGGTGTAGGTGGTACGCGACTATAAAAAGGTTGAGAACCGCTGACATAGATAATATTTGACCGTAGCAAAGGGTAGATGGGCGGGGGAGAGGTTATAGCTCTCTGACCGATAGTGAACAGATGGTATGCGGGGTAACGCGAGCGCGCGGGCGACCGCAGAATAGTAAAACGAATCATGTACCTGCATGTCTATACGAAAACGGTGACACCACTGATTAAATTTCATACCTATATCCTTGTATCCTTTAATAATATATACGATGTTCTTATTAAACTAAAAAGCTCCACACAAATAGGTCCATCAATTAGTCCATTTTCTAAAATCTTGTATAAACTATATTATTACTCCAATCCAATAGCTCCAGATTCTGAGTCGAGAAAAAAGTTTCTTTTTTTGAAAAGAAAACGGTGTGAGGAGGTACTTTGGAGAAGTCATTTTTCAATTTTCTCAGGATTTTTCTCATCAAATTTGAAAAGCCGGAAAAAAACAGGAAAATATAATAAATGTAGGTATTATTTAAAATCTATTACGTCCTTCTTTTTTTCTGTGCACAATTTTTCTACCAGCAATTTTGCTTCAACTTATAATGATAGCAATGTTTCTAAAAATACATTTTACTAGTAAGGTACTTTAAAAAGGTAATTTCCCATGTGTTTTCTCAGTAAAAGTAAACGTAGAGAAACTGAGAAAATCGGTACAACATTAAACAAATATTATTAAAGAAAATATATAAAGCCTATTTAATTATTTTATTATAGAATCACGTATTTATTGTTGAAAATACATCACTATTAAGTGGACTCCTCTCAGAATAGTTTTTTCATAAGCAATAGTTTATCGTTGCTTACAGGTGTACATTAAATTATCTATAACAGTGGCTGCACCCGTTCCCAGTATCCTACGACGTCATTTTATTAATGAAATAATTGCAAATATTTCTTTAAATGCGTCCGTTAACCTTACAACAGCGAAGTTATCCAACTTTTCATCATATGGTTCTTTATCTATATCTGTGTTCTATAGTTATCAGGTATGTCTGATTTATTATTTAATTAATCACTCGATAGCACGATTTTTGTTTATTGACAGTAAAATACTGTTAATATAAAAATATAATTTAATTTTAACTAAAAAAAAAAAATGATATATTATTTCAGCGGACCAATTGGGAGTCTTTTAAAATTAAGAGTTACAATCATACATCCCCCTCCCCTTTCTCCCCTGAATATTACTCCTGTATTGAATATGTAATTCGTCTTAATATAATTTAATGTGTATTACATGTAACTGGGCTAAAAAATGCAAAATAATAAATAATTAGAACGAAGAGATATAAGGAGGCGATACAAAAAAACAAGATAACTCGTCTTATTACTCGTTCATTTATGGGTAGGGTTTGCAAGAAGTCACTCCTCAATCGCGAACGTTCCAAAGTCTTCTGGACTTTTACAAGTACATCGTTTCTATAGTGTAAAATATACGAACAACAAAAAAAAACATATCCTGCTATAAAGTATATATTATAGAATATTCAGTGACATATTTAAGATTTTATTAAGGTACCAATATAATATGTAGGTACCGACAAATTAAACTATTGACTAGGTTTAGGATTAAATTTTTCGGACTAAAACATTTAAATTGGAAATATTTAGTCATGTAAAATATAATTGTTACTAAAAAAAAGGGGCAACAAATATATCTCCATCCTAAGTTATAATACCTACCTATAATATAAACGGTAATATTGTGTATTATAGATTTTATGATGGATATTGCGCCCATGAAATAAATCTCCAGGTTCCCTTATTTTGTTAGTTCGGGATGTCGCTTTCATGATAGAAGTAGATAGGTTATGTATTATGTACATGGTTTCCCACGATTATATACCCATTGCAATATCCCCTGAGATAATAAAAATAATCATAGGCTGTTTTTTTGTTTTTCAAATCAGTTGCAGGGATAACCCCCTTCGTGGTGCCTTTGATAATAAATAATAAACACAATTTCTTATAATAACAACTTTAATGTCTTTTTTTTTCAATTGCAAATCCATCTATGATATTTTCAACAAATACATTTATATCCTTGTGTACATTAAATAATGCCAAGTCAGTCAATCTACTTTGTCATATGCGTGATTTCATCCATGTTTTTAATCTAATAAACAAAGTGGTAAGCACAAAAGAAATGTATTTATAGCATGTATTTAAAACATTAAAATATATGATTATTAGTTAGCTACATAATATCGAGCCTTAATAGGGCATAAGCGACACTTTTGGCCAAATTGACTTTTTGATATCCAAAAATTCAGAAAAATCAGCTTTGTCAATGATATAAAGGTGTAAGCGACTAGTTCATTAGAAATGGTTGATTTTTGCATTGTTAGCAGTGTAAATGCCGTAAACGACATAGTTGAGTAGCGATATTGATAATATTGAATACCTATAATAGGGTGGTTACCAATTTTACCAGTGTACACAGTTACTAATGTTTTTTTTTACCGTGATAAATATGTCATTTGGGTACAGTAGAGTATATTACTAATATTATTTAAAATGATAAGATAATATGATAAAAATCAATTGTATGCACAGATATTGTATTTATTCAAAATTAATTTCGTAAATTTATAAACGTCAAAATAGTTGCAGGCTTCCAATTTGGAATTCATTTGATATATAGGTATAACACTAAGCTGCCGGTGGAGATGAGAAAAAAATTCCAAGGGAGGGGTTGATTGCTATGTCTCCCCCTCAAATCCGCCCCTTTGTCTATAAGCAACGATTAACCATTGCTAACTAAAATATGACTCTGAGAGGAAATTGGTTGATAGTGTTGCTTTGTCAATAGTATAATATAATATATTATATGTCATATCATGGTAAAATAATGCACCATGAACATATTATATGCATACTATATTTTTTTTGAGTAATATTTTTTTAATTTTATACCTAATTTTTCCATTTTTTTTTTTCGGAGAAAATACTTGGGAAAATCAAATATACCTCCCCAGTCAGATTTTCTTTAAGAAAAAGTGCCATCATTGTAAATCAGAGCAAAGTTGCTGGTAGAAAAGTTGTCCACAGAAAAAAAATACACATCATCGTAAAACCAATACATTACTCGCTCGGCTCAGAATCTAAAATGGAGAAAGATTTTAAAATGTACGAAAATAATACTTTAATTATTTTGATTTATTTTTATACTTTAGTTAAATATATTCGTAGAGACTTTAAATTTGGACAGAAAACTTATACAGGATGATTCACTAAGCGTGCTCCCCCCATTTTTTTGGTTAAATTTTGCATATATTTTCAAATTCTGATTTTTCAAGTGTAGTTAAAACTGATATTTTCGATTTCTTAGATTTTTTACAACATTTAAGTAGTATCCTGTGGTGATACCAACTTTGGTTTTTCAAATGAGAACCTTAATAAAAAAAAATCCATAAATAGACGGAGTATTACTTTAAATAAATATTGGTGTCAAAATGTTTGATTTCCGTCCACCCGTTGACGAGATATTCTGCCTTTAAGTTTAGGTAAGGAGATAGTAGTAAAGCACTAATATAACGCCGTGCGCCGTGCCACCCCATAAATGATACTTCACTACACTCCTCCTACTTACACTTAAAGGAGGAATATCTCGTCAACAGATGGACGGAAATCAAACATTTTGGCACCAAAATTTATTCAAAGTAATAATTCGTCTATTTATAGAATTTTTTTTATTATAGGTTCTCATTTGAAAAAACCAAAGTAGGTATCACCACAGGATGCTCCCAAAATATTGTGAAAAATCTAATTATTCGAAAATATTGATTTTAACTACACTGAAAATTTCCAAACAGTATAATTTTAATATACATATGCAAAATTTAACCAATAAAATGGGGTGAGCACGCTTATTAAATCATTCTGTATATCCTTTCCAATTTCTCTCCGAAATTAATGGCACACCTATTAGCTGTATCAGTCTTTTTTTCTGGCTTTTTAAACGTGTTTATAAAATTATATGAATATTTATATTCATCCTAAACTGTTGTATTAGAAAAAAAAGTTGAATACCAATGGATTAAATATATACCCCGTATACCAAACAATAAGGTAACGCGTAACTTTGAGCGACGCAAATACATGAGACTAGAGACCGGATAAATAACTGTACCCTAAATAGGTTACCTCAACCATGAAGTGAATGGCTGAGAATTTAATATAAACACAAAGAATATTTTTGCGTATCTTATTATAATAGGGCTTACACAATACAGTCCACCGCTTTACCAATTGAGCTACCGAAGGATATTATAATAGAGCTTAGAGCATTTGAAGTACGCCGTGTGATTAAAATGGTAATCAAAAGATACTTAGATAAAGTATAACCGAGCAGCTAACCAGTTTTTATTGAATCAAAAATATGTTTAAATTAATTGTTCACCTAATACCTATAACATTCATTCTATAGTTATATGTAAAAAAAAACCGGTACATGTAATACAATTACTGTTTAAAATAATATCCCATGATATTTTTTATTAGTTACGACCTTGTCAACTGTCATTAAATTACTTGATAGACTTCAGTGAAATTTAGTCTAAATTAATGTACGAAAAACCTTGAGACCGGATAACATGGTAACCTTGCCAAATGTTGCTAAAAATGGTTATAACGATAATCATAGCTATATTACCTATTGTTTTAGATTTTAGATCTTACATTAATGTTTTGTAAACATTCTAATTTTAAACCTGATGTTCATTTTCGGAGCAAGATTTCTGGTAGGAAAATCGTTTACAATGAGAAAAAAAACACATCGATTCCCTGACTTCTCTCATAATCTAAAATACGTAGTTTATACTAATTTTGACACCAGTGTACTACCGTTTCAAACTAAATATATTCAAAATGTATCCATGTTACCTAACCTTGCCCCTACGTCCTAAATCTAACGTGATACTTGTATTTTTTTTGTTTCTATAAATTATTTTGAGGATTTCTGTAGCGAAAAATAATATAACTGACATATTATGCTCCAAACTCAAGTAAATTAAATATTTGTCGGCCTAAATACAGTCTATTAAAATATTTATCAGCCAAAATACGGTTCTGCTAAATTACTTGTCCAATTAAATTTCTTTCTGCTGAAATACTGTTAGAACGAAATATTTTCGGCTATTTTAAGTGATCCCGATTATTTTAGATCCTGAGTAGAGAGAGGAATGTATTGATTTTACATTGCTTATTTTTTTTAATTTTCTGTGGATAACTTCTCTACCAGCAATTTTGCTCCGATTTATAATGATAGCATTTTTTCTGAAAGGAAATTTAACTGGGGTTACTTTATGGAGGTAATTTTTTTCCCATAATTTTTCCCAATAAATAGAAAAAAAAACACGGGAAAACCGAAAAATTTGTAAGAAAAACGAAAAAATAGGTACTATATTAAACAAATATTATTAAAGAAATATATAATGCATATGTAATTATTTTACCATAGTATGACATGTATATATAATATATATATTGTAGACAAAGCAACAGTATCAACCGAATTCCGCTCAGAATCGTTTCTTCGTTAGTTATGGTTTATCGTTACTTTCAGATATACATTCAATTTCCTTTCTACTATCTTCTCAACTTCTCAATATTCCAGCTACGTGCAAAGTATGTCCTTCTTTATTCAACTATTTATGTTATACACATTTTATTATTTTTAAAATGACTTACACAAAAGATGGCGCCTTGAACTTTGTGTGTAGCCACTAAACATACACAAGTTTCTTAAAAATGCTAATAGTGTGTCCCATCATGTTCAACGGATTTCTCTTGCGCTTTTTTTTTTCAATCAGTTTGTCTTCGAGGAAGGTATCGATTTGGAAAAAAAATAAAAAATAATTTTTTCTGGATGGTACTTAAAGGAGGTACTTTTTGAATTTTATCAGTAGTTTTTCCTATATAAAAGAAAAAGTTGGAAAAAAACGGGAAACTTATGAAAAAAATGACTTTAAATTTTTTCAATTTTGTTAGTTGTTGTAATTCAGTTAAAAATATTTATAGAGACTTGAAATTTGGAAAGAATATTTATATTTTTCTATAGATGAAGTAAAATTTTTAAAAATTTAAGCCATTTTTTAGCTAATTATAGACATTTTAATTTTGATTATACGTAATTTTTATTCGGTGGGTACTGTGTAGTAAAATTGCTAGACTAAACAAAAATGAATGTTACAGTGTATTTGAGTTTAATATAGCATTTTTTTTTTTTTTATGAAGGAATTTTTTTATCAAATTTTGACGAATATCGTTTAAGTAAAAAATGATGTGAAACAAATCTGATTTTTCAATTTTTTTTATTTTGAATACATGTATATTGCCAATCTAAGAATGATTTTTTGATTTTTCAAATGGTTTTTATCTGCAAAAAATTAGGATAAAATATCTGAAAACCGGAAAATGTACGAAATGTAAGTAGGTATTCGTAAAAAAAGAAAGGTAAGATGATGGGGATGGTTGCAGCCACTGGTGTAGGTGGTAAGTTGGGAAAGTAGAATATAGAAGAAAATTTAAGATATAGTTGTAATCAACGATAAACCATTGCTTACAAAAAAACAATTCTTAGCGGAGTTCTGTTGATAGTGATGCTTTGTTAATAATATATATGTCATTTTGTCGTAAAATAATTAAATAGGCTTTATATATTTGTTTTAATAAAATTTGTTTAATCTTGTACCAATTTTCTCAGTTTTTCTACGTTTTTCCCGGTTTTTCATGTTTTATCTCGGTTTTTCTCATTTGCTGGGAAAACTCTTGGGAAAATCAAAATATGACCTCTTCAAAGTACCTCCTTAGGGAAAATTCCTTTTAGAAAAATTGCTATCATTAAAAGAATTACTGGTTTTAAAGTTAAGCACAGAAAAAAAGAAGGCATAATATATTTTAACTAGTATCTACATTTCTTATATTTTTCCGTTTTTTCAGTTTTTTATTTTTGTTAAGAACATTCCTGAAAAAACCGGAAAATAGCCTCCTTAAAATACCTCCCCACGCCGATTTACTTTCAGAAAAAGTATTACACATAGATATTCGAACAAGTCTTCTGGAAAAAAAGTTGTGCACAGAAGATAAAAAAAATTTAATTAAATAAACATCTACTCAAAAGTTAAAAAATATTACAGCATTCTTTTTTTCATGTGTACAACTTTTCTACCAGAAATTTTTCTCCGATTTACAATGATAGTACTTTTTCCGAAAGAAAATTTGACTAGGAAGGTACTTTAAAGAGGTCATTTTTCGATTTTTTTAAGAGTTTTCCCAGCAAATATGAAAACCTAGGAAAATCGATACAATACTAAAAAAAATAATATTAAATAAAATATATAATGCCTAGTTAATTATTTTATCATAATATGACATATATATTGTTGACAAAGCATCTCTATCAACTGACCTGCGCTCAGAATCGTTTTTTCGTTAGGAATGGTTTATTGTTGCTTACAGCTAAACATTAATTACCTATAAAAGTGGCTACACTTGTCTTTATTATTCTAGGACGTCTTTAGTTTTTTTTTTTTTGGAGGGGGGGGGGTGATACTAAAAATTAAATTTTTCACCAAATTGATGTTCCCCACGTAGACAAACCGATTGAAAAAAAATCGAAAAAAGCGCAAGAAAAATTGGTCGAACATGGTGGGACACACTGTATATTATAATATTTTCATTCTATTTAATATTATGTAAAAATGTAAAATCAACAAGATCATTAAATGAAAACTAAACACAGAGCTTATTATATGAATAATTTTATTTGAATATGATTGATGTTAAAAAACTTTTTTTGTAAAAATGTATTCATTTATACCTAGTATTTATTAAGTGCTGCACTCTGTACTTGTTTTCGGGAAACACAATACAAATTGTTATTGAACGGTAGAGGGCACACATTATGATTCAGAAAATTGAACGTGATTCAGTAACGTATCTGACTTAGTTTTATGGAGGGGGGGACTGACACTAAAAATATTATACACAACCTTATATTCGACTTTATTGATCTTACCATGAAATGTTTTTGATTTTATTTTTGTGTATCATGACATTTTTCTAGCAGAAATAATGCTAAATATTCAATTTCAAAGGAAATTTCTGGTACCTAGCAGATTTGGTCTCGTTTATACGTCTCAGAATAATCAGGAAATATTATTATTTATATTTAATTGAATAAAATATGATAATAATTACTTTAATTGTCATTAAAATATAACAAATTATATTATCACAACAAAAACATTTCGCCTACAGCTACGTGTAAAAAAAAGGCTAAGTAAAAAATTACCAGTTTTTACGTATCTCGTAAATGTTTAGCACTATAAAGTTGTAATATCATTTGTAGTGCTAGGTAAAATTTCCTAACCAGATTTCATAACAGTATTTAAGAAGATATAAAGTATTTTAAGTATGTATCTATTTATTTAAACATATTTATGTAGCATCATAATAATAAAATAATTAGTAAATTGTATAAATGTTCTCTCTATTTACTATTATAGGTGTTTAGGTAATTTTATTTGCTCCCTCCAATTAAATCGAAAATTTTACTTAGCATCACAAATGATATTACAACTTTATGATGCTAAACACCTACGAGGTACGTAATAACTGGTGATTTTTTTTTTACACTTAATGAAATATTTTTGTTGTGATAACACCTCTTTTTTGCTAGTAATTTCAACATGTATCACTGAAAAAAAATTATTTTACAATTTTTTTTTTTTTAGTTGATCTATTGTTAGTTGCATTTTATTATTATTTGAGAATATTTTCGGATTGCATTCTAGCAACATCTAAAGAAAATTGTAATATACGCATAAGCCTAATGCTTCATACCAATATCTTTATTGGGTAAACATTTTGAACATTTTTGCCCATAACTTCCGTTCTATTGAACCGATTTGCATGAAATTAAAAAAAAGGCACCTCTCAGTAATATTTTTTATATTTTGACATAAATTAAAAATCAATTGATTCTGTAGTTTTATAGTTATGCGTGCGCAAAAAACATGAGCCGTTTTACATGTTTTTAAATGGGAACGTAAATGAACGTTATTGTTTGATATAATATTCACTGTCGTTGGCTATGCTTCTTTTTTTTTACTTAGCGCTTGCAACGACCGTTGTGCTGAATTATTAATATATAATAAAGTTAATATTTATCTTTTAGATTCTATGTGTAGCTCTGTTATGTGGACAAAAAACTTATATTTGCCATTTCTAAACATGGTAAAAATTTCAAAACATTTTAACCATTTTTGAGATAAAATTATAGACATTTATTTTGCGAGTTTTGTACGCATTTTTTATTCGGTAGATACTTTATGGTAAAATTATTAGACTAAATAGAAATGCTTGAAAATTTCACAGGAGTTTCATTTAATGTCATACTTTGTGGTTGAAAAAAAAATTTAGGCTTATTTAGTATATTTTTTTTTGAAGGAATTTTAATTTTAAATATTAAATTTTGACGAAAATCGTAAGTGAATCTAGTACAAAATTATTTATAACAAATCTAATCTTTAAAGTTTTTGTTTTAAATATATGTGCAGTATATTACCGATTTAAGAAGTCAGAATTAAGCGGACTGACTTAGTTCCAAAATTACAGCTTTTTGAAGTTCTAATATTATATGTCATGTTAAATAATTCAATATTGTCAAATATATAGTATGTCTGTCATAGTTTAGTGATGGTACGTATCTGATGTCATCCTAAAGACGCAAGTTCAAACCGGAGTTCCGAAAAACATTTTTCCATTTGTTCTTCCAGTTACCTAAACAGGTATAAAACAAATGCATTTTGGTTGTACCTAGAGAACGCAGTCATCGTTCGCTCAGACTATTTTAATCGAAAAATACCCATTGACACCTTAACACCTTTTCTGAAAGAAAAATTGTATTTATGTGGTACTTTAGGAAGGTCATTTTTGGATTTTCCAAGTGGTTTTCATAATAAATGAAAAAAACTAGGATAAACTGTCGGAAAAACGGGAACATTTACGAAAATAATGCATTTACAATTTAGTTAAAAATATTCGTAAGGACTTAAAATTTGGATAGAAAACTTTCATTGCCTTTTCTAGCTGTCTAAAATTGAGCCATTTTTGAGCTTTTAATTTGATAGGTAAATACTCTGTGAATACAATTGTTGGATTAAACAGAAAAGCTGTTGGAAATTCAATAGGAGGTTCATAAGAAGTGGTACTTTGTGATCAAAACAAAATAATTGAGTTTAATTAGGTATTTTTTCTTGTATGAATTTTAGTATAAAATTTGACAAAAATAGTTCTAGTCAAAAATGATGTGGAACAAATCTAGTTACTGGGCCATTCGAACGGCTGCATCCAAATTGCGTGCCAAAAAAAAGGAACATGCGCAGTTTTTTTGTGACAGAGTTTAGTTTTTAAATCTAAATCTATGGAATAACTGAAAGTCAGAATATCTATGACAATATCAATAATAATAAAACAAAAACCAATACAATGGTTATAACTTCGAAATCTATTTAAAATAACAATTTTTACTTATCCTTCAATGGGATTTTGCATATTATGTATACAGCTGTTATGGAACCCTAATAGGTATTTCATAATCAAGCTAATAAAAAAAAAACTGTCTTAGGATAATAAATACGGATAAAAGAGACGGATAATGGAGACGGGTGTATCCACTTTTATAGGTAATTTAATGTATATCTGTAAGCAACAATAAACCATTGATAACGAAAAATGATTTTGAGCAGACTTCAGTTGATAGTATTCCTTTGTCAACAATATAATAGTAATTAAGTATGATATCATATTATGGTAAAATTATTACAACAATGTGCGTTTTCTTTAAAACAATTATTATTTAAAAAAAGATTTTATAAAATAATAAAATATTTTTATTACTCTATGGTTCTTACATAATTTCAATAATTACAAATTGTAAACAATTTATGTACCTACAATTTTGAAACAACAAAATTATAATTTTGGCGCTAGTCAATGTGTCAAAAATTGAAGACATCTGCTGACTTGTTTTCATCAGATATGGGACTCATCAAAGCGCTCAGGAAGTGAAGGAATATAAAATGACAGTACTTTGAGTTAATGAGAGATGTCCTATCTTTATCAGTAAGGCTATTTCTTCTCCAAAAGTACTACTTTCTAAGCATAAACATTAATATTAGGTCCAATAATTGTTTTTAATAATTTAGTTTACTAATTATTTTTTATTATTATTTTAAATAATTTTCTGTGTTGTAGATTTATTACATGCATCTTCTAGTAGTTAATTCTAATACAACTTTGACATAAAATACACAAGTTGTACACTTAAAATAATTTTCTGAATCATTATTCTAGTTAGTTTGTCAGTAAAAAAACCAACACCTTTACAAGAAAATAACACAACCAAAAATATTCATTTGATATGATAAATTTGAAGATTTAAAAAACAAACAGTGTGATACAATAAATATAAATGAAAGTCAACTCAAAGATTGGTAAGTGGTATTTTTTTTATTTCATTGATTGAAATTTCTTATTGGGTGTATCTCTTTGAATTAGCTTTAACAAATAAGAAAAACAAGAAGAAAACATGATGATTATACAAGAGCAACTTCTAAGCAAGTTGAACGAAGCTAACAAAATAGAGTTGCCAAAGTAGAATGTTTTTAAACACATACTTAATTTAATTTAATTAAATTTCACGCAATAATTAATTTCCCATATAAATGTATGTATTGTTCTCTCATTTTAAATGCTCTTGGACGTATACAGCAGATAATTTTGGATTTTTTTTCTTATTTTTGTTGAGTTGTACGAATGCTACTTCGACTAACCAGCCTTGTTTATGTAACTACTTCTGAAAGTAAAATACTCAACTGTACGTGTCTTCCATACTGCGTTGCCCTTGAATAAAACTGCTGTTGCGTACCTCGTGAGTCGTGTGGTTTAATGTTCTTATCATAGAGTAATAATAATATTCTTATTACTCTATGGTTCTTATACAATCTTAGTAATTATATAAATTGTTTTAATAAGAATGATTTTATTACTCTATGGTTCTTACATAATCTCAATAATTACAAATTGTGAAAAATTTATATACCTATCTATCTAACTGTTTATAAAAAAATCTTAAAGCTCTTTCTTTGACATGAAAATTTGGACGGCTCAACACATATTTAACCACTCATGGGAGACGGTGGTACAAGCATCTTTTTTCAAGTACCCGAATCCAATGAACACAGCGGTTAAAAGCATTGATGTTATTGATCGACAAGTAATAAATGGAGAACTGCATTCATATCGGTTAATTAATACTAGATGGACGTTACCAAATTGGGCAAGTGCATTAATAGGGCCAATGAGCACATTTTATGCCGTTGAATATTCTAAAGTAAGTCGAGATCAACGGAAGTTAAGGTTGGATAGTCATAACTTATCATTGAGAAAATTCGTCGAAATTCGAGAAAAGCTCACATATGAGGCATATCCGGAAGATCCGCAAAAAACATTACTCAAGCAAACTACTTATGTAACTGTAAAAGGATTGCCATTTAATGGTTGTATAGAAAACATACTTACCAGTAAAATTTCAGAAAATGCAGCCAAAGGACGACAAGCTATAGAATGGGTTATTGAAAATTTGTAAAATAAACAACTAACGTTTACAATATTTAATTTGAGTAATTTGTTTGCAACTTGTAAACGCTTAAATATTCATTCAATTTACACCTCCTACTGGGCAATTTATCAAACCCAATAGTAAAAAAAATGATATGCTTTGCTCGATGGGTGGAGCCACTGTTGTTGGTGAGAAGTTAGGAAGGTAGCATATTATAGAGGGAAAATTAATTCATATTTGTAAGCAATGATAAACCATTGCTCAATAAAAACGATTCTGAGCAGAATTCAGTTGATAGTGATACTTTGTCAATAATATATGTGTCATATTATGGTAAAATAATTAAATAGGGATTATTACATATTTTCTTAATATTTGTTTAATATTATACCGATTTTCCCAGTTATTTTAAGTTTTTTTCGGTTTTCCTATTTTCTGGAAAAACTTTTGTTAAACTCAAAAAATTAACTCTCTAAAGTACGTTTTCAGTTAGATTTAATTTTAGAAAAACTGCTATCATTGTAATTCTGAGCGAAATTGCTGGTAGAAATATCTACAAAAAAAAAAATCATAATATTTTACTAATATATTTCATACATTTTCCTATTTTTTCTTACCTTTTCCCTTTTATTGGAAAAAATATTGGGAAAATCAAAAAATAAAATTCTTTAAATACCACATCAAGAAAATTTGGTTTTAAAAAAAAGTGTCTATATAAGATAAATTGGGGCAAGATTTCTAGCAGAAATTTGTACACAGCATAAAAAAAAAAGCATTTGTGTAAAACCCATACATTCTTCATTATACTCAAAATCTAAAACCAGAAGTCAAAACAAAATTTTAACTACGCCTTATAGTAATTTAAATCGTTATTTTGTCCAGATCGGTTTAGCCATTTTTTCAAACTTCGTTCTTTTGATTTTTAAATTTAAAAATGTAATTAAAAAAAAAGACTGATATACTTCGCACTTGGGTGCAGCCACTTCTGTAGGTGGGAAGTTGAGAAGGTAGGATACAGACGAGAATTTAATGTATATCTGTAAGCAACGATAAACCATTGCTAATGCAAAAACTATTTTGAGTAGAATTCAGTTAATAATATTCCTTTGTCAACAATATAACAATATTTAGGTATGATATAATATTATGGTATAATGATCCAACTTAATCGTACGTTTAGTTAAAATGCATTCAAGTAAAATAACGATTGCAATTTGCTTATCGATTGAAACCCCTACAGTTACATTTTTTTTATTTAAAGGATGAATACTAAAAACCGACTTGTTCACTATTGCGCCCGTCATAATTAGAATTAGAAAATAAAATTAGTTTTAAATTTTATACAATTACCGCTAAAATATACACCGAAAAAACATTTAATAACACATCATTACCCGCCTAGCATTAACTGTAATATTTATTAAATTTCTCATGCTTATAAAGCTTTTCAATTTAATCATGTTAAACTTGATTATACGCAAAATATTAAAAAATAACCGTGGTTGATGGCAGTTAGCCATTGGGCGACATACTTATCACATACCTATTATCTAACTCTATAGTCTAGAACCAATTATATTTTACATACTTACTGATTTATTCCATCTCCCTGAAAATGATCGTACCTATTATACTGTGATTTTTAATCATGCGCCTTATCCCCCTAAGCCATCAAACCACACAAAATAAAAACAGTATAAATATTTATTTAAGTAACACACTTTATTAATATTATAGCGCAGTTACAAATTAAATATGTACAATGCAGCTATAAGCACAATTACATTCGATTTTTTGTTTTTCATGAATTGCAGATTCTATAAATTGGTTGCCTTTTTTATGTAATACGAACTTGCAATTCGGCGAATGGCGTGCATGTTCTTTCCAATGATCGTTTGCAATTGTCCATTCGTGTAGAATTAGCCCGCAATTAAAGCATTATACACAATCTCTTGCACCTAGGAATTTGAAACCAGTTTCACACAATGAAAATTTATTTAGATGTTTCAAAGGGAATGAATCAAAAGTTCTTAGTCTTGACGCAAATGTGGGTGTCTCAACATATTTCGGATTCTGACTATTCCGAACGATGTATAATAATTTAGGAAAATCATCTGAGTATTTTGTTAAATTCATAATGTAAAAATTAATGATACTAGCACAACTGACATGTACAACAGTTACCGGTTAACTAAACAATTTGTTTTAAAAACATAAGTTAATATCCTCCAAGTTAATGAGACAGTCGATGGAGGGGACAATATAAATATAGCTCAATCAATTGTCGATATTTGACTGCTGCTTTATTTCTACTTTTTATAAACTTGACGAATGCCAAATAACATAATACCATTTTTGAAAATAAAAAATGTTATACGAATAAAGAGGCTAAAATTATGTGAGGTAATCGTGTCAATTTATGCAGGGATTTCCTGCAATATGTTTTTTTGAAAAATTAAAGAGGCTAAATTCGTGATTGAAAATCAAAGGGAAATTGTGTAAATTCATGGGGCGTTTTGCTGCGTGATTGAACCTACAAATTAATACTTCTATCGAAATCTAAGTTTCTTTTTTTATTTAATAATGCTTCTTGATTTATGAAGCCTAACAAGTATACTTCAATAAGGAGTCCGAACTCGAGTATTATTATTTTCCCCTGGGAACGTCTCTGTAAGTTATGAACACTAGCCCTCGTCAATTATATGGCTTACATATCTTCGTTTGACAGTGTGTATTTAAAAGTTGATAAAATACACTTGAGCTGATGTCATATATTTTGATATTTTTATTTCAAGTTGTGTAATAAATAATCCATCGTAAAATTTATATTGTCGAATTTTACGAGATCAATGATTATTAAATTACGAAAAATAATATAGGAATTGAAAAAGTTATAAAAGACGATGTGTTTGTTTGGTCAGGTCTGTTGGGCGTGGCTATTTGGACGTATAATATATTTATGGACAATTTTTATCAAATAGGTAACTGTAGTTGCTACTTTTGTATAATATATTATACTCAATGTCGACCGGAAACTGAAGCTCTTAATAAATTATAATACTATATATATATTTTTATTACTGTCTACCACAAAACAATTTAGAGTTTAAATGTTAAAGAAATGTAGGTTAGTATAATATTTACAGGAAAATATAAAAATATGAATAAAAACTAAAATCTGGTTAGGTTCTATTAAGTCTACTATTCTTACTTAAAATAATAACCTTTACTGATCGAGATTATTCTGAAATTGTAGTTTTAGTCCTGTCATAAAAATTTGTAAAAAATATTTTTTCCCCATATTTATTACATTTATATATGATTTGCTTATACTACACTAGACATGCTCGAATATAAATATATGTAAATAGTAATAATCTAACACTTATTACAGTTAGATGGGTATAGTATAGGTTTTTGTTGGGCTAAAACAATATATTTATTATTAAAAATGATTTTACTACGCTCAATTTTATTTTTTACTACAAACACAAATTATGAGTCGAATTTTATGATAAACTGTCAAGCATTTTGGCTGAGCCAAAAAAAATTTATTTACATAAAACCAAACATAAACTAAATAATTTTAAGTGGATATAAGAAATATCTAGCACAAAAATCGCCAAAAAATTTTATATTATTATCAGTTTTATAACATAAACGTCCCTGGCTTTCGTTTTATAGTCTGTGCATAAAGTTTTTCTACGAAAACCCGGACATGTAACATAATCACGTCCTGCAGAGTCCTATTTAACTCGAGTTCTTATTGAACGAAATGTACCGTTTCGATGAATGTCAATTGTATATTTTTTTCTACAGTCTAAAGGCGTCTAATACAACTATACAAACACACGATGTTCAATTCCACGACTAGCGTCTTCTGATGGTAACGGCCTATGGCTGCCAATAATAAATAATTGAATGATGATAATTGTTTTTAATATCTCAAAACTTAAAACGTAAAACTAACATGAAATAATAAGTTATCTAGATTTATTTTGTTTTGTGGTTACACTCAAAATTTAAAATAAATTATATTCTGGCCATTACACGTACAATAAATAAAAAAAAGTATTTCTTCTGGACAATATGGTGTAATTATAGAGCATTAATAGTCAATAACTACTAACAAGTCATTTAAATTTCATATTTTATTAAAAAACATAATGATTTGTTTTGAAAATGTAAGTTATCATCGTATTTTTATCCAAAATAAATAATTGTTTACTATTCATATATCTCGAATTACTTAATTAAATATATTATTTTTGTATATTGTAGAGTTGTTGCCAAAAATTGTTACGAGAAGCCGAAAAGACCATAGCGAGACAACATGAACAATTATGCGAGTACAAGAAAAAAGTTGATACATATAATGAAGTGGTTAATGAAAAAAACAGACTACAAGAATTAGTCAACGAATTTGAACAATGGAAGAAAAATGTTGAAGTTACTCGTAGGACGACGTTTAATGAATTAAATAAATCATTTGAAGATCAAGGAGAAAAGCTCAAGCTAACCGAAATCAACTGGCAATCCAAGTACTGTAAATTAAAAAAAGCTAACGATTGTATAACTAATCAGTTAAACACTCTGAAATCAAATGAACGTATACTACAAATCAAGTTAGAGAACTCTGAAAATAATTTAACATGTTTGCAGAAAGAAATGATCAGTGTAAAAGTAAACAATACAATTTAAATATTTTTAATAATTCTAACACAAGTATTACAAATATAAAAATAATGTTACTTTATCAAATATTCAAAATAAAAAAAATTAAACGGTTTTAGTTTTACTGTGAATGTATAAACATCTATAGATAGTCTATTAATAGTTGTCTTGGCGATTATTATTGAAGGCTATTGAAGAAAAGTAAATGGCCGACTTTTCTTATCAAATAAGTCCGTGGATACATTTTATTTATTAATTAAATCCAATAACGAATTTACTTAGTAGAATGAAAACTTGATTTAACAAATCTAATTCATTTAAAATCTACTACACATATAATATATACCTATATATACACGTATTTATATTATGCTTTAAAAAATTAAAATATAATTTTAAATTATCATTATTACAGTAGAAGTTTTTCTAAAAAAAATTAAAAATAATAATATATAGATTTTGCTGTAATCATATTAACAAAATGTAAACACGAACCACTTTGATTTTAAAATGTGATCCTTTAATAGATTTACAATAGTTTACACTATATATAGTTAGGTATAAGGATTCGGTTATACTGCTTATACATTTGTGGTTTAAAATTAATAAAATTAATATTTATAACATTAATTTTCTCTTATTTATTTATTTTAATATTTTCAATAAATAAATAGAAAAATTATTTTATTTTTTTTTTTTAGTCCGAGTTGGAAGAAACAAATTGCTTAATTCGTAAATTGAAGGCAAAGTTGAAAATTAAGGAAGAGGAAATTTGTGACAAGCGTCAAAAAGTTGAAGAATGTACGAAAACGTGCAGTCTTTTAAATGATGCGAATAGGTCAGTGGCAATGGATTTAAAATGTATACAAGAAAAACTGGATAACTTAAAATTAAGTGTAACACGTACAGAGGAAAAGTTCAAACTTGAGCGAGATAGGTTGTCCAATGATTTCATGATGAAATGCAAAGCACTGAACGATTTGGAGGTACGATATAATGAAGCAAATAGTAATATAGACAGTTATAAATGTAAAATTAAAACATTAATGACAACACTAATGGCATTAAAAGACGCAAGTTTAACAAAATACAATGAAATTAGAAACGTGGTCAAAAAGTTAATAGAAGAAAATAATAAAAAGGAAACAAAATTAAGCGTTTTGAAAAACAAAAACAATCAATTGCAGTGGGAAAACGAATCCATTGTTACGACAATAGATACCCAGAAAAAAAAACTTCAAGAGCAAGAATGCCGTTTAAAAAAGTACGCAATACTTTCAAAGAAAATGGATCAAATGAAACTCAAAAGGAAAAATTCTTCGAACGTTCGATGTGGTGATCAAATTAATTTCAAAACAGACGTATGTTGCGTTTCGTCCGAAAAAATAAAATCGATGGCACCAATCTGTAAACCAAAAAACTGTGTGACTAATAACAATAATGTTTCAATGAAACCTCAAAATGCTCTACTCGAACAATTAGATAAATTACAAAATGATGTAAACCAACTTATACGAAACATATAAATTTATTTTAAGCAATATCACGAAAGAGTGTACCTAACATTTCGTTTTCTATTGTATTTACCATTTATCTATATATAATAATAGATGCCTGCCCAGCGTTGCCCGCGCAATTTTTTACCCATATTCGTTTTTGGTTTTGACCGTGTCAGTAATAAATAATAACAAATAAAAACGAATAGGTAAAAAGTGGGTAGTCTAATAGTTTTCTGTTATAACATTTCTTCATGAAAAGCAAAAGTGTATTTCCAAATATTATCGATAAAAACTTTAAAATGATTGTGAAGCTGTCCTGCTCAGTGTTGCCCGTGCCATTTTTTATTATTTTTTTTTAGCTCAATTATTTGATGTATATATCTTGCATATATAATTCTCTAGCTGTCCCGCTCAGCGTTGCCAATTTTCTATTGTTTTTTTTACCCCTATTCCTTTTGTTTTTGACCGTGTGTGTAATGAATAAAAATAATGGAAAGTGGATAGTCTACCTTCGGCGGAATAAGTGTTCTATTATGACATTTTTTTCATGATTTTCATACGAAAAATAACGAAACAACGATTTTTTTTAATTGGGGAGGGTTGATGGTTTTCAAAGGAAGTTAAGCCTAATCTAACTTATCAGGAAGTGGTGACGCTCAACAGCGGGAAAGCGCGTGTACCGTATTATAGCTAATTGTCGTTCGCAGACGGCACGGTGTTTGTTTATAACTTCATGTGAAAAAAATCAGGCATATCGGTCTATCCGTTTTCAAATTATGACGTTGGTGAAAAAATATCAATTAATTTATACATACCTATATAATATAAATGTGCATATTTGCTGATATATTAAAATTTATATTTAAAAAAATAATAACTCGATTGTATCACTCTCTTGGCGCCCTCTGATGAATCTTTATTTATTAATTTTCTATCAGAATGAACATTTCAATTTTGGGATAACTTAAACGGAATATCTTACTGATTATTCATTTTTTTGTTTTTTAATTTCATCCGTATCATCAAGATAACCATAAATCAAAAAAAAAAAAATCGCTTTACTAAAAATACTAATTACTGTGTCAGCTACCCTTGCAATGTCTTGCAACTTATCGGGTCCAATTGTGAATCTAAATCATCCAGGGACCCATTCAAACACACATAAAAAATTTCGTCAAAATCAATTCAGCCGTTTAGGAGGAATTCAGTGACATACACACATACAGTAGAATTATATATATAAAGATATTAATATTCGAACTATTATTACGATTTGTTACGATTATTACTTCATTGATTATTACCACATGTGCATAACATAATAGTCTAACATGAAGTATTCTATATTTATTTGAACCCACGCAGTCTCAAGAGCGAAACAAGCACTTAACAACAAGACACTAATGTACTCGTATAAGTTTTATAACTTAAATTTCAAGTTTTAACATGTTTTTTTGAAAATATAAAATCAGGAGCGTTGTATCTACAAGGGGGTGGGGCCCTTTTCGTCCAGAATTACTTTTCGGCCATTCCATAATAACTGTTTTCGGCCAGTACACTATTTTGGTCACCAATATAAAATTTTTAAATTCAAAGAAACCAAAGTAAATGATATGCATGCAATTTAATTGTTTTTATTTTTATTTTTGATATGCATAATGTTTACAAAAGATTTTAATTTTCGAACACTAGCATAATTTTACAGCGATTACTTTCAATATATTTTGCCATTTTAACACACGTGACTGCAGTACCTATGCACATACACTACACACGACTCTGCAGTAGGCTAACAAAAGTTATTGATAAAGAACAGACAATTCCGTATGTTATAGTATACAGGCAGTCAGGTATAATATTTTAATAAGACTATATATACTTATCAAACAGTATACGTTTAAATTTACAACGTTTGATATCATTTTAATGATAAATTAATAATACAATCTTACGTTGGTGACTTATTCAACACGGATCCAATAATGTTTATTTTATTTTAAATTTATTTCATATTCTTTTCTTTTGTAATATTACATTGGTGACCAAAATAAAAACGGTTATGCTCCTACAGAGTGTATCAAGAAGATATACCATTGTAATATTTTTGGAGATAATAAAGATAATCATATTCTGTTTTTTTTTTTTTTTATATATTATTCACAGGGATAAGAAATACAAATATTTATATTTCAATTAATTTTGTATGTTATGGTAAAAAACACTAAGACGTATCAACTTTTTATTTTCATTAAATTCATGGTTTTTAATAATTACTTAATTTAATACAACAAATACCGAGAAATAAAGAAGTGAACAGTCAATTAGCAATAATAATAATTAATTAGCGAATGCGATTACATAATTGCAAATGCTGAACAATTAAAAGTACCAAATTTTCTCTGAACTTCAAAAGGTTATTAAAAAGTACGAATTTAATAAAAATAAAAAGTTGATACGCCAACATTTTTAGAAAAATAATCTTTATAAAATGGCTATCTTAACATTTTTGAAAAAAAATAAAAGTTATTTTTTCAAATTTTTTACGAAAACATGAAAAATGAATTGAAATATAAATATTTTTTTATTATCTCTGAATATATTACAATGGTGCACTGCATATTAAACATATATTGCTGATTTTTAAAAATGAACTAAAAATATAATAGCCGAACACAATACGTATTTAAAAAATATATTTCTATACTAAATCGTTTTAATATACTTAGTCTAATCATGATAAATTTAATTTGGTATTAAATATATATATAAGTATAGGTATACAAAATCGATTAGATATACATCCAAATAGGCATGTATATTATATTACATTTTAATTGTATATATTTTAATTACTTTGTTTTAATGTTACACGAACACAAATATTTATAAAGGTAATAATACAATACTAAAAACTATAATATTGTATGTTATATTGCACTTAATTTCGATATGGTATTATTTCATAACAAACATCAATAGTAATAATTATAATAATAAAAAATAATAATATGTTCTTTTTTTTCTATCACAGTTTTAATTTTATACTTTATAATGGAAGGAAAATAACATTTATAGTGAAATGGTCGGATTATTATAAAATTTGATGGGCTAAAGGTCTAATAAGACCTACGTGCTCGGCTCCTTTGGCTGGAAGTTTGTTCAGAGTATAATGTCTAATGAGATCTGGTATAGACTCAAAAGGTCTATCCGATTGGCCCAAATAATTTCGTTCTTCGGATTGAGTTATTCTCATGTGAATAAAACCTTTAGCACTCCTAAAAACAAAGAATAGTTAAAAGTATAACTTTACACATTTATTTAATAGTGAATACATATTATATTGAACAAAAATAAATTTAAAAAAAGACGGACATCCTTCGCACGTGGGTGTAGCCACTAGGATATATAAGGGAAATTAATTTGTATCTGTAAGCAACGATCAGTTGAAAGTGATTCTTTGTCAACAATACATATGTCATATTATGATAAAATAATTAAATATGCATTATAATACATTTTCTTTAGTAATATTTGTTTAATATTGTACCGATTTAAAATTATGTCTCTTAAGTACCTTTCTAGTCAGATTTACTTTTAGAAAAGGGTCTACATCGTATACATCAGAGTAAGCTTTTTGGTAGAATTTTCGAACACAGTATAAAAAAATAAACATCTTTAATAAAACCAATACTTTCTTCGCTACACTCAGAATCTAAAATCAATGAACTATCACTATTTATAATATAATCAGTAAATTATTATAATAAGAACCAGTTTTTTTTTTTTTTTTGATAAAAGTAGATAAAAGTATTTGATGGTCGTTACGTTGAATTTTGGTGATTTCAATGAGCAATTTCAAGTTAAAATTATGTTACTTAAAAATATACCATCTGCAACCACTTCTAAAACAATTCATCAATGGATTGATTTTTTAAATTCAAATAATAGAACTTGTATTTTTCTTCACTTTTATAAACGAATAGTACTTTTCACCACTATTCCAATAACAACTTGCTAATGCGAAAGGTCATTTTCTAAAGTGACGATTGTAAAAAAATATCTCCACAGCACCATGACTCAAGAAAGACTCGACTCTTTAATTTGTCTATCCATAGAACAACAGACGACAAAAAATATTAATTATGACGAAGTTATCGAGGAATTTAAAGTGATGTTACCAACAAAACGATGATTAGAATTATAATATATATTAAGAAAATTTGTAATTATAAAAATAAATATTTATAAAATGTATTACAAATTATATTTAAAAATAGTAAATACAATTTCATATTACCTAGTTATTTATTTATCTGATAAAAGGAATATTGTTTTTTATCCCTGATAAAAAAAAAGTAAAACTGATTTAATTATTATTAGATGATAAAACTTATTAAGAAATTTAGGAGTCATATCCCTGAACCCTAACCTAATTTTTTTGGAGGGAAGGGACAAGGTGAAGTAACCCCTTTCCTCTGAATATGCCACTGTTTTGCAACACCTGTGAATGAAGTCTGGACATGTATTTGATTAATTAACTTTATGTATCCCACCTGCCCAACTACTCACCTACAACAGTGGCCAAAACCGTCCCCAGTATCTACTCTTTTTTTTTTATTACAAATTACGTATATACCTATACAAATATTATTTATTGATTGATTTAATGTTTGAAAATTTATTCATTACTACCTTTTAATTTTTTTATTTATACAACTTTGAAAGTTGATTAAGATTCGGATTGTCAATAACGCATTTATTAGCCAGCTAACTATTCGTTGAATACATTTAGTTGGCGAATTTAGGCCGTCGCCCATCGATACAGTACGGCGGCGGTGCGGCGTGCACACATTAACAATTCGTATAAATAATAATAACAAATAATACCGTCTATCATATTAATATTTTAATTAGTGATGACGACTATCGAATAATATTCGATAGTTTGAATAAACTATAATATTGTACGTCATTGAACGTATATGTTTAACTAAAGCATTAAAAAAAAAGATGTCCTAGGATAATGGAAACGGGTACAGGAGTATAACCACTGCTATAGATAGTTTAATGTATACCTGTAAGAAACGATAAACCATTGCTTACGAAAAAACGATTCTGAGTGGAATTCATTTGATAATGATGCTTTTTCAACAATATATATGTCATTTTATAATAAAATAATAAAATAGGCTTTATATATTTTCTTTAATAATATTTATTTCGTGTTGTCCCAATTTGTTTACGTTTTTCCTGATTTTCCCATGTTTTATCGCGGTTTTTCACATTTGTTGGGAAAACTCGAAAAAATGGAAAAATGAACTCCTTATAGTACCTCCCCACACCAATTTCCTTTCGAAAAAGATGCTACACTTAAAAATCGTAGCAGATCTCTGGTAGAAAAGTTGTCCTCGGAAAAGAAAAAAAAACTTTTCTACCAGCAATTTTGTTCCAATTTACATTGATAGCACTTTTTTTAAAATTAAACCTGACTGAGGTGGTACTTGATGAAAGTAATTTTTAGCTTTTTCTAATAAATGAGAAAAATCATGAGATAACCGTGGAAAACGGGAAAATAGGTACAGTATTAAACAAATATTATTAAAGAAAATATATAATATATATGTAATTATTTTACCATTATATGACATATATATTATTGACAAAGCAACACTATCAACAGTACCAACTGAACTCCGCTCAGAATCTTTTTTTTGTTTTCAATTGTCTATCGTTGCAACAGATATACATTGCATTAAACCTCCCTTCTACTATCTACCCTACTTCTCATCTATAACAGTGACCATTATCCTAGGACAGCTTTTTTTAATTACGTTCTTCGAATTTCATACAGAATTTGTTAATATCTCATATCAAGAACATTTCGTAATATTTTGTTATAATACGCTTTTAGTTTGTATTTTGTTTCTCTCTTTGAGTTGTATCTTGTATAGCATTTAATTTAATTTAATATAATTTGAATATTAATCAACAATTTTAGAGTTAACTTATTTTTGTTATCACTTGACTAACAGTTACTTTCTTCTATGGACATTGGTTTTAGAAGTTTCTGAGTGTATCGAAGAAGCTTATGTTTTTATAAAGATGTTTTTTTTTTTTTAACTGTGGACAACTTTTCTACCAGAAATCTTGCTCCGATTTTTAGTGTAGCATCTTTTTTGAAAGTAAATCTAACTGAAGAGGTTAAGTTAGGTTAGGTACATGAGGTCATTTTTCGATTTTTCTCAACAAACGGGAATAACGGGAAAATCAAATTAACATTCAACAAATATTATTAAAGAAAATGTATGTATCTTACCTTCCCAACTTCCAACCTACAACAGTAGTTGCACCCACGTGCGAAGTATCTTCGTCCTTTTTTTTAATAATATGTTTACTATATATCTTTCCATCCATTTTGTAT
This sequence comes from Cinara cedri, assembly GCA_902439185.1. NCBI lineage: Eukaryota > Metazoa > Arthropoda > Insecta > Hemiptera > Aphididae > Cinara > Cinara cedri. The sequence continues at coordinate 634,970 of CABPRJ010000017.1, forward strand.
AATTATAGGTATATATATATATATATATATATGCGATAATAAGAATCTCATATAATCTCATATAATATGAATGAAAATAAAAACGACTTTGCAATAAATCAAATAAATTATGTAAATTTAACAAAGTTTATTAATAATTGTAGTAAACTAAAGTCTACTTACTTAATTGATAACGCATATGATCCCTTGTTTCCTCTGACTAAATAACTTCCTTCTCCTTGGCCGTGCAAAGCTTTTTCTGCTTCAAGCCTGTTCATGGGTCCATGATACCAACTGAAAAATAATAAATGTTTTAGATTCTGAGCTTAACGAGAGATCTATTGATTTTACTATGATGTATTGATTTTGTATTCTGTGTTTTTTTTCTATTTTTGTGTATATGAGCAAGTCAATTTTCCAACAGAAGTCCTGTTCCAATCACAAAATGAGATTTTTTTGTTACATTTTGGATATAGTTGGTGCATTGAGGAGGCCTTTTTTTGATTTTCCAATGGATTTTCATAATAAGAAAAACCGGAAATAAAATAATCGAAAATGCGGATAAATATTTACGGCGTGCCATGGCGTTGTTGATTTAATTATTTAAAATTTTTAGGAATCATGTTTTTAACTAGATCTCTTACAGGGGCGGATTGGGCTATCGGGAATTCAGGAGTTTTCCCGGGGTGCGCTGCTTCTTCAAATAATTATTTTAAAAAGTATTTTACGCCAAAAAATTATGCTGAAATACTTATACATTTTTTTTTTACTAGTGGTTACCTGAATTAAAATAGGTGGCCGGTTATCACGGTAGTCGGCTATTTAGTTGTTTTATTTATCTATGGTACATTCATTGAATTCTACTTGATGTAAGGTTAACCTAACCTGATTATATATAAACGTGATTTTTTTTTTTCATGAACCAGTAATTATCTCGGAAAATTTTATATAAATTTGATTTCTGTTTTTTCTAATTATTATGGAACCGTTTAGGTTTTATTTTAAATGTTTACCCCTACTTCGTGTACCTTAAATAAGTATATACTTTTAATTTTAAAATAAGAACCCCCCATTTTGAAAATAGGTTTAGATTTGAATGGAGAATATTTTCCATACTTTAAAATTCAATTATAGAAATAACTGTACTGTACAAATATAAAAAAAAACACATTAACCTCAAACATATTTTCTATGTTATGCAATATTGTTTACTGCTTTAAAAATGTATGCTTGAAACTTAAATATATTAATTTTAATATAAAAAATACCTTCGTCTATTTATTAGGTATTTAATGTTTAATTTAATATGCGATAATTATCATAATTATTATCATAATAATTATCATAATTTTTTATAGTTAATGTAGATATGTATAAAACGTCAGACTTGTACAAAAATGAGACGGAAATCGCCTTGTACCCAAGTGATACTTACCAGATTTTGAGTTTATAACCAATAAAATAATTTATTTGATGAATGGTAAGAACTTTTTGAACTTTCAAAAAAGGTTCGATTATCCGATACCTTAATCAAAATATTCTTAAAAATGAAAATATATGAATTAAATATTTGTTTCGGCACGTGTCTATTGCCAGATGTCACCTCCCTGTAATACTGTGTATTGTGTATGTATAGTGCGTCAGTTTATTATTATAATGTATAATTAAAGTTAAAAGCTGTCATGGCACATGACAACCTTAACAAAAGTCCTTTCAAGGTTATCTAACAATATCCAACGATGTTTAAAATTATGATTAAACCAAAATTGTAAAGATAACTAACGTCTCAATTAACCGAGTAACGCTTTGTTTCTCTCCGAGAGCGATTTAAACCAGCTTGAATACGGGGAACCAATGGAAGTGGGAAACTCCTCCAGTCATGTCACATCATCAGTGCCTACAGTTCGAGTTGATTCAGCAGTTGAACGTTCGCCTTAGTTGACCAGCTGATCTGGACGCACCATTCGTTGGCCAGTTAGATTCGCGTAACAATATCGCTCAGGATGTGTTAAAATTGTCACCGTTGGATTTTTTAGTCATTATATTATTGTTATCTATGGTGTTCTCGAATACTTGCGAACGGTGTTTCGAATTTCTATTTTTTTTCTCTTGACAGTATTCTTTAATTCATCAGTTCAATTGCGTAATAATATTTTTTTTATGTTTGTCAAAATTTATAATTTTATTTTTTTGTAAATTACATTTATTTTTGAATATTTGATTGAATTGTTTTAAACTTCAATAATTAAGTGGATCGTATTTTGCTCATTCAAAAATTCTCTGTATTTATTGAAATTAATCTTCAGGGAGATACGACCATTTTTATGCTGTATAAAATATTTTTGTACGTTTCAACCAGTAGCGTTTGTTATATGATTTTTTTTTTTATTTTGTCATCTAGGTATATTCAAATGAGATTAATGGAAAGGTGCTATATACTTTAAACCATTTTTGGCTCCTTAGTTCAACATAGTTCAATACGCCACTGAGTCTTGGTTCCACGGAAATAAAATTCCTATTGTTTCGTCGTGTTGATTTATACAAAACGCTCGTTAAAATACAAATTCATATTAAATATACCCATGTATAAAGAAGGCCCATTTTAGTGTTCAGTCCTAGGACAGAATCCTTAATTCGGTAGTGTCTATAGTTATAAATTCAAAAATAGTAATAAATTAGTTGTCAAACTTCAGTATAAATAATACGGATAATAATACTTTTTTTTGCAGGGAATTCAATTTTAAGTACATTTTTGACAACTTTTTCTTTTTATAACTGTATCTAATGTAATTGTATCGATATTATTTATTTGGTCTCCACTGTACAAGTCAATACGTGTACGCATTTTCAAAACTACTGTATATACATAGGGTAAACATAAACATTTGTTTATGTATAAGTGTGCACATTTACAAAATTTAATTTGATTGTATTGAAAACTATACAAAAATAACTTAAGTCCATCTAAGAACCAAGTATATATAATATTATGTATAACCATATCACGGATACTTTTTTATTTATTCAAATCACCGGCGGGCCGTGTACAATACCGTCCAAGGGAAATCAGAAATATATTTTAAAATTCAATTTCAAAGTCCAAAACGTATGCGTATAGGTAAGCATCCCCATGACATCACTTTATCTAATCCCTACAGCTAATGCTTAAAACACGCTCCGTATATAATACGCATTTTATAAATTGAAAAAAAAATCGCATGACGCGATCGGATTATAAACGGCCGTTGGATATTGAAATATTCGTTTTGTGATTTATATTTATTATTTCAAGGTTTATTTATTATTATTCCCGAGATGCATATCAAATATTTGATGGTAAAACAATATAGTAATATAATTACGGTGCACAAAAAACGACGGTGAACAAATATTATGAAACCATACTGTACATGTGCTCGAGACATGTTTTTCGATTTTTTTTCTTTTTTCATAGCAGATATTACAACGAGTTAATACATACATTTTATTAATACACATATTATTATATTATGTAAAAATTATTATACACGAATATTATTAATAAATTATAATTAAAAAAAAAATAATGATAATAATAATAACAAAAATATGCGTGATATATTCGCATGTTTCAAGGACGTTAAAACAGTAACATGCAGAAAGTCATTGCATATCTAATAAAAACTCGTTAGGCATTGATCAATCACTTTTCCGTTCAGTTTTATAATACATCATGTAACATATATTACCTACTTAAGATTTTAAAACAAAAGTAACTGATTGTTGCTATTCAAGTTAATTGTGTACCGATATTGTAATGATTTACAACAGAGACGAATCTAGGACTGGAATAGCTAGGGAGGAGGGTTGTTTTTCAAAAATTGTCGACTATATTATGTTTACAGGTTATCAAGATTTATTATAGACATTATAGCCGATACATAAGTCTAGTTTTGTCTTTGATTCATGATAATTTTAGATTCTGGGTGCAGCAAATAAACTATTCGTTTGTTTTCTTATTTATTTTCTCAAAAAAACACTTTTCCGTTGTAATCCCAAAAATTGACCCCCGTGGTATTAACCTCCCCCTAGTAAAATTTAATAAGACAAATTTTACCCTCTTCGTAATGTATATTAGGTATATTAGGTCGTAGAATTTAATTTGTAATTATTTACCCCTAATATTTATGGTCAAATATCGCGAGGTCAATAATCACTAGCACACTGGTCATCAAAAATGCTCCGAATTTTTCTCGTCGTACTTTATTAGAAATATTTTACGAAATTTCCAATACTTTTTCCACACATTTACAATAGTGGCCTACCCGTGGAGTGAATTCTGTGTGGTTTTTTAATTTTAATTTTATTATTATTCATATTTATACCGCATGAATATTATACGAGTATATATATTATAAACTTTTAGAGTGATACCTAATACCTTTGTTTTAACGTGGGTACCGCATTTTCAACGGTTAATTATTTAATATTGTTCCACTGGGGATAGATAAAACAATAGTGTCTGTGTTTGTCATAATTAATAATTCGCGTATACTATACACTGTATAATATATATGTACTATGTTTTGTGTAATAATATTTCCCCATTGTAATATACAATAAATATCACGGGATCCGAATTTTTATAAAACCTTTTAATGATTTTATTAAAATATCAACAGGAATATTATGATAGACGGAAAAAAGTTAAATTAGTTTTTTCGTATTTTATAATTGCTACACTACAAACCTAATTTTTAAGGGTGGGAATTGTAACGAGCATTTATATCTACTCAAGAATGTTTAAATTCACTTGAAAATAAATTTAATAGTGATCCTTTTGTGATTATCTATTGTGTAATAATCGAATGAAACGCATCAAATTTTCGCTTCAAACGAGGTGAACATTGTGACGAAAAAGAATTATATTTTTTTCGAGACTTGATTCGATTTTATTTTATACGCCTTTAAAAAATGTCTCATGCACATACAAATCATTTAATATTTAATAACTTAATTGAAATTGTTTTCTGTATCGTGTAAACATGTCGGACCTCTAAAACGATTATTATAAGTCTGTTAAAATATCGTGTTTATGTAAAACTGCGTTTGTGGCGCCCTCTTAAATATTCGGAACGTATCGGACAAATTAATTTTCTAATTAGATAGCTATCTATCACGGTGCGCGTAGTAAGTTTTTTTTATATTTATTACTATAATAGTGATTGTCTATCGTTCAAATCTAAATTGTATAAATCATGTAACAGTGTAATATTATAATGATATTTTATTCGAAAAATAACCTACTCCACCGATACATTTTTATAATTGACTGTTTAGAGTCATTAAGTTAACTGTACGATTTGAACTAGGTTTTTAAGAAATTATTCCATGTACGATATCGATGTATAGATATACGACAAAAGTAATATGTATACAGGTATCGATATAAAAATAATTATGAATATGTCACATTATATACAAATGTATATATAGGTATATAACACGACCATTGAGTACTTAACCATACAACGTATGTATAAAACATAATATGAAGAAATTATTATATTGTATATTATATTATATTAATTATTAGTATACACTAATGAAATGGGTGTTGTTTTTTTTTTCACAACATTTGGGAGTTTTCACGGTAATAAATTTTCATAAATATCTATTTTATGTTTATGTTTTAATAATATTGATGAATAAAAAAATAATAATAATAAAAATAGAAAGGCTAAATACTAATATACGACCAAATATGGTTACTGAATTGATTAATATAACTTATACGTATAAGTATAAATATATTAATTAAATTAATTAAATTGTAATAGTAATAAATTTTAATTTAATTTTATTAAATTTATCTAATGGAATTATGTTCATGAAGGCGTGATACTACCCGTAATTCAATTATGAACATTTATTTTGTGCGGACAAAAACTATTCAAATTAAAGATTTAAATCAATAAATCAAACATTCACCATAATAAAAGAAAACTTCCAATACATTACGTTGATTTTATTTTTTTTCGATACTGCAAATATAAAAATTGTAATTATTGTTCTATAATCTGATCATTTTTAGCTTTTCAAACACGAACAACTTTTAATAATGATATTAAAAATTCGGAAAATTCGGTTTCATTTAGACTACAGGCCTCTACTAGTGGTTTTGCCCAAAACGGTGTTAGCGAACCTGATTTATTATTTCACGATAATCTAATATTACATATATTAGTGATAATTACACGGGACCACTTGTATAAATGTATGTTTTGAAAGTGAATTTGAATATTTTTCAGTTTATGCATTTTAATTATAAAATATAAAATATTTCAAGAAAATTGCTTATACGCGACCTCTTAAATACCAACGGTAGCACTCGCCCACTTTAGTACAATTAAGTTCACTAGTCCACTTACACTTACACGCATGTGCTGTATCTGTCTTACAAATGTATGACAGCATATTAGCGTTCATCTGGGATAACTATCTGTTTAATTAGCTTACATATTATAGAGAATTGACCTATAATCCAACTTAAAGATAAGAAAATTATCTGTGGCACTGCGTTAATTTTTTCAGTATTTTAACTTTAATACGAGATATGTGAGTATATTAATAACAAAACTTAATTATGCTTATATATAACATGAAAATTTAAATACAGAAAAAATTGCGCAGAAACAATACACAGTTCTTATCTTCATTTGTTCATAATGTAAATTATCTGTGCAACTACGTCGTTTTTTTCGATATTTTAATTTTCATGCGATATGTGGACATTTTTAAATTTTAGATACTCATATCTCATTTAAAAATTAAAATATCGAAAAAAAACCGACGCAAAGAATAAGCGAGACCAACAATACCATTCCCGTGTGTAACATAATATGTAACCCTAAAATTAGATTAAAAACTGATATTATTTTCATTATTATTATCATACAAAGTTCATAATAAATTAACAACTAATGAATGGCAAATAAATATATTATGTAAAGTAAAAGCAGTAATATTGAAATTTAAATAAATTATTTGACATAATTTAATTAACTAAATAGCCTAAGTAACCTTAATTTTCAATTAGGATTCCGCATTAACGTCATTCCACGAACATGTTACTTAATTTAATGTGGTATTCGTGTAATGTAATCGTTAAAACATGGACGAATATAATATGAATTCGTATATGTTTCGATAAATATTAAACCGAGGACGTGCTAAATCCTGTATTTAAGGGTGCGTATGGGGGATTTTATCGACATTTTTGAGGAACTGAAATTCTATTGACCCAAAAGTACTCAAATTAACTTTTTAACACATTAACAGGTATTCCTGTATCATTATCACAATTATTTATTGTATAAACTTGAAGTTAAAAGTTGTTTTTTTCAAAAAAACTGTTTTCACGGGCAAAAACTACTCGGGTTATGGACTTAGTTAAAAAACAAAATTTCCACCAAGAAACAAAAAGAACTTGCACTGTGCAAAATTGGTTTTAGTTTTTCGGTTTCAAGTTTTAATATTACTAATAATAAAAAAGTAAAATTAAATTTATTAAATTAATAAAGTTTATTAAACATACTTAAAGCTAACAGATTTTTAAGCACTAATAACTTTTTTGTGTTTGTAATATCAAAAAATAAATCCAATGTTACACAATGCAAGTTATTTTTGTTTTTATGATGAAAATTTGATTTATTAATAAAATATATAAAGTCCAAAACGTTTTTTCTCGCACAATGCAGTGGGCGATGTAGCACGTCCTCTTAAAGGTATTTTAATTTCAATACTTATTTGTTTAGTTCAAATTTCTGTTCGTATTTCGTATAGGTATCAACTACGTATCATTACATTGATATATGTATGGATATTTTTATTTGTTTTGATTATTTTAAAATATTATTATACGTTTGTTTAAAAAAGAAAACGAAATATTTTTCATAAAAAGTAAAATAAATCTAAATTAAGGAGTATGAGTACAGTTACTGTTTTAGAAAACATTGGCGATATATTGGCAAGAGATATATTTACATTTTACGTGATACACCCTTCGTTATTGTGTTTCAGTACAATTTCATCCAACATTTTTATATAATAATTGAAATATATTATTTTTACCTTATTATATTTACCTTTTTGACAGTTTTGAGTACAAAAACAAAGCATGCACTCAGACGAGCGTCTGTATATTATAAATGTATAAAATAAATATAGAATTTATTGCAATGCAGTCAACTTTTTTGTAATGAGGATTTTTTATGTATGGCGTGTGCTATAACAGAAGACAATTTTTTAAAACTAATTTTCTTGTGAACTAATGTCTATGTCTGATGTCTAAATATAGGTACCGGAGACCAAGAATAAAAAGTAGTATTATATCTTTGTAAAATGAATAGGTAGCTTCTGTATTATAGTTAGAAATTAAAACACAACAATTCAAAATATAATTTGAAGGAAAGTTTCGAATATCTCGTTATCTTTGTAAATATGATTAATCTGATCATTATTAGTTTAAAACGCTCGATTCCACTTGATTTAAGAATGTTATTAAAATATAATATACGTACATAACTCGTAATAGCATTACGCTCGTTACTTATATTACCGATCAATTATAATAACTTCACACTACCTTGTATACATAAATTTAGCTCAATAATTGGATCATATTTAAATTACACGTAAACTAATTTATTGTCTAATAAATTGTGTTGAATAATGAGCAGGTATTATAATTTTTTTTTTTTTTTTGATAATCATATTATAATGTAATATTTATAATACATTGTTTGGATATTTATTCTTTTTATCTCAAAACCCAACTATGGGATTTTTTTGAGTGTTGGTGGTTAAGAATTTTTAGAATCCGGATCGTTTTTTAGGAAATGGGAGGGCTTTGCTCGTTTGACGTAAACAATCGATCTATATTACCACACAAATTTAAGTTAACGGCAAATTTGAATTGTTATACAATATCATACACAGATCGAAAAGAAAAGTTAAAATTAAATCGTAAAATAATTTTATTATAACTTCAAATGTTGCACTCACAAGAGCAAAGTTCGAATTCTGGTTAGCTATATACTCGATCGTTATATTTGTCTAGTAAATATAAAAACGTGATTTCGAAAATATTAAAATATGATTTAACTTGTACTTTGACTCAACTTTTTTTATAAATCGACCTTAAAATATAAAGTTTTATTTTAGTTTCGTTGGTTTATTAAAATTCCAAACACAATTTAATATTATAAACGTAAGAATACTTACCATTGTTGATCTAAAGGCAAAGAAACGTCAATGTCTTCAACGAAATTCAGTGGTTTTATATTGGATAAACTTAATGTTGGACGATTTGGTTGATCTAAATAACATACAAAAATATAAACAATAATTAATATTATGAACTATTTTTAATTTTGAATAACAGCAGGAGACACAAATAAATATTAATAATAACAATTTCGTTATGATTAACTCTTTCATTATTCAATTAATTAATTAAAATATCATTTAATCATTTAATCTATTAGTTAATTAAAATATTGATTCACAGTAATGACTAAAGAGCATGTCTGTGGAAATGGACAATGGTATTGAAAGGGTTAAATAGGTAGGTAGTGAAAATCAATACTGCGACCTTAAACATTTTGTAAACTATTTCCCGACATTTTTAATTAAGTTTAAAAATGTTGTCTAATGTACTTATATGTTTTAAACTATTTCAAAATAGACGTATTAAAAAGAAATAGATTTTATTACATTTACCATTGGTTCTATGTGATATTCAAATATGATATTGTTATGGAAAAATTGTATACAGATTGTATAGTAATAATTATTAAGTTGTAAAGTAAGTTTAAATAATTATATGTTTATAATATATTACATATATTTGATGTTGTGTTATCGTAAAATGCTTAAGTTGCAATGGACAGAAACAGTAAGAAAGATGCAAGAAGAACTGAACAGAATAAATTAAAATTGAGAATATTTGGTCTAATAGTACTAATGTCATAAGGGACAAAATATGTTTCTTACAAATTGTATCCAACCAAAAAGACACATGTAATTTACTATATTTTTTGGAATTCTATCTTGTGTGCCTGTTCAGAAATAAAATGAATAAATTTGCATTCACTATGCAATACAAATAAATAATAAATAATAGTGATTGCAATTGTGAATACATTCCTCTAAAAATGAATAAATTAAATGCATTTCTCAAAACAATGGACACGGATAAAGATAGTAACAAGAATTTAATAGGGAATTGAGTTATGAAATAGAGGCATGATATGGATATGTGCATGAAACTAATCGGATGATTAAATACGAGTAGAAAAAGAAGACTGTCTATATGTTAATAAACAATGTAAACATTGTAAACATAATAATATTATTAATTATTGTCAATTTATAATCATATCAATGATAATAATACGTATATATTGTACCTATACAGTTTAATTACAATAATTATCCGACTAAACAGTGATTAAAGTGGGCGAACGGAGTTGTCCGTTTTGCTGTGAGTTGACATTATCAGTCTCATTTAGTTATTGTCACTGAGCATTTTTGTTGAATTTTAAAAACTCGAATTAGTTTAATATACCTATTCGATTATACATAATCAGACCGTTTTAATTTTTTCTCACCGAACAGGCATATGCGTAAGATAATATATTTGAGGTAGGGGAGTGCAGCCTGTGTTTAAACCCTGTTAGTGTAATATTTCAAACGTAAACAAATGTGTATGCGAGAAAAACATTTTCTGTTATGTTTAGTCTGTTCTCCGGAACGCCTAATAATTTTCAGTTAATATAGTCCCCCTTCGAAGTCTTTAGTGTTTTTACAACTTTAACCACTGCGTCGAAACTACGCCATAATTACTTAACTACTTAACATTAAAACCATACACTATTGTGTTGTTCGCGTTTAAAAAAAAGATTATTTAATTATAAGCGGGTGTAAAAAACATCATTAATTACCAAATATGAAATAATTATATATCATTATACGTTATTTCCCACAGTTTTAAAATTGTAACCTTTTTATTATGCGCATGCTCAATACAACTTGCATTTTTTAAAATGGTAACGTGTTTTTTTAACACGAGATTTGGATAGACAGAATTTGTTAAAGTCATTTTGACCGTTTAACCATTTAAAATCATAATTGACCGAATGACAATGAATTAAACTTTAAATTTAAATCGAATAATTTATTAGGAAAACTTTTTTTTTTCGAATTTGTCTACGATTGTATATTAAATTGTCGGTAAGGTGATTATTTTTCTAATATTTTATTATATATGTTGTTATTGTATTTTGGACCTATCGGTGGCATTCGGTAAAATATTATTACACTCGAAAGTCGAAATTTCCGACAATAACCGAGGTCATAAAATCGTTCCCCACGACGACCGTGAGTTTTACGATCCCTACACTTTTCGAGTGAGGGGTGGTCCTTAAATAAGGGTGAAACGGAAACTACTAAACGAGTATATATGTAATGGTATCGGCCATTTTCAAATAAAATGCTGTAGTATCACATACCTATACATCCATATACTGGTATAAATCCCATTCAAATAATCGATCAAATAAATAAAGGTATGCCAATAATTGTCGAATTTTCTTCGGAATTAAAGATTATCGCCCAATCTGTTATATTAACTATATAATTTATTATAGTTATTTAGCTTTGCCCGAGTTAATGTTAAACGTAAAATAAAATGTAAACAACAAAAGACGTATTTCCCCGTGACTCCCCGTTTTCATCCTCGTCCATATCTCTGTAAATTAAAAAAAAAAAAAAAAAAAAATGTTTTTTCTTGCCCACAACAACCGAATTAACTAATAATAACTGTTTCTTTTCATCCGTATCGCCAAGTATCGCCTGTATATCAACAAACACATTAATTAAATTTTCGTTCCACTAATACCAAAAACCCCAATGTCGGTCACCGTTTAATGGTTGAATATCGACGTTAGACACCGACCTTCCTTTTGTTTTGAATGCCAAGTATGCAAAGTTTTATAAACATCGGAATAAAATTGTACTTTGTTATGGCGGACAAAGAAAAAAAGAAACATTCATTATATACACACATAAATAAACACATATACTCGTATATATCATTTCCGCTACTTTTCGGCATTTTTAGCAGATTCTACTGGACTAAATGAGCTTAAACTCGGGAATTAGAATTGTTTTGTATAGACGGATTAAAATGACAAACGTTAGGTTGAACTTAAAAACTAATTTAATCACAGTGTTGCGGGTGGAGGGTTTTTTGTTTTTAGTTTTTTATACCCCTACAGACTCTCCGAATAAAGTCAAGGATATAAAATTATGTATATGAGTGAAGTTAGTATCAAGGATGTGCATTTTGGGGGTTTCATCAGCTTTCAAACCCCACCATGTTTACGATTTTATTTTCGTAATTATACTTTTTAATTGTATAGTACAATAATAGTATTGTTATTTATTGTTTTATAAAGAGTATTTCTATACACTACAACATAGAAAGGGTGTGGGGGGGGGGAATTCGACTCTAGTAACGGAGCTCGGTTGCTTACGAGTGTCATTATTTACCCTCTTCTGAAACATAATAATAATAATCCATCACATATAACACAATGGTATGCAAAAAAAAAAAAATTTAATTTCGGCTGCGTAATAAGCTCCCGAAAAGCAATTAATCAAGTAGGTCAGTAGGTACGTTTAGAATATAGAAATAATAATATAATTCGTTGGAGTATGCTCACTTTTGTTTTGGAAGGTTTTCAGTGACGGTGCATTGTTCGTGTTGACAGCTGCGCCCGTACATTTGTTGGGCTTTACATTGAGAAACAAACTACTTCTGTCCAGTCTATTGTTATCGCCCCCGTTGTGTAAATTAATTTTTTTCAATTTCGGAATGTCAAACGGAAGCTCTTTGAGTTGTTCGCTTTTATTGGGGCCGCTACACGCCGCGGCGTTATCGTCGCACCGGTTTTTCGTGTCGGAAGAACTGTACGCGTCCGCGGCACTGCCTATGTCGAAGTCCAGCGACATGATCCTCGCGCAACTGTCCATTTGTCTTTTCCTGAGCTTCGGCATGTCGAACGGTAACGTAACGGCGACGTCGGAATCGGGATTCGCCTGCACTTGTTTTCTCCTCAACTTTGGCATGTCGAAGGGAAGTTCCGGCGGCTGATGATGTACGCCGGCGGTGGATGGCAGTGCCGCCGCGGCGGGCACTTCGGCGCGGAAGACTTCTGACTTTTGTTTGCGCCTCAGCTTGGGCATGTCGAACGGCACGTCCAACAGCTCTTGGTAGTTGTCTCCGCCGGGCTTCGAGCCCACGGATATGCCGCTGTCGGACCCGTGATGCTGTTGTTGGTCCCGGTTGAGCTTGATCAGACCCAACGACTGCGGCGGCTTGGTCTTGACCTGCTGCACGGTGGCGGCGGACGACCTCCGGCGTTCGTAGTCCAGCATCTCGGCACCGGCGTCTTGCGAAGACTTGTCCGAGATGGGCGACAGGACGTGCGGTTCCGGGAACCGTTTGTAGCACCGCGGGGACTCGGAACTGTGCGAGCTCATCGAATCGCTGGTGATCGACTCCAGGCTGAGGCTGCTGCTGGTGGCTACGCTGTCCGAGCTCCGGTACTTGTTGCAGGACTTGAACCGGCCGCCCGCCGCCGCGCTGATGCGTCTCCTGTGCGACTGCAGGAAACCGAACAGCCGGGTTTTGCACGACAGCTTCGCGGACGACGACGAGCGGACGACTCCGCGGCCGCCGCCGCCGGCGGTAGAGGAAACGGCGTCGTCATCGTCGTCGTCGTCGTCGTCGTCGTTGCACAGTTGCTGCAGATGGACGGAACTCGCGCTGGCCGACAGTTGCAGCTGGCTGGACAACCGGTGAGCAATAACCGCGTCGTGTTTGTCGGCCGACAGGAGGTCGTCGTCCGACTTGCTGATTTTCGAGTCGAACGCGGTCTCGTAGAACCGTCGAAATTTCTTAGACATCGCGGATCAGTTTCGGGACAGCGGCCGCCGTCGGCATCGTTGTATCAACGGTGCTCGCATACAACAACAATAATTGTTGTAACGATATTATCGAATAAGTATCGGAGAGCGCGGGGTTTTTTTTTTTTTGTCTGTCACGGTTTCGTTTCGTTCGTTCGTTTTTTTTTTTTTTTTTGTATAATATTTATTCACGAGACCGCGCCGGGAGGAGAGTCGTGGCGCGCGAACACCGCCGAGACCGTACTGCGTACCTATGCACAGTGAGTAATAACACCCGCCGGGATACGCGACGGTGCGGCGCGTCGCGCCTACGGGGTTGTTACTGCACCGACGCGCGCGCGTTATTATTATTATTATACATGTATATATAGGTAGGTGTACGTGGGAAGAAGCTCCAGCGGCGGGCGCGCGCGTCTCGCCAATCGATGCGCCGCCGCCGCCGCCGTGCCGCTACGACCACGCGCCGCGATGAGTCACGGTTTGAAAATTCGGCGCATTGATCCCGGCGGCGGCGGCGGCGGCGCGCGCGCTTACACGGCAATATCGTCGCGAGCTTCTCGCGAGACCGAAAATACGCAACACCGCCGCCGCGCCGGCGTTCCTGTCGTCAGCTCCTCGCCCCCGGGTCGACAGGATTTTTTGATTGCGCGTGGGCGGGACATAGAACAGAACCGCGGCGAGCAGGTACACAATAATATTATTGTGTATGTTACGGGCATGCTGGGATCACAGCATAGGAGGCACGGGCGTGCGTACGGACGGGAGGGGGTTGGCGGAGGGAGGTGCAAGGTATGCAATCGCACCCCCAGCGAGTTCAGTCAAAATTTTTTTTTTTTTTTTAACATTATAGACCGTTTAGGCCCGTCGCTGCAAACTCCTCCGCTCCTTTCTATTATATTATATGCACGGTTTAGGTGCCCATGCCAGTCTGGTCACGACTTCCGCGTGCCTCTATTTTCACTGCATCAAAGCGATCGAACCGCCGTCGCTTCGTCTTACGCCGCCTTCCCGTTCGAGTTGCTCGCAAGTACGACACTTGTAAACCTATACCGTCAAGTTTCGAAAATTTGTAAACCAAAACAATGATATATGTATAATGTATATAAATATGTTTTTTTTTTTTATTATTATTATAAGCTGAATTAAATTAAATTTAAATATTATACGACAATTGAATAATATTAAACAACTTCCTAATGTTTTATTTTTATTTTTCAGTGATTTATTACTTGTAGGGTTCGGACGTTTATGCACTTTAAATAACTGTAATATGTATGTATGCATTAGAAATCACACGTAGAAATCCGAGCAAATCTTCTGATAGAAAAGTTGCGCACAGATTAAAAAAAAAAAAAATTAAATTAAATTAAAACTAAACATCTTTGTAAAACTATAAGCTTCTTCGCTCCACCCAGAATCTAACATATCACTATTCAGTAAAACATGAATCAAATTTGTATCTGGGTCAACATTGAATTGGATAAACAGATAAAAATATGCAATTTAAAAAAACATCCGAACCTTAACGAGTTATTAGGTAGGTATTCATATGTAGTGATTTGATGGTTTGCACCCCCAGTGGAAATGTTCTACGCACGCCTATGGTAGGCATAAGGTACCTATACTCCGCCAAGTTACTCAAGCGAGTAGCAAAAATTTGTTGGTCCACAAAAATGTGGACATACCCATTATTAATTAGTATAGGTATAATGATTCCATTCCCGATTCTACTTATAGTAAAGGTTTTAGTAAAGTGCCACTAGAAAACTGTTTTATTTTCTCGGTCGAATTTGACTAGCTACCCTACACTATTATCTATTCTAGTACAAAACCGCAGTGCGCTTATAAGCTATAGCAATTAATAATGGGTATTAAACGTTGACGGAGGACGGACTCATTGTCGTGTGATTTGTGAACTTGGTCACGTCATTCTCTGCGAGTACTCCAAATATTTACCATCTCCATCTATTTCCTTAACCGAATTCTCTTTTTACTCTCATTTCATCTTCTGTTGAATCACTTGATTCTACAGTGGTTATCAAAATGCAGCTTTTCTACATACAAAAACCATTCTGTTTTTATTCATTTTTCAAGCAAATATACAAAAATACACTACTAAAACGACGACTACACCAGTCAATTTTACTGGACTGTCACTATGCGCAATTTAGTACTCGATTTAGCAATTAGCTATAGCGACTCGGCCGATTACTATCCTAATTCCTAGTGTAAACCCGGCTTAACCTATAAGCAGCTTACACGTTAATAAAATTATCAAATGGTTGACTGTGTCTATGCTAGTAAGTATAACGTAAGTACTGAAAATTCTCCTACCCACACATTTTTAGCTAGGTATTATACATATACAGTAGAGGGGTAGAGACTAGAGACGATGATGAACAATTTTAGAAAATAATATAGAAGACCACCCACTGTTCCCTACTGATTTGTTTTGATATCCAGAATAAAATTTAATTTTTTTAAAACCGTCCATATTTCGTATGGATAAGCTGGAAGTGGAAAGTGGAAACTTTGAAATTAAGTAAGGCACAGAGTGATTTAATTTATACACTGAAAAGAACGATACATCCGAAGATAAATACCTGAAATTTTAAAACAATTCTGATCGGAATAGTTTTAGTTGTGTATTTTTCACTTTTAACCAAAGTAACCCAGATATCATCAAAAAAAAAAAAAAAAAAAATGATTTATCTACAATTTATACTGTTGGGACTTGGGAATCTAGAAATTATTTTCAAATAAAGTATCGTGGGACGAAATCTTTTAACGTACTACCTACGTGAATAATTCAATGTATCACCAAAAATATTTTAAACAAAAATAATAATCACAATTTTATTATTGTATTAGTATTGTGAATTTCGAACATTTGTTAGATACGTTTCAATAAATTTTGATGGTGAAAATTCTCTAAGAAGACACGTTATTTTATTGTAAAAACCATTGTGTTGACAAAATCTATTCGGGTCATAGATTTCATTGAAAACCAAAAAAATGAAAAATGATTTGTTTTTAAGCAAGTACTTATTTTAATAACAATTTTAGGTAATACCATATTTAAAATATTTATTGAAGTTGTCAAAATTAAAGGCAAGTTATTTTATTTCAAATTATACCAAATATTTTGATATTTTTAATATTTATTACCTATTTTTCATGTTAAAAACTAAATTTAAAATATTAATAAGTATATAATATATTAGATATATAAACTTAATCAATATATATTATCTCGGCTGATCGGTCAAAAGGGATTAAGTAAAAAAAAAATCAGTTTACTAGAACAAAATTAGTAATTACACAATAACCACTAGCCGAAAATTTCAGTGAAGGGTCAAAATGGGTCAAGTCCAATTTTGTTATTATGGATTATGTGTAATTTGATTTTAATAAACTTTGACTTTTGTCTTAAAACCTCTTATGATCGAGCACACAATATTTATAGTGAGAAATTGGATATGTTTTACATTTTAATATTTTGATAGCTCAGAATTGATTTTTTAAACCAATTAACCAAAAAGGGGCCTTTTTTTTAAAAAAAATTTGGGGGTAGTAACAACTTTAACTAACAAAAAGTTTGGAGGTCGTGACAAAATGGGATGGTGCAGAAAATCCGAACATTTCAAATAAAATAACACCACAATAACAATTATACAAAAACAGATTTGAGATCTTAAAATAAATATATAAATTCATTAAAACAATTGTATGATTTTATTAATATAAAATATTAAATTTAAATTATAAAATTAAAACAAAAGTGGAACATTTATGAAAATTGGTACTCTTTAGAGTCTCAATTAGACTTCAAACTTTAGCCATTAAAGAATTAACTATACTCTGTCTAAATCAGGACTTGTAATTCCTCTAAGAGCTGCACAAAGCTAAAAAAACACTCTCATTCCACAAGAACATGTCCAAGTTCATATTGAAATTCAACCAAAATCATATATCACTTCAATCCACTTATAAAAAACTACTTACAAATAGGTATACTCCTAACTCGGGCCAAATAATAATACAGAAGACAGGCTAGTCTGTATTTTCTAACCAGTCAACTGGCACAGTCCACCCATGGAATAAGTTACATTTATAAAAACAATCAATTAGTAACTATAACAATTGTATAGAACAGAATCTATTTTGATTATATTTTCTTTTATCCCGAACATAGAGATTATTGTATTTCATTAGTGTTATATATCTTGTGTATATATCTATGTATATATTTTCAACAATACACTTTTAGCAGTTCCTTTTATACACAAAAAAAAAAAAAAAAAAAAACTCAAACTCAGAAATTCAATTTTTTTTTCATAAGCAGGTAAAATAATACAATTTTGTTTGAATTTCAATATAAACTTTACCATGTTATTGTGGAGAAGTGTTTTCTTTGGCTTTATGCACCTACAAATCTTCAAAATGAAACCAAGGAGATGAAATTATATATATGTATGGTACAAGTATCAAGGATGCACTTTTAGGTGATTTCAAACCCTCCCCTAACCATTTTTATGCTTAGATTTCATATTTTTACAGAAAATAGCACCTTACAAACAGTGATATATTACTAAAAAATCATAGGTATACACCTTTTTTACATAGACACATCATAAGTTGGTGAAATATCAAAATCCTATCTTAAAGCAAAAACTAATTTTTCTCACATTACTCAAAATAACTGATTTCCCAACATCTTTATTATTCAATTTATACAGTATTTACTTTAAGAAAATTATAAAATATTTTCTCAGTAGTACTTTTCTAAATAAAAATCATAAAAATTCAGTAAAAAATCTGAAAGTTTTAAATTTACCAAATGTTTGAAATCACAACATTAGCTTAAAAATATTTCGGTAAAACAATAGCATAGGTTTATCAATGACTTGTAAGCTTTATAATTCTTACCTACCTATAAATAGTACATATACATTTAATATCTTAAAAAAAAAACTTCAGTTTTAGCATAGAAAGAAAATTATTACAAAATTAGCTTGAAAATACCTAGTTAAAACAAATTTCAAATAATATTAATATATATCATATGTTATCATAGTAACTTGGCTATGTTCCATAGCTAATTGTAAATTTTCTGTCCCAAACAATCAATTTCCATTTTAATGTTACTATAAAACTAATCCATACCAAATCAACAATCATTGAATATTTGCAGTTTCCAAGTTTTATTAACATGAACACAAATAAATGTATTTATACTTAAACAAATTAAACATTATTTACAAGTAATTAACTACTTTAATTATATAACTTACAATTTACTTTTGGTTAAATAATTATTCAACTTGTGCAAATTATTACATTTCATACTTAAATTAATATTTGGTCTCATTATTTATATATACTCGCAGTAATTAATCAGATTTTAAAGAAACAGTGTACCCTGTAACATAATAAAACAAATATTATTATAACTAATGAAAAAAAAAATTAAAAAAAAAGATTTCCGTGTAAAAATTCACCTGAACTAGAATTATCACTTATCTCATCTTCCTGATCTGATCTGGTAGGAACTGCAGATGAACTAATATTTTGTTGACTATCAACATTTATATTGGCATTTGGGTGTTTTTCCATCCTTAACAAATTGTCGTTTTTATTAAACCAATAATTTACTTTAGTCTTATAGTCACAATCAGAATCATCATTAGCAGTGTCAATATCATCATTCGTATTGCCCCATTCTGATAAGTCATCTATATCCCATTGGCATAATAACAATGGAGCTAAGTGGTCCACATAAGAAGTCATCTCTTTTTTAGATATACTCCATAAGGTATTTTGTTTAACATCATGTTCATCATTTTTCTTTGGTTTTTCTAAATGCCATAGTTTACTCATATCAAACACATGTGAATAATTAAGATTTGGAATACTATGAGATTTTATTGTAACATTTTTTTTAAATTCAGCCACATCTAAGGGTGTGGTATCATTTATTTGTTGTACAAATAAATCTCCAACACAATTAATACTAAACAATCTCAAATCCCTGTCGTTTGTGCCAATAGCAGTGATACCAGTTAAGCACCGAGCAAATCTTTCTAATAGAATTGGATTTAAACAGTGCCCTTGTAATCGAACATTATGCAATGACTCTAATGGTTTAGGAATTGATGATACCATAGTTTTACATTCTAGAAAATCGTCTTGTATCGACGTGTAAGATAAATTAACAATACTCTCTCCAATGTGGGTTCCCAAAAACAATATTTCGTTTGGCTCTAACCTAAAAATGTATTTCAATTATTCAAAATAATCTTTATTTTTAAGCTTTAATACTACCTACCTACTTACCCATTTTCATAATTATGTGTCGTAATTAAAGATGGAGGATTTGAAAGCATGTGGTATGATTTATTTATAAAGCCAATCCTTCTATCTAATGTTAAAACTGTATGGTTTGTAGCAACATAAATGCTATGTTCATTCAAATTACTAATTTTTAACGCTGCTAATTCTTCACACACTTCTGTAATAGTATTTGGATCATAAACTGAACAATGTTTAGAAATATCAATCTAAAAATTATACATGTTTATATTCTAAATTATAAAATCTAGATTTATAAATTATATATTACTCGAGAATCTGTTAAGTATAATTTCTGTCTATTTATTATGGCCATCATATTATCTGATTGATTTTGAAAATAACTTATGCGCAGAAACGAATCAGACTGATCATACTCCACATCAAAATATTTATCCTGAATACAGATTCTTAAAATAATAATATAAAATACTTAAATGTTATTTTGCTTTGATTTTTCAAAATAAATTTACCCGTCTTTCCACTGTTTTAGAACATGTTTAACATCAGCAGTAAAAAAATTATTAGCTGTTATATCAGCATCTGTGTATGGTATATTATAGTTGTCATAAATTATTTTATTATCCAATAATATATCTGTTTCAGAATTATTCCGGAATATAAATAATTTTGCTTTTTGACGAACCATTAAATCTAAAAATTAAATGAAATCAAATACAAATACATTTTTAATACTAATTTAATTTTAAATCATCACTTGGGCACAAATAAGTTATATTTGCTAAAATCTTAGACATTATATAAATTAATACATATATGTATATATTTTTTCTATATTACCATTTGGATTTGAAAATTTAATATCAAAAATTGGACCTTCAAAAATATTGTCTTCTTTAGTTTCAACTGTACAGTATTTATTATTACTAATTGATATTATATCTAAAACAATAAATAATTCAAGCTAAAAAAATATTATACAATATTTATAATACAAATGCATGAACACACACACACACACCATGTAAATCTTAAAATATAAAACTAATAACAATTAGCTTTTCAACACCCAAATTTATTTTTTTTTTGGGGGTGCTTAACCAAACACAATTTGCATGTCCTAGGATATTAATACTTTTTCACCCATAGTTTTTATGTCATTACATGGTTCTAAAATTATTAATGATGACAAAAATAAAGTATATAGACATATACAATTCTTTGTTTCTATCTGTTATTACATTTTTATTTCATTGTGATTAACAAAGATTAATTTCTTGTTTTATTTTGAGAAATCAACATTCAGGGAGAGGGATAAGTTATTTTGTGTTTCATAATAATATATTCAAACTCTGGCTATATTATATTTTAAAATAGTAGAATATACAATTAATGTTTTATCGAAGCACGTTGAAAAAAAAAAAAAATTTGGATATCAAATGTTAACTGGTCATATTAAGTATTTACAGATGTTTGGACGTGACTGTAGTGTACTATACATATAAACCAACCCAAATTGTCAAGATTTACACCTCGAGCATAAGCCAAATACCATTTTTCATTGAATTGAAATTTGTCAATAGTATTTTTATAATACCAATTATATTCCTGAAATTATAATTAAATATTTCAAAAATTATTAAAAAAAAATGCATGTTTTAAATGTTTATAAATTATTATCATTCAAAAAAAACAAATATTTATGATAAGACTATACCTTGTTAAAAATATTTAATATATGTAAACTATACTTAACTGAGTTAAAATATTGATCAGGGTCTTCCATCAGTTTTGTAGTCAAATGAGCTACAAGTATTGGAATCTTTGTATCAGTACATTCGAGTATGTTTTTTTTCATGTTATTCAATTTCTTTGTATCAACTGAAAAATTTAAATAATTTTTGTTGTTTTAAGTTGTATACATTTATTAACTGTATAAAAATCATAAAAAAAAAAATAATACATTTTCTTCGGCAAGCTTTTAATAATTGCTCATATTGAAATTTCCATCGAGTTTTTAAGTTAACCAAATCCAAAACAGCATTTATTTCTATAAATATAAAAATAGTTGAATTATAAGCAATCGTACCCAAAGAACATAGATATTACTTAAATCAATTTCCGAAAATGGAATGTACGGCATTGGTAGATTGAACTGATTAGGTACAGAATAATACTGAACAGCATCATTAATGTTGTTGATCTTACTAATAAAATAAGTATTGAGGCCCGGCATACATTTGTGAGGTACACAATAAATACTTTTATTGGTTCCGTATAATTTTGAATTATCTGTATATCCATCAACTGGATGTGTCTTTATAGGATTACGAGAACGATTCATATTTCTAGAATGTATGTATCTACATATATATATTTTTATGTTTTAAAGTTCAATCATTATTAATTTTTTTAAGAATCGACAAAAAAATGAACACAAGCAGATTAATTACACAGAATAAATGAGATTCAAATAAGAACTTCAAATTCAAATTCAAATGAGCAAGCTTGAGTATGGCCGATGGGTACAGTAATTCAAAAATGATAAGAATGAATAATGATATGAAGAACCAGATAATAAAAATCACGGCTATAGATACGACAATAAATCTATAATATATTAGTTATTATTGCTCACACTGGATCGCACTGCAGAACTGCAGGTTTCAACGAGTTTTATGATAAGAACCTTTCCCGTTCCTATAGTCCCGCTAGAAATTCGAATGTTTATACCAAATTGTTTTATACCGGAATATTTAAGAAACTCGTTGACTTGTACCTAGTTGGTACTATAGCAATAGATAATAAACTAGATTGCTAACTGGTGATAACAGCTGATGCCAAAAAAAGCCATGTTGGTTGTAGGCTGAACGTGTTATCATACCACAAATATAGTAATAAATTAAATTTTTAACTATTTCATAAAAACATACTATAATGAAAAATAAACTATACATATAAATTACTAATAAAAATGATTGTATAAAAAATAAGATTATTTATAACTATTAATTAACAATAAACAATATTTGGTACTAACATGTAAAATAAAAAAATGAGTAAATGCATTTTAAATGCTATTTTTTAACCTTGTGTCTTGGCTTTTGTTTGCAAAAATGTAAGTAATATAAGTAAAATGCCACTAACTTGCCGTGTGCTTAGATATCATGTCATGTCAATAGTTATAGTCGTGATAAAGTGGTTTTTTTCAAGTATAAATATGCATTAGTAGTTTTCATCATAGTCATCTATACATACAATTTTACTGCAGTATAACAATTATTTTATAAGTAAAATTTTGCTCAGACTTTTAGTGATAGCAATGTTTCTGAAAGGAAATTTCATTGGGGAGATGGTTTAAAGGTCGTTTTTCCATTTTCCCTGGAGTTTTCTTAATAAATATGAAAACAAAAAAAAAACAAGAAAATGTAAGAAATATAGGTACAGCTAAAATAGTGTATTAGCTAAAAATAAATTACTACCGTTTTTTCTATGCATAACTTTTCTACCAGTAATTTTGCTCCAAATTTTAATGAAAGCAATGTTCCCCAAAAGGAAATTTCACTTGTACTTTAGAGAGGTCATTTTTTGATTTATACAAATTTTTTCAGCAAATGTGAGAAACATGAGGAAACCGAGGAAAATATAGGGATATTGGGAAAATCGGTACAACATTAAAGAAATAAATAGAGCCTATTTAATTAATTTACTATAATATGACATATATATTGACTATGAACTGAACTCCACTCAGAATAATTTTTTCGTAAGCAATGGTTTATCATTGCTTATAAATATGTATTAAATTCTTGTCTATATCTTACCTTCCCACCTATATCAGTGGCTGTACCCATCTCCATTATCTTACCTTTTTTTTAACATTATATCATTATTTTATATTTATTATTATTCCATTTTTAATTTAAAATTTTTTTTAATATTGTATCAATGCATCATCAAATTATTAGATCAATAAATAAACTCAATATCTTTTATATCGGTTTATTATATTATTATATTATTGATTATTTGTGATAAACACCTATGGTAAGCACCTAATGTTCTAATAGTAATGGTACGTATTTTCCATCAAATTATTTTATATTTATAATCGGATGTATTTTTTGTTATATGGATGGCGGGGCTATAACCACAAACCAGTACCAAAATGTATTCATGAATACTAAAATTAAAAGAAATTCATCTTATCCATTGCTCAATTTTCGGGGTTGTCTAAATATTATAATCAAATATTTAAGTTTATCTATAAATAAAATACATACATACATTTTGTTTACAAAATAAATAAAATTTGATAAAAATTTTAGGGCAAAAAACATTGCTATTTAGGTAATGAGTAAGAAATAAATAAAAATACACAATGCGAAGTCAATTAAAGAGTGCTAAACAACACATTAATTATTATTTAACTATTAGGAAAACACTTTTATCATATTTATAATACTGATTTTTTAAATACAATATTTGACTTTTCTACTTATAAATCACAATAATTGTATGTTATATTAACTATTACAAATTTAGCTTGTTGGTGTTAAACAATAATCATTTTTTTTAAAATATAAATCTAATCTATGGAATATTTAAAAGAAAATTAAATCCAATCATTTCTAGGAAAAAAAAATAGTTTAAGTTATTAAAAAAAAAAAACACACAATGTAAAATATATATACACTGGCTTAGAATACAATTTCATTTCAATTTATTAAATTGAATTATCGTTTTCTTCATTTGAGTTGCATTCTTTTTCTAGTTTGGACATTGCTTTTTTCAACTGATCAAGTATGTTTTGATCTGGGCTCCCTCTGGGTCGTGGACTTTTAGTTCCTGGTTCATCTGGTTTTTTTTCACTGCTACTTCCAACATTTTGATGACTATACAATCTCAATAAAGACCCAAAATATTTAATATGAGGATGAAGCACCTTCAATAGTGCTTGAGCTCCTTTTTGGCGCCCTTCTCTTTTATTTTTGCAAATAACAGTTGCCATATATTCTTTGGCTTTCATAGTAAGGCTATAAAAAATTTCAGAATCAGTATTGCTTTGCATTTTTTGCATATCAGTCTTGATAGTTACATCTTCACCAAAATTTCTTTTTACACAAACCAGTAACATATCATATGGCATTGATTCAGCAGCTTGAGCACAAAATTCTGGTATTCTGGGATCTTTGATTTTCAATTGGTCAAAGACTTTGCATCCGTTAAAAACATCACCACCTTGGGTTTCAGGTATTCCCTGTTTACAATTAATTTTTATTTGATCTTTGGTGGATGGCAGTAATATTTCCATTGTAGCTCTAGCAGAATCAAGTTTGGCTTGTTTTTTGCTGGAACCAATGCCAATACCATATTGTATGCCATCCAAAATAACAGTTGCTAAGTAAGGATATCTGGCATTCTCGAGTTCTTTAAAAGTATATAATGGCTGTGTTTTCAAAACACGTTGAATGTATTCATGTAAAATACTAATGTAACTCTTATTGTTTAAATTAATTATCCATTCTCCTGTCTCAGGTACAGCTGTATTTTCTATAACAGGGGGATCAACTGGAACTGCTATTAACGTTGATCTATCTTTAAACTTTGGAAGATCTCTACGTCTTCGATCAGCTTTTATCATTCGAATATATTCTCGACGCTTATCCCACGAACTGAATCGCATAAATTTAATATCTTTGAATTTAAATAATCTTTTACAATATGATTTATACTGTTCAGGAGTAATATCTTTTTTAAGATAATCCAATTTGTCATCATCTTCTTTTTTAGAATTCATTTTTTCCAATTTTAATTTATATTCCAAACAAGGTATATTCTCCACGGGAACATTGTGATTCTTAAGACTTTGAGTTCCAAGGTAATATGGCTTTGTAAACGAACAAACCTTCATATCTTTGTTAAAGTAAAGTGGCATACCACTCGCATGATTTATTTTTGTCCATCCTGTAGGTAAATTATTTTTGACAAACTTTTCATCTAATTCATTCAAAACAACAGTTTCATTTCCTCCGTACCCTGCTGAAATACTGTCAATCTGTTCGTCCTCATCACTAATGTCTGACAAATGGTATTCCACAGATTTTGAACGGGATACAATAGACTTCAATTGATCATCCGAAACAATTACATTGCCATTTTGCCCAGTTTCCAGATGATCAACCTGTTCATCTTCATCACTAGTATCTATTACATATTCAATTTTATCAATCTGTTCGTCTTCATCATCACTAATGCCAATAGGATATTCCATGGATTTTAAACGAGATGCAATAGATTCAAATTGACTAGCAAAATCAAATTCATTGTTTTTCTGTTCTTTTTGTATGTTATCAATCTGTTCCTCATCATCACTGTCTGTCGAATGGTATTCCATGGATTTTGAACAAGATGCAATACATTGTTCATGCGATTCAAGAACATTTGAAGTTGATTCAAACTCTGAATGTTCACCTTGGTCAAAACTAAATTCACTGTCATTAGACATCTTTCATCAATTGAACAGGCACACCGATTGCACTCCACACTAGACACTGTGGAACATAATATTATTTAATTATGTAATTAATAATATTATTAAATTTGCATAGGTACCTAGCTGTCTTTTATGATATAAAGTTGTATTATTGTATTAGTCGGTTATCTGTAACAGTAATCGGTTTACAGATGAAACTAGAAAAATCATAATTATATTATTATAAAATGTATTAATACAAAAGAAATGTAGATGTGGACTACATTTAGAATTTTATAAAGTTACTGTAGAAAAATTATTACTTTCGATCGAAAAATGAACCAACAGTGATTAATAATTTGTAATTAGTAGGTACATAATATATATACCAATTATTTGTAAACATATGAATATTGTTGTACTAAGACATGAAGATGATACAACAAAAGAGGATGAATCAGGATCAAATTATACAAACAATAAGTGATAAATAAAAAATAGAAATGCATATGAAGAATTTAAATAATAAAAATGAAACCTTGTATGAGGTATTACAAACAAAAATGTTAAGGAATAATAAATAAAATAATTTAGTTAAGGTTTCTGTACACCTTAACGAGGCCATTAAAAAGTTAGATGTTTTCAATGCATTTAACAATGCAATATCAGAACAATTTATGCTAATTAAGTTCACTACAATAAACTACTATCTACCCAATAAGAAAGTAATTAAGTAAAACAATTTTTTTCAACAACATCATAAAAGACCAACCACACCTATTCAGACTGACTGTAGATACTCTACAGGACATGATTTCAAACAAAATATTTAAAGTTGGTACCTACTTAAAGAAAAAGATATAGAACATTCATACACAAAGCTATAGCAAGGTTCCACTACAATTTATTCCCACTATACTTGAAACCTGACTGAAATACTTAATGTTAATAAACATGGAAATGTATTACTTACCGGTTTTTTTTTTTTTTAATGATAGATATTTGAGTTTTATATAAAATTATTTTTAATTTACATTACTACACATACATACATTTTATTATATAGATTATACCACTATTTAACAATAGGTTATGATTTGATTGTGACTGGACTTCAAATACGTATCGCACATCTACGCACCATTTGTAATTTAAAATGTTTAAATAAAATCAATAGAATAAGGGTGTGTTCGTGTAGCGCTTGGGAGGGGGACGCGTATAAAGCACGGACATGTTTTTTTTTAGAATGATATTTTATCAGAAAAATAAATAATTCTAAAAATATTTAAGTCGAACCTTATTTTAAAAGAAAAATATTTTATTCGAATAGTATTTGTATAGAAAAATATTTTGGTCGAAATTATTTTATGAGAAAATATATTGTGAAAGTAATATAAGGTACAAAAATATTTTATTAGAACCGCATTTCGGTAGAATATACCTATAAAGATGATAACACTGTTATCTCATATCACCAGTTAACCGCTGGGGTACCGGGGAAGAGTTACATAAAGTGAAGTATTTTATCTAAAATAATATTACAGTGGTGAATGATAAATTGCCCGAGTTTACTGGGGGAAGACCA
This sequence comes from Cinara cedri, assembly GCA_902439185.1. Classification (NCBI taxonomy): domain Eukaryota; kingdom Metazoa; phylum Arthropoda; class Insecta; order Hemiptera; family Aphididae; genus Cinara; species Cinara cedri. The sequence goes on from CABPRJ010000017.1 coordinate 663,334, forward strand.
ATTTACTAACCCGGAATTTACTGCTCCGACCTGGCTGAAATTTAAAACAATCATCCATAGACGAGAATATTTTTTTTAAACAATATTTGATGTATTGGGGCCACTTAATAATGCTTTTCAAAAACGAGGTGTTTTTTTACTTACAACTATAGATTTATTGATTTCTGGCATTTATCAATTAAAATAGTTGAGAAATAACAACAATGAATTTAAACATATTATAACTGACGCTGAACAGTTTAAAATCGTTAAACAAACTGAATTTGAAGCATTAAAAGAAATTCGAAAAGGGAATCATTTCGTCAGTTTAATGAACAACCTAATGATGAGCGAATCTGAGATTCCTTAAATTAAATGAAAATAGATACATTTTGTACTGCTCTTGATATTACTATAACCAGATAACAAACACAATAAGAAGCTAATTGGTATTTTAAGAGATTTGTCACTTTTCTCTGAAAAACGCTTTATTGAACTAAATAAACACTGTAAAAAAATTCCTGTAGATGCATTTAAAATGTGTAGTAGTTATCGATTCTTATCAAGAGAAAATTTAAAAACTGAATATATTTAATTTGTCAAAAATTATTTTGATTTAATGAAAAGTATTGACATTCCTTCTATAATTAACTATGAAAATACCACAGAGTATGGTTCAGACTTGGATCATTTTACAAACTCAGGTTCAGAAAATGAAGCAGCACCCAACAACTCATAAAACTTTTCAAAATTCAGAATGCATCAATAATTTATTTAAAATAGTAGTAATACTACTCTATATAATAACTAGGTAGGTATAGTAAAAACATTCTGATCGCAGTTTGTCCCCACATCAAGGTTCTAACTTAATATTTGTTATCACATTGTTAATTATTAATTTTATCATCACGGCTATTTAAAATTCCATATTTACTTATTTAATTATTATTTCATTATTTGAATTTTACATTTGTTTAATACATTTATTTACTGTTTTTATTTTTTATAGACAATACCCATTGAAATTAATTATTCCATATTCTGAATTGTTTCATTTCTGTTATATAATTAATAACTATTAATTTAATATAAATTATAATATTATAGAAAAAATTATACTAGATATTAAATGATATGATTGAAACTAAAGGTAATTTGTAAGTAAACAAATTTAAATTAAAATTGCACATTACATATTTTAATATTTATATATTTTGTGGTATTGCCATCTTTATAGAATGTTTTGATAAAGAATTGGTTTAAGTGTCTTCAGTTGGTAGATATTCAATTTGTAAATTATGATCATACTCAAGAAACTAATACAAAATCTTTTTAAATTAATTTGAATGTTAGAAGTAATAATTAATTTTTTTATTTTAAAGGTTTATGGACAACAGCAACAACAATGATTTTTGGTTCAAATGCTGTATTCGAAAAAAACAATCAGAGAGCATTTATATGAAAATATATGTCAGATATATTGAAACAACAAAATTATAATTTTGGCGCTAGTCAAAGTGTCAAAAAGTGAAGACATCTGCTGACTTGTTTTCATCAGATATGTGACTCATCAAAGCGTTCTGGAAGTGAAGGATTATAAAATGACAGTACTTTGAGTTAATGAGAGATGTCCTATCTATATCAGTAAGGCTATTTCTCCTCCAAAATTACTACTTTCTAAGCATAAACATTCATATTTTGTCCAATAATTGTTTTAATTTAGATTACTAATTATTTTTTATTATTATTTTAAATAATTTTCTGAATCATCATTCTAGTTAGATTGTCAGTACAAAAACTAACACCTTTACAAGAAAATAACACAACCAAAAATATTCATCTGATATGATAAATTTGAAGATTTAAAAAACAAACAGTGTGATACAATAAATATAAATGAAAGTCAACTCAAAGATTGGTAAGTGGTATTTTTTTTATTTCATTGATTGAAATTTCTTATTGGGTGTATCTCTTTGAATTAGCTTTAACAAATAAGAAAAACAAGAAGAAAACATGATGATTATACAAGAGCAACTTCTAAGCAAGTTGAACGAAGTTAACAAAATAGAGTTGCCAAAGTAGAATGTTTTTAAAATCATACTTAATTAAATTAAATTAAATTTCTCTCACAAATTAATTTCCCATGTAAATTTATGTATTGATCTCTCCATTTTAGAAGCTCTTGAACATATGCAGCAGATAATTTTGGATTTTTTTTCTTACTTTTATTGAGTTGTATGAATGCTACTTCGACTGCACAGCCTTGTTTATGTAATTACTTCTGAAAGTCAAATACTCAACTGTACGTGTCTTCCATACTGTGTTTTCCTTGAATAAAACTGGTGTTGCATACCTTGTGAGTCGTGTGGTTTAATGTTCTTATCACAGAGTAATAATAATATTCTTATTACTCTATGGTTCTTATACAATCTCAATAATTACAAATTGTGACAAATTTATATACCTACCTATCTAACTGTTTATAAAAAAAATCTTAAAGCTCTTTCTTTGACATGAAAATTTGGACGGCTCAACACATATTTAACCACCCATGGGAGACGGTGGTACAAGAATCTATGAACAAGTACCCGAATCTAATGAACACAGCTGTTAAAAGCGTGGATGTTATTTATCGACAAGTAATAAATGGAGAACTGTATTCATATTGATTAATTACTACTAGATGGACGTTACCAAATTGGGCAAGTGCATTAATAGGACCAATGAGCACATTTTATGCCGATGAATATTCTAAAGTAAGTTGAGATCAACGGAAGTTAAAGTTGGATAGTCATAACTTATTGAGAAAATTCGTCGAAATTCGAGAAAAGCTCACATATGAGGCATATCCGGATGATCCACAAAAAACATGACTCAGGCAAACTACTTATGTAACTGTAAAAGGATTGCCATTTCAAAAAAAAAGGACTGATATACTTCGCATTTGGGTGCAGCCACTTCTGTAGGTGGGAAGTTGAGAAGGTAGGATGCAGACGAGAATTTAATGTATATCTCTAAGCAACAATAAACCATTGCTAATGCAAAAACGATTTTGAACAGAATTCAGTTGATAGGTCAACAATATAATAATATTTAGGTATGATATCATATTATAGTAAAATGATTAAAACAATGTGCGTTTCCATGAAAACAATTATTATTTAAAAAAGATTTTATAAAATAATAAAACTTAATAATAACAAAAAATAAATAAAAACTGTTGTTAATGAAAACCTTATTTTTAATCTTTCAATATTTTTAACCTAAAGAACCAGGTTTTCTAGAGTATCTTGAATATTTATGAGAATTTTAAAAAATGACCTTTTTAAAGTACCATTCAAAGAACATTTCCTTTTAGAAAATTTCTATACTTGATAATTGAAGTATGCTGGTAGAAAAAGTGTTATACATAAAAAAAAAAATAAACATCTTTGTAAAACATTGCATTCCTTGATTAGTGATTACATATTTGATTAAAGTTGTAACTGATGTACCAAATCTTGATATTTTACAGCAACCTCCAGTAGTGTAAGCAGGGGGGTAAGGGACTGACTGAAGCCCCCCTCCATTGTCTGTTTGTATATATATGGCTTAATGGAAGAAGGGCCAAAGCCATTTTATTTTTCAAAATGATTTTATGTTACCTACTTTATAAATATAAATAACAAGAAATGTTATTGAAAAAAAAAAAAATAGCAATTATTATAAACTCTTACAATAATTAAATATTTAAATATTTTTGAATAAAGAAAGTTTTAAGAACTCCCAAATTTACTTCCCATTCAATATTTTTTTCAATTTCTTATATTAAGGCCTATTGTAGTGTCCAAATTACTAAATAACAAAACTGAGAATGGGTTAAATAAAGTTGTCCTTAACTTAGGTCTCAGTAAGGATGTAGTTTATTTACGAGGATTTCATTTTTTTTTTTTCTGTGTAAAATGATAATTATGATTTGTTTCAATTTTTTTTAAAGGAACATTCCTAAACCTCCATAGGTTTAACCTCTACAATGTGAGTTGTATTAATTAAACCATTTGGTGATGCATTTAGTAATTGATTATTAGCAAGTCACAAACCAGTTGCGCCACCGAGTACAACCAACATGCATTAGATAAATTCTGTGTAAAAACAGTGAGGGTGCTTTGATTTATGCTTAACATGCTTAACTGCATTACATGTATTCTAACGACCTAGAAGGCATTTAAAAAGAAATGTGCATTTGGCAAAAGAAGACACACATTGATTGCAATGATCAATATGTTAACCACAGATGACACTACTATGAACTTAACCCTCTTAACCCATCTTAATATGTTTATTAGTGATATAAACTATTTTTTTTTACCTGTCTGGTAAAATATTCATATTGAAATAACCATTTCATGGAATGCAATTATTTTATCACTTAACACCACTGTGATACATTATACTGTGACTAGTTACTTGTTATCTATTTCATTGTTTAACACTTAACGTTATCTGCTAATCCAAGACCGTGACGCTATCTATTAACACATTAAGCATATTTTATCATTACATGAATTATCTATACTTAATCAATGAATGATGATATCACGGTTTCTTTTTCTTTCATGAAATTAATGGTAATTTTATGATAAAATTTAGCGCCAAAATTGCATTTTTGTTGATATAATATTATGTACATTATAATATTTATATGTAGAATTTGATAAACGAATAAGGATAAAGAATAAATGAATAGAATGGTGAAGTAAAGAGTTGTAATTGTAAGTATTATTTAATGTCATTTACTTATTAAAAATTATTTCATCTTTATATTATTTGTGTTTATTAATTAATTTTCCCAATTTTTATTAGATTTAAATTTGTAATATTTTAAAATGTGGAGCGATATAACAATTGGTTACAGCACCGCTGATGAGACGATTAATTTTGGTACTCGAGCTGTAGTAATCGGCGATAGCAGAATATTTGAAACAACTACTTTGGCAACAATAAAAAAAAAATGCAATACAAAATATGAAACCAAAGAAGAACTTAAGATCATTGCTTTATGTAGACCAGATTTAATGTACATTTCTTCAGGTCAATCATTCGCCTCATTCAATACCGATGTTACAAACATAATTCAGACATTTGAATTCCCTAATCAAATAGTAGACGTTAAAATCTCAAATGATGGATGTTATCTAATAGTGTTATTATATGATTGGACAATATATTGTTGTTCATTCAATAATCCTCAAATTTTATTTGTCAAGTATGAATATATCTTTTCTTACTATAAATGTTTTAAAAACTAAACTATTAAATAAGTGTATTTTCTATATTGTATACAATTGAAATATAAAGATTTAAAATCAATAATGGGCTAAGTGCCATTGTAATTCACGTTATAATCACACCAGTGGCTCCCGCACAAGGTTCTCACATCATTTGACTGGGCCTTGTAGTGTTACTTTTGTGGGTGTTGTACATAGCACTCTTTATTGGGGATGGCACATAGCTCAGATTTTCGGAACTAACTCAATTTTTTTTTGAGACAGCTTGTTGATTTCCAGTCTATATATGAAAATTAAAAAATATTTTGTTTAATATTTGTAAACTAAAGGCTAAAATACAAATACATATTGTTTATTTTTAAATGATATTTATAATATTATACTCTCAAATTTATAAATTATTCTATTATATGATGTACATTAATGATTAATGGAGGATTTTTTAAATAAATTAACAATAACAATCATTGACATTTGAAGTAATATAAAATTCAAAGTATTTTGTACAATTATTAAAAATATATAGTAGATACTTAAAAAATATACTTTGCAGTCAATACTAGTTGCTTCCATTTTTTCCTGTTATGTACAAGATTTAAATCTTCATTCCACTCTGGTCTCAGGTCCATTATGTCTCTTCTAACTACATTCAGTGACGTTTGCTTTGCCCGGTCATGAGGTCTTTTTTTATTCATGTTGTTCACAAGTATTGTTTTTGCTATACTATTTTCAATCTTCCATAAACTTAAAAATATTTAATTAAAATTGAAAGATCTATGATATAAGTTTACAGTAAAATTGTTTTTATTCTAGGAAAGTATTAAAAAATCCACGTTGTATGCCTTCTGAAATGGAAGTACCTGTAGGTATCTTTTTTTCCAATAAAGAAAACTGTTTCCATATTACAGTTGTTACATCATCTGGATTTATTAACAAGTTAGTTGTACATACTTTTTAAAGAATTTATTTTGAGTTTTAATAATTAATGTATTCATATATTTATTAAATTACATTATTTTAATTGTTTCAAGATTTATTTGTAATGATATCATGGAATTAACAAACCATGGTAATGATTTGAAATCTTTAGAAGACCTTATTACTTTAAATACCTATGATATTCATGAAAATGTAAGTTATGGTAATTAATTTTTTGAATGATATTAAATTAATTTTACTTTGTTCTTTCAGGTAAAAGCAGTTTGTGGAATGGTTGATGATATTTTAATCGCTGGTGACAGCATTTGTCTATATGAAGGAGAAAATATGAGGTCTAAAGAATTTCTTTTTCCGGACAACTGTAAAGTAAAAAAACTTGTATTTACCCATGATAAAAGGTAATTATTATCATTTTTTGTTTATGATTGATTAATAATTTTTAGATTTCGAGCGTAGCGAGGGGGCTATTGGTTTTACAATGCTATTTATTTTTTCTTCTTTTTTTTTCTAGTCTGTGGAAATGTTTTTTCCTAGTAAACTTGCTCTGAGTTTTTCATGTAGAATTTTTTCTGAAAGCTCAAATTGTCTAGATTGTACTTTTAAGAGGTCATTTTTTGATAATCGATGCCATTTTAAAAAAAATCACTTAAGTGAAAAAAAAACGTAGGAAAATGTACAATTTCATGATTTCATTATTTTATAAAGACATGGATGACGTTTTTATACCAGAAAAAATTATTTAATCAAAAAATCACAAGAAACCACTTTTGTTACCTTTTTGATTTAATTTCTTACGTTATTATTAATAAAACTGTTAAGTCACTTTTGAGCTTTTAAGGAATTTTAATTTTTGGAAGTTTTTTGCTGTAATTCTGTTATAAATACATGTAGAGACTTGAAAATTGATAATAATACTTATATTAGACTTACCTAGATGTGGTAAAATTTCCAAAATGATGGACAACTTTTTTTTTTTTAATAAATACTTCAAATTATTTATTACCAAACTGCATTCGGAATCGTCTTTGGTTGCATTGGTTGTTTACAGATATAAATGAAATAACCTTATGTAACCTATCTTCCCAACTTCACACCTACAACAGTGAATGCACCTGTCCCCAGTATCAGCTCTTTTGTTTTTAGTCTTGGATATAATTAAAAACACTATTTTATTCAAATTTGTTTTTTAATAGTAGCTCAGACCATTTTAAAATGACCCCGATCTTACTACACTTTGATTAAAATCCAATTTATACTATTTTTTTTTTCTATACTATAATTACTATATATTAATAATTTCTTATGTAACCTCATAATTCTATTGGTTATTTTAAAAGTTATTAACTTAATATCCTATATTAAATATTTTTTTTAGTTTTATCATCTGTCTCACTGATTCAAAAACTGTATTATTAATATGTGCATTTACATTCATACCAGTGAAAGAATGGAATGAAGTACCAATTTCTGATTTTACAATTATGCAAGAAATGGATACTATGAGTATTGTTTTGTTAACCGACGAAAAACAGCCTTCATTACTGCTAGTTTCAATGCCAGGTATTTAAAAGTCTGTATTAAATATATAATTATATAGATTAATATTTTTTTTAGGTTCTGCTCTCATAATGATGAGTATTTTTTTTTTTGTTTTGGAAAAAAAATTTATTTTGGGTTCTAATAATTGTATACTTTTTGAACTAAACTATACATATATTCTTTTTGTACATTAAACTTTATTGTTTATATGTATATTGTATATTATGTACTATAGTTATTTTATTCATAATAAAATGCTGCGACCATAATAGTTGCAAACAAATGATGATTTTCAAAGTTGCTATAAATATATTTATCTTTATTAAAGTCTCGTAGAAATCTAGCTATTGATGTTACACCTTGACCCTTTTTCTCTCCAATTTCAACAATACAAACAATTTTATATCTGCAATAAAAATTAATATTAATTTGCCAGATTTCACAAAATGGATTTTTAGTTTGTAAAAAAGTTCATAACTAATATTTACTAAGAATAAATAGATATTGTGTTATATGTACTACATGAATAAATCAGTTTTATACTTTGTTTTACGTGACTTATATTTTATTGAATAAACAAGTTACATTTAGGTGCCATAGTAACAATAAATAATAATAATTATAACAAAACATTATTTTTTAAATTAATTTAAAAATATAAATTTAAGTAACAATTTTACCTTTCAAAATCCATGTCACAAATATTATCTCTGATACTAAACGACATAGTTGCAGAGATTTTTTCTGCTTCATTTGGATCATATCTAGTTTCATTGTTCAAATGTTTTTCAATTTCATTTTTTATTACACTCATAACCTTGTTTTCGTTGAATGGATTTTTTGATTCCAATCTATATGTATTTTGATATTTTATGAGTTTATCTTGGGAAACTATTTCATTTTCAGTTTTATTAGTTAAAACATCATACACATCTTTTAATAATGTGTCCATGTTCTTTTATTAAAATATTCACACTGAGTTGTTATTGATTTTATATGTAGTGACTTTACTAAGTCTAAAAGTTTAATACCTAATACCAGATAAGAATTATAGCAATAATGATTTCTTATCTACATTTAAAAAATAACTAGTCTGTAGGGGTGTTTTGTAAATTGTTACTATGCATTTCATACAGAATAGTGTTAGTGAGTTGGTCACTATTGTAGGGGGGAAGTCGGGAAGATAGGATATAATACAAGGTAATTAGGTATAATTAATTTAGTTTGTATACTTTATGCTATGATAAACCATTGCAAAGGAAAAATCACTTGGTTGCTTGACTGCCCTCCACCACTCATCAGCTATTTGCTACTCAATGACCATCTACCACACCAATTGTTCGTTTTTGTTATTTTTCACTAAATTATAATTTACAACTTTCTAAAAAACAAAATAGAAATCCATTATTGTGTGAATGTTAACATGTTTTTTATAATTTTTTCCATTATTAAGAAATCACAAAGGAAAATCAAAAATTGACGTCTTCTTGCATTATTCAGACAAATTTGCTACTAAAATGAAACCTGAAGTTAATAATTTTACTTTTAAGATTTCTGGTTGAAAATTTGTTTTTAGATAGAAGAAAAAGCAGTGGCATTCATTCAAGGTGTGTAAGTTGTGTGTTAACGAATTAACGTAAATAAAATATGTAGGTGTGTTCAAATTTTATTATAAATAGAAATAGTCATTAAAATATATTCTGACGCTTCGCTGTGTGTAAGATTATACATTTCAATAAGAATATGCGACTTGTTTAAAGAATACAATCCCAAGATCCTGATCCTTTTTTGATCCTGGATCCTGGATTTTTGGGATTAAGTATTAATATAGTTAGAACATATTAACATAGATAAAACAATATATAATAACTATGAATACATATATTTTATATAATAGAATATTTTGTGAATATCAGTGAATGTATGGTTTTACCCGTTTATCTATTAGAAACATTAGGTGGTCCGATATTTCTCAGAGTTTACTTTCAAAATATTCCTTTCCATTAAAACATTTTTTTTTTGTATTAAATAATATTGAATTGTTAATATTGTATTAAATATATATATATATATATATATATATATATATATTTGTATTATAATAAAAAGAAAATTTATTTTCAAAATGTATGTATCATTTTTTTTTTAAATCTTTTTTATGTTTTTATCAATTTGAAATGTAATTCCAAGATTATCACGGGATTGGTTCCGAAAAATCCTGGGATTGTATTTTCTAAATGAGTAAAATAAGCGACATAATACATAGTTGTTGCATTGCAAGACTTTGTTTTTGTTTTTAATCACTATCTGCTATTGGTATTTGGTTTTGATAAAACATTTTCAATTTTCAGTTTGGACTTGGCAGTGGCATGCGCTATTGACCTATTATTTTTAATCTATATTATAATTAAATACTAAATAATAATTTGATATATTTTTATTTATTTTCATATGTATAATATACATAGAATTCATTTTATTTGTATGACTTTTATAAATAATTTTTTTTATACTGCAATTAAAATATAATACATATGTTTATTATTTTTTCTAATATTTTAAGATACTCATTATAATAATACCTTCAAATTGTATAACTAAAATATTTGACAGTATTTATTATTCAAATAATATATTTATTATCAATAAATAAAATATAATTTTTTTAAAAAAAAATGTTTAACGTCCAATTTAAAAAAACTAATGTATTACTAGTTTTATATACAGGTGTTGTTGTTATTACTTTTCAATGATTAAAATTGATAAAATATTTATAAATTGTTATTTTGATTGGATTTTCCAGTATTTTATAATTTTTTATTAAATATTATACATTTTTTTCAAAAATTATTTCTGCTTGTTGAAGTATATTTTGATGAAATTATACAACTTAAAAACATAAAATTATATTTTCATTTTAAATGCATAAAAATCTAGTTTCTACTTATAAATAATAAGGTTATACATACATGCTATTAAAATTAAAAAAAAAAAACATAAATTTCAATTAACTGGCTACTGAATTACACAGTTTACACAATAATCAAAATATTTAGTTAGGTGTATAAAATAATTTTCTTGACCACAATTTAATAAAGATTAGATTTTGAAAAACTATAATTTTCTACATTATTAGTTTAAAATTATTTATTAATTTCTGTTTTTATTTTTTTTTATTTTAGATTTTATTGTAACGTTAAAATATCCAACATCACCATTGACCTATCTCATTGATTATCCAAGCACATCTGATGGCCTATTATATCTAGAAGCTCACGGTGATGAAGATATAAATACATTTCATATTAAAATTATATCTGAAGTTCAACCTGACTTGCGTTTAGCTCGAATGTTAAGACGAGGCAAATATGATGAAGCAAGAAATTTTGCAGCTGTTTTCAATCTTGATCCACAAATGGTGTATAAGGAACAAGTAAAAGGACTTATGGGCAAGTTAGATATATGGCAACCTGGAACTAAAGGAATTGAAGAAATATTTGATGAAATGATTAATTACTTAGATAAAATTAAAGTAAATCACTTAAAACAAATATTCAAAAAAAAAAAAAATAATAATCTTTTATTAAAAAATACTTTTTTTTTAATTTTAGGATTATATGTTTGTTGGTAATTGTGCTCTCAATACAATTGTTCCTAATTTTACACTATATAGGAAATTGTTAAGATATGCACTTTTGAGAGTTAAGTCTTCACCACAAACACTACAAGACAAATCAATTTTCTTACTTGATCAATTGCAATCTACACTTCATAAATTTGATACATTTTGTCTTTTGTATGATGATTCTGATAGCATAACAACTTGGTCTATTGAAAATACAGAACTATGGCTTCGATTTTATAAACAAAACGAAAATCTTATATGTTTGGATCTCATACAAAAAGTATATATTACAATTCAGTAATTTTAGTTTATATTTAATTATTTAAAATTGTGTATGATGTAGCTATTCAATGTTGAAGCTAGAAAAATTGTTTAAATTTACTAGACATAACATTTTATCAAAATAACCAAGTTTAATTATATAATTTTATATTTTTATTTTTTCTAATAGAATAAGTTAAATGACGCACTAATTGTTTGGAGTCGCCATATTGCTGACATTAAAAAGTGTATTAATGAAGATTTTATAATTGAATATTTTTCAAGTATACCATTCTCTGTGGATATTGATGAATTGAAATTATGGACTATGAGTTTTGCTTCAACAACACTATTTATGTTTTATGATGAAACTGTGGATTCTATGGTTTCTTATGTTGATAGTAAAATTAGGTATGTGTAAAATGTATTATTTATACATATTGCAATTAAATTTTATTCTGAAATTCATAATTTATTGTTTTTTATTTAGATGGAATGAGTTATACTTTGAATTAGAATGGATCAATCCTAGTTTAGAAATTTGTCGTTATTTTTTGAATATCATCAATCAAATTGTTGCATCTCCTCTTTGTTTAAGTATTTCAAGACCACCAGCATCTCAAGAGAAATTAATATTATTAATCAAATACTTAACTGAATTGAAAGAATTAAATGATAATTTTGGTATTAAAATTTCTCTGGATGATTATGCGCTATCTCACGAGGACAACAATTATTTGGAATTATCATTCTTAATGTTAGATCAAATACAGTTGAATCAATTTCCAAGTTTTATTTCAATGTTTTGGTCAACCTTTACCCTTCAGCGATTCCTAAATTCTGATGATATTTTATCTGCATATATAAAAGTAAAAAATATATTTGAATTTGTTTGTATTATTTTGTATTAAATAATAATTATTTTTCTATTTATATTTTAGAATGTAGTAAGTCAAGTTGATTGTTGGTGGTCATGGGAAGAAAAAGCAATTTTGTTACTTAATTTCATATCCAATAAAGAAGTAATATTTTTACCGAAAACAAATACATTATACATAAGTATTTAAAATATTTTTTTTAGATCAAATCAGATTCAGTTTTAAGCATTTTAAAAGCTGCTAGTATACCGTGGTCAGAACATATGATCAAACTTTGTGATGAAACACTGCAAACCGATTTAAACACAACAACTCTTAAAGATATAGAAGAAGTGAAGAGTTTACTTACCAGTAAATTGATATTAAAAAGTTATAATCTTTCATTTACAAATATTACACCAAGTATAGTATGTATATTGATAATATATTCAAATGATAAATAAAATATAAATGTTAATTATAATTAATTAATTTCAGATAATTATTGCAGTTCAAAATATTTGTGCTCAAAATCGGTCATCTGTATTAGAAGACCTAGTTAAATTAATTAGTACACAGTCTGAAGCTGTTCAACAAGAAGCATATGAAATTTATCTTCAGCGTTTGATTGAATTTGGGTACTAATTTTATTTTATTTCATTCAATTCAATTCAAATTTTTGTTGTTTGTTTAGCCTTACAGATAAAGCAATTGAATCACTAACAAATTCTCAGATAATTCCTAGTTCAATGGTACAGAGAATATGTACAACAATTTGGATTACATATAATAGTTTGAGAAATCAACCTCTTTTTATTGAAGAAGCATCCAATTATTTTATAATATTAAAATGTTTAGCGAAAAGTCTTACCATTGATATTCGACCAGAGTGTCAACGTACTACAAATATTCTAATTAATATTTATTACTTAAAGGTTTGTTATACTATAAATTTGACATTCTCCAATTTATATTATTGTATTGTTTTTGTAGAATGAATTTCAAATTGAATGTGCTTTGTCTGAATACAATTATGAAGAAAAACTCTTAATCAAATGTGTTAAATTAATTCTTAAAGGTAATTTAAAATATGTTAAAATTGCATAGATTAATACATTTCAATAATTACTGATTTTTCAATGATAATTATAGATGAATATTTCAATAATAACAAGAGTACTGTTATACAAGCTAAATTATCAAGATTATCAAATTTATTATTTGAATCTTTTGAAAATGTTATAATTCAATTTGTAAAAGAATCAGCTTTGCAGAACAATTATAAAAACTTATGTATATATGGTCAATTTATAAATACATTTGAAATTATTAGTCCTCAGCATGCAATTAAATTGCTAGGCCTAGGAGAACTTTTGGTATCTAGATATGATCCAATTTCCCAAGCTGAATTTAAAATACATCTGTGGACACTTATTCGACACATTTCACAATTAGCCACTATTAATATTCAATCAAGTAATCTTATTATTGTTTTTTTATAATACTTATTTTATATTTGATAATTAATATGTATTATTAATAATGGTTTTTAATTTAGATTTGTTAACAAGGGCTGTGGAATTGAGACAGTGGGTCGAACCATTTTACTTGACATGTGAAGGTGTTATGAATAATGATACTATAGATCTTGGATTAGCTTATTCTTGGAGGAATGCAATTATTGACAAAAATTCTGTACACACAGAGCTTTATAGACAATTTGAACTTTATAGTTCATTCTTAAGTAATATTTAATAGTAGTACATAGTTACTTACAAATATTATTATGCTAATAAAACATCTTAAATATAATTTTTATCATTCTAGATTTATATAATTCTGAATCTTCACTACATTGCTATAAAAAAATGGAAATTAAAGATTCATTTGAAAATACAGTAATTATAACTAAATATTTTTTTTTTTAATATATCTAATAAAAATTTACATATTGAAAATATTTTAGACATCACCAGATACAATAATGTCTGCATTAGAATATTTTCAAGGTCAGAATCTTATAGGTCTTCATATAACTGTAACACAAGTCATGTGTTTGTACCGTACTATTCTTCAAAATCAACAAACATTGGTAAATTATTAAGAAAACAAAACTATATTATAATAATTAAGAGTTTAATAATAATATGCTTGTATATTTCAGGAACTTGAATTAACTAACAAAGGAAATGATCTGATAAGAAATAATGTAAGACAAATATTAAAAAGTGTCATATATTCTCGAAATGTAGACATGGATCTAGGTTTAGGCCTTTTAAATACACTCAAGCCATATGATGCTGTAAATTGGCTGGAAGTGGCTCTTAATAAGTATGCATTAATACTATTGATCATATAATTTCAATTTTTTTTTTTTTTTTTTTGATTTCAAATAATATTTTTTTTTAAATTCATAGTGTGGGAATGAACTATCAAAAATTAACAAATATCACTGATTTGGGATTAGTTTATGTAAGATTAAATCATGATACTGCTGGTAGTTTATTTGAAACTCTTCAATCTACTAAAAATAAATGTATTTGGGGTAAAAAACTTATGAAGTATGGATTTGCCTTTAAAGGTATTCAAATTAAATTTGATATAATATAGTAAATAGTTCATAGAAACATAATTGTATTAATAATATGATTATTGTGATGATATTATATGATATTACTATGCATTTAATTGTACATTTTTTAAATTTCAGATGCGTTTTATAGTTCTGAATTAGATCAACGACATCTATTACAGAAAATAATAAGAGCTCCTGATATTACATTAAATGTTTTAGTAGACTATTGCAAAGATACAAATTTTGATTTGCAACAAACTATTAAATTATTTTTAGAAAGTTGCTTAACTCAGTGGGAACCATATACACCCGATGAAAAAGAAGAAAAAACATTTGGTAAATATATTATAGAAATTAATTTGATACACAGTACATACAATTAATAAAAATAATAAAATCAAATACTTACCTAGTTTTTTTTTATAATTTTAGATTGGATAGTTAAAATAATTGAAGCTAAAGATACTCTACTCAAGAAATGTGAAGACATTTTTAATATTATCACAGATACAACTGATATATTAGATTATCTTTGGAATTATGTTTGGGATCAAGTAAAACAACTTCTAATTTTGTCCTTTTTTTTTCATTTTTAATAAATTATATTCGACCAGTAATAATTTGTTAAGTAATAGTCAATTCCCACCTAATGTTATATAGTATAAACTATATTATTATATAATATAATATACCCATAATACTACATTGTGTAAAAATAATCCACTTAGAAATATTCAAAATATTTAGCTATGGAATAAATTGTATATGTTGCATTCACTTGATAAAATTATGTATAATAACATGACATTTTTTTTTTTTTTTAAATTTATAATAAACACTAAATATTTTATTTCATAAAGAGGGTAGTAATTTGATTAAAAAAAAAAATCATAACACAATATCAAATTTTAGTATCTATTTCATAAATATATATCCACTTCAAAGCCATTTTTAAATATTCACTAAACGGAAATAAATGATTTTCGTTCATGAACTGGATAACTTTTCATGAAATGCACAATTTCATCAAATGAATGCAACGTATACATTTATAATGTGTATATATGTTTTAAATGTAATATTTTTGTAAATTTAGGTGAATATTTACAATTATGAAGTTTTTTTGGTTATTGTGAGTTTAATTGAAAAATATGAAACAAATTCTGGTTTAAAATTTAATGTTCAAAAAGAGATTTTGTTATTCTTAATACAATACAAAAGAATTAGTGTACCTGAAGAACACGAACAAGAAATATGGTTTGCCATGTTTCAAGAATCACCATCATTACCTCCTATTTCTAAATACCGATTACCATATGTTCCACTAACAAATAAAAAACGAAAATTTGGACAACGTGAATTGCATGTTTGGAAAATTATAAAACCAGAATTGACATTTTCTACATATAATAAATGGTTTTCAATAATTGAAGCTATTGGAATGGATAAGGATACGTTGTGTATTTTTACTGTAAAAAATATGGTAAGAATAACATAATAAAAAATAAATAATGAATTACTAAATTTTTAATGTTTTAGATTAATGAGGTTGCCATCAAGAATAAAAACACTACAGAATGGTATTTACATATGCGCTTAGAATCGTTATTAAAGGATATTCAAATTG
The DNA here is from genome assembly GCA_902439185.1 of Cinara cedri. NCBI lineage: Eukaryota > Metazoa > Arthropoda > Insecta > Hemiptera > Aphididae > Cinara > Cinara cedri. The sequence goes on from CABPRJ010000017.1 coordinate 680,003, forward strand.
TATTAAGTAATGTGAAAAACTTAGAAGTGGTTGCTGCCTCACTTTATTTTGTTGTTAATAGTTTACCTCTAGGTATTGATTATATTTATAATTAAATGATAATATAAATGTAAAATTATTTTATGTAACATGTAAATTATTTTTAGGTGCTGATCAATTGGCAGCAGCTAAAATTTGTCATTCTCAAGCTCAAGAATGGGTTAAATTAGAAAATTCAGAAAACGCCAAGTCTGGTATTACAAAAGTATGGAATTCAAATAATATAAGTAAATAATCCAAACAAAAAATTACTGTTTTTTTTTTAATTTAAGGTTATTACAAAATATGTCTTGACAACAACTAAACATATATTACACATGTATGGATTTGGCAAACCAAATTATTTACAATTAGCATTGCAACCAAATGAATTAATCCGAGAACTTTATAATGATCCCATAATATTAAAAAGACACACGGGTGAAATCAAATCATTTCCTGGTAAACCTTAGTATTATTAATATTGAGTCTATCAAGTATTATTGTACTTAGGTATAATTTATTGATTTTTATAAATATTGTATAATGCATTTTGTAGATATTAATGGGGCAGTAGACGCAATAGTAGAGGTCCATGGTAAAGGAGGCTTAGCACTTAAAGTAGACCTTCTAAAAGAATGGTTACAACCTTCGTCATTAGGATCACTTAGTTCTCCTAATAAAAGTTCAATAATGTCAATAACCAGTTCATTTTATGGAATTCAAGAAAATCCAACAATCAGTGAAGGTGTTTTAAGGTAAACATTATTTAAATTTTAATTAAGCTGTAAAATAATAATTAATTTAAACAAAGTATTAATCATAACATTATGTTTAGGGCGTGCTACATATTAGAAAATGATACACCTGCATATAATTTACATAATTTCCTTATTTGTCAAGCTTACAATGAGGATGACAGTGATTCTATGTGTCCAACAAGTGTGCGACTAAAAGCATTGCAATGTTTGTGTTTAGCTAAAACTAAAAATATAGAAGAAATTACATGTCGTACAAAAGAAATGATGAAGTAAGGAAAATGTATTTTTATTTAATATTTTATTACAATTGGTTTGTTGTATACTATTAGAAACAATTTGGTTGAATTATCAATAATTACTGAATTGGAAACTCTTGGAATCGATTTTTCTCCAGTCAAATATCGTGGATGTGATAAATCTAAATTAGTCCAATCATTGTTGTCAAGAAGATCGCTGAGTGCAACTAAATTAGCTTCACATTTATTTGTTCTATATTCAGATGCTATGAATCCCTCTGCTTGGGATAAACTACTAACTGGACTAATTAGTTTTACAATAATTAATGAATTAGAAAAAGTACTTATCCATTTGATGGATAAATGGCATCAATTGACATTTGAAATAGTAGAAAAAGCATGGAATGTTTTAATTAACTCATCTTTTAATAGTGGTATATTTTAACATTTTTCAGTATTAATAATAATATAGGATTATGTTCTACAGTTAATTTTTTTTTCAGCTAAAGATTCTTATGAAGTTATACGTTGTGTTAAATTAGTGTTCAGTTGTCCAGTCATAGCTAGTGTCGATCTGAAACAAATTATCAAACACTGTGAACAATACCAACTTGATCATTATGTGGAAAAATTAAAACACTTAAGTTAAGATTTTTTTTTATTTAAATTTTTGAGAATTTATATCTATACATTAAAAAAATAATATTTTTAAAACAATTTTTTTATAATTTATTCAAAACTTTATCCAATTTTTATATTTTTTCAATAAAATCTTTATAACTAAAAATATAATATATACAAATTATGATAATACATATTTATATTATTGTTCAACAATTTTTTTCAATTCTGCTTCTCTTCGCTCCTGAAAAATTTTCTTGAGATCTGCTATTTTTTGTTGGGCTTCTGGTTTTTCAGGTGGAAACATCTCTCTTTTAAATTGTATAACTTTTTCTTCATAATTTTCGGGCAAATTAAAATAATGAAACAACAAGACAGGAAAAGTCATGTAAATACCCATTCGGAAAACCTCTAATTGCCATTTACCCATATCTAAATTAAAAATAAACACTCATTTATCAAATGTTATTATTTTTATTATCATACATATACAAATATATTTATATAAAATATGTATGCATAAATATGAATTTGATGATTTACCTACATAATAGTAGTGCACAGAAGTTTAAATAATCCAGGAATAAAAGTTGTATTTATTTTTAAAATCTATAAAAAATGTTTATATTTAAATTAAATATTTTATTTCATTAAATTTTTAAGAAAAACAAATTTTATATTGTAATTTGTTGGGTAATCTCTCAGTTGTATTTAGCAAATACTTTCATATAAGTAAATAAAAATTAATTTTATTTATTTTTAATTTTACATACCTTAAATTAAAGCAAACTTTTGCTTCTTTAAATATTACTATAATAACAATTTTATTTTATTGTATTTTTATTTAAATTTGTTTCCTAGTTTTTTACATTTTGCAAATTTTACATATAAAATATAAAAATATGAGTATAGCGTGTTGTTTGAAATGGATATATAGTCATAGAAAAATATGGCATTTAAAGAAACTATAAAAAAAATTAAAACTTGAATGGTTTGAACAACCAATATACTAAAACCACTCTACATAAAGATATTTTTTACTATAGCATGTTGTGGTCAAACAATCAATAGACTTTATAATTAAGAATATGAAAATGTTTTTGTTATAGGTATTTAAAAATAATGTAATAAATAATAATAATAAAAACAACAATTAAAATCAATTAGGAGGATTTAAAAGAAAATTAATCATGACAGAAAAAATTGAAATTTGAAGAAAGCTTAATGTACCAAAGACATAATTTAAATAAATCACCAAAAGAAATAATTAGTTTTATGATACTAGCACAGATTAAACGAAAACAAGCTTTTATTTATTATTTAATTGAGTATTACAGAATTATTTTGTTATTGTCTTACCTAAATTATTTATAGTATGTTAAGCGTTCACAATAAAAATTTGGATACACAGAAGAGAAATGAAGTAGGTGTAGGTAGCAATAAATTGTGTAGTTTTGCAGTAAATTAACAAAATATAAAAAATTATTGTTATCTTTTATCTCTGTTTTTTTTTTATCAATAATTGATAAACAACTTGATAAATACCAAAAAATAAATTACGAAATAAGGAATCATTGGCCTGGTTGCTTGTCGAACAAGTCGCTGTAGTGGATTTTGGCTGAAACGTTTTCAAAGGATTAATTTGTACAATCATTTACAATGCTATTCATGATTCAAATATCAAATAAATATACAAAACACAAATTTAAATTTCGCACTAATAATCTATGATTATTATTGCAACACGGTTATACCACTAAAATTGTACTGGACAGTGGAATTCACCTATTTATCGCTACATCTATGGTTAAAATGTATAATTTAATTCATTTTTTTTTGTCATTAAAAAAAATGAATCACAAATTCATAAAAAAATTACCAAAAATCTAATCAAAAATCCTACATTATGATAACAAGGAATAAAAAATTATAATGATTATATGACATTCACTATCTTACTATCATTATATACCATGATGATCACGATTATGGATACCATGAAGATTATTGTAGAATATTCTGGGCTTTATGATAGATACCACAGCTATATAGATAGATGATATCATGGCCGTGATATATACAAGGTGGATTATATCCCATAGTCATATTAATATTTCTTATAATAATCATTTTTAAATAATATGTCTATTATATACCCACCTTAATACTATAAAAGTATAATAATAAAGTCATAATATTTATGTATATATTATCTATGGTTGATGATTTTTATTTTGCGATAAATAAAATGCAGATAATAGGTGTAACCAACATAGTCTTTAATTTAAACAAATTGTTAATAAATGAAAAAAGAAATTACATATTTAATTTGTTTACTTATATTGATATAATTCAACATAACTAGTAAATGTTACAAATAATAATGTCTTCGTTTGAAGACACACAATTTTGGTAAATATTGTTGGTCACACTCTTATTATAGTAAAGTGACATCAACATAACCTTAAATTAATAAATCGCTTCTTTTGATCTTCGAATGGCACAAGTTTCTTTTCTGTATTCACTAATCGCTATTAGTTAGCTTTAAATTTAAGTATAATATTAATTTCAAGTTTTGAATATCTATTGTAAGTAATTGAATTATATTAAATCAAATTTAATTTAAATTAATTAAAATTAACAGCTAATAAAAATTAATATGATAATTTCATAATTTTATATTATATATTTACACTATCAGCCATGTGGCGATTTTGCTATTTTATTGTTTAATAAATTAATATATTTAATATTAAATATATGGGAATTATGAATTTTTATTTCTTTAGAACAACATGGCTCCAAGGAAAGGGAAAGTTCAAAAAGAAGAACCAGTAGTTCAATTAGGACCCCAAATTCAAGAGGGTGAATTAGTTTATGGCGTAGCTCACATTTTCGCTAGCTTCAACGATACATTTGTTCATGTAACAGATTTGTCAGGAAGGTAACTTTGTTTATCAATATATTTCAGTTAAAACATTTGACTATTTCTAACACAATGTTTGATAAGTATTTTATATTTAATTATATACCTATAGGTAACTTCTGTTTACACTGCAACTTCACATAATTTTATTATTATTTCTTATTATTTGAAACAAATAATTTTTGTCTGGTGATTTAGTATAATATTAAATACTTATTTAAAAACAAAATTGTAAATTATGGACATTTTACAAAGTAACTTAAGTGTAATATAACATATATTTTTTAAATTAAAAACCTAATACAATAATTTTTTAAAAAATGTATGTTTATTTTACTGAATGTATGTTTACCTAATGTTATATCTTTTAAGTTGGAATATTTTTCAATATTTATTTTTATGTTTTTTCAGGGAAACCATTGCTAGAGTAACTGGTGGCATGAAAGTAAAAGCTGACAGAGATGAAGCTTCTCCTTATGCTGCTATGTTGGCTGCTCAAGTACGTTTAAACATGTTTCTTTAATTTCCTGACTATTTGGTGAGACTATTCTTTACTCTATATTGATGTTGATTTTGTTTTATCAACAAAATCTACAGAAATACAAAGAATAATCTCACCTAATAGTCAGAAAATGATAATAGGAATTGAAAATGTTAAAGTACCGATACTATTTAAATTTTAAATTAAATTTTTGGTGTTCTTAATATACTGTCATCCCTATTTTTATAGTAAAAATTACTTAAGAAGACTACACAGAACTCGTATAATTTTGGTTTTAGAGTAAAAACACTTATTATAATATCAAGAGAGAAAAATACTCTCAAGATCAAGAAGTTGCATTATAATTGAATATAATAGTCAATTTACTACTTTTAAAATAATTTGTTTTCAAAAAAACGCAACGTCTTGATTTCTGATATATTGTTCTACATTAATTTCATAATATGTACTTTTACTCTAAAACCAAAACTAATTAGGTTCTGTGTAATTATGTTTTTACTATCATGTGTTTGTAAGACTGAAACAACAAATGCATGTGTATACCATCCTCTTAAGCAATCATTATATAATGTTTTGGGAGTTTTTTTTATGGAACAATTTTCAGAATTATGTGTACCAACTTATACAATCATAATATCAAAATCGTAGAATTTTTTACTTATATTTTAGTATGCCAGGTATTCATTTATATTTTTTTTATTTCAGGATGTTGCTGAAAAATGTAAACTTTTGGGAATTACAGCCTTACATATTAAATTGAGGGCTACAGGTGGAAATAAGACGAAAACTCCTGGACCAGGAGCACAATCTGCATTGCGTGCATTAGCACGTTCAAGTATGAAAATTGGCAGAATTGAAGATGTAACACCAATTCCTTCAGATTCTACGCGTAGGAAGGGTGGTCGTAGAGGTAGACGTTTGTAGTTTACTAATTTTTGTTTGTATTACATCTGGTGTATTTCCACAAATATAAAATTGGATTTCTCTTTATACACTTGCCTTATTTATTATTTAAAAGTATTCAATTTTAAAAATTTTTATTCAAATTATTCTACACAATGGATGCTTAGAAATGTTTATAATACATTTTACTGAATACAGCTTTAGTTTATGGTTATATTTTAAAATATAATAACACTAACTGAAGTTTATGTGACATCAAAGTTAATTTGTTGTTTTTTATATCCATTAGTTAGACAATATGTTGTTTATCATTGTATAATTGGGAATTATTTTCTAGGTATTCTAAATAATTTTCATACCTATAAGTATTATATTAAATAAAATTTGAGAAATGCTTTGTGTGATTAAATTGGTTACAATTTTTTGTAGAGTATTTATTAATCTAAACTGGCAAAATATTTGTTGGTTTGATGCAAAAATAACCACCAGTTAATTCTAACACACTTAACGGCACTTGTAGGAATATTAATATTTATATTAATAATAAATGTAATTAGCAGGTTTCGTATTTTATAGCACTGCATATATTTGAAATATGCTTTATAATATGGGCTAATAAATCTTAAAATAACAACTATAATATATCTTAAAAATGTTAAAATAAGCTATAGTATACCATAAAAACATGAAAAATGTATTTTTTTTTTCATTGTGAACTAGCAATTACCTCTGAGGATTTCAAGTGAATTTTATATCTGTTTTTTCTTATCTTTATAGAATCGTTATATGGTAATTTATTACCCTTCCCTACTCCTCTGGTTTAAACTTTAAAATTATAACTCAAAAGGTAAATCTGGTATTAGTGTCATGCATATCAAAATTTCTAAAAAAATATTCTTTATTCAAATCTGTTCAAAAGGGGGGGGGGGTTCCTGTTTTAAAATCAAAAGTTTGCACTTATTTAAGTTATGTAAAGTAGAGTTTAATAATTAAAAATAATTTTAAAAAAAAAACTTAAATGATCCCATAAAGATTAGAAAAAATAGATATAAAATTTACTTGAAATCCTCAGAGGTAATTGCTAGTTCACGATGAAAAATATAAATATATATTTTATTATGCAAATAAGGAAAAAATAGCAATATACAATTTATATTTGGAGTTCCCAGCGCCTAAAACAAATGTAAAGCTGACTGCTATTTTTACCTTTATCCTATAACAATTAACTAATACTATATGATCCAGGCCTTTCTAATAAGTTTTAATATTAAGTTAATTCAATTGGTTTTTAATAAATTCATAATTATGAATTTTATTTCCAGATTAAAAATTTAAAAAATTGAATTTTTAGTTGATTCCTATTATATAATGCTTATTTTTGGCAATTAATTATTTATCTCGAAGAATGAATCTATGAAAATAATTAACTGGGTCCTCTGAAATCTTAGAATTATAGATTTATGTAAGTTATAAGATCACTAAAACTAAATTATGCTTTTATTGTTGTATTAAGTAATTAGTAACAAAATTGTTACTTGTTTAAAAAAATGTAAGGCTCGGGACTTTATTATGCACTTAAAATCTACAAAAAATAACCCTTTAAAACATAATTACAAAACAAATAGTAGTATTTTTTTAAGTCCTTTAACAACTCATACCTTATAAAATACAATTTCTGAACACTACAAAAAGTTTTTAAATAAAATTGTAGGTATTCTAAAAAAAATTGTGTTAATCATTTGTAGTGTTAGAAAATTACATTTAATGTTTAAAGTTGTTATGGTCATAGGGGGGGGGGGGGTTAGAATTTTAAACTACTAGATCCTTGTGTCATTTTAATTTTAAAAAATATTAGGATTCTTTTGATGTTTTTAAGTGCTTTTTTAATGAATTTTAAGTATATAAAATCCCAATCCCTAGTAATAAGTAAAAACCATAGAAATTAGGCCTCATAAAGAGTTTAAAATTAAATTTTATTATTTTTCAAAAATAACTTGTTCAAGAGGCCAATACTGCTATTAGGATGCATGAAATATTGTTTCTTTAATAATTTAATTACAGTTCACAAGTATTATTATATCTATCAATGTAGTGCCTTAGCCATGAGAGCACGCACTCCCGCCTACAAAATCTTTTTTTTTAATGCTTTAGTACAGTTTACATAAATTTATTATTTGTGGTATTATTATAAGTATTATACATTTTTTCATATTAATATGTATACTATTATATTCTCTTAAACTTCTTCTCAAACTTAGTTTTAACTTATCATTGCAAATTTAAGGGGGTATAAATAATAAGTTATAAGAGAGTAATAAAATAACAGGTGATCAGTATTCTAGTTTAACAAAAACAAACAAAAAATTAAATGCCCTCCCTAAAACAATGTTTTGGTTACTGAATATTAGGTTAATATTAGTTGGAGAAACTACTAGTATTTATTTTAGAAGTTCGTTATATTGTAGAAACAATGAGGTAAGTTTTATTATTTTTCCTAAGATTTATAAATTATATGCAAAAGTTTATATACCTATACAATTTAAAAATAATGATTATTTTATTTTAATTATCTTTACAACTATCAACAATTCTCTAAGTATTCGTCTAATTTATATGTGCTTACTTTGCAACTAAAATAATTATGTTTATTTAATAAGGTAATGACAATAACCAATTAGTTAGCTATTTAATTATTTGTTAGCCTGCTTACAAATATAATTATCTAATGTTCATATTATTTATGCTGAATATGTTTTAGATTAGACTAACACATAAACAGTAGGTGTGTTTCGCTGGCCACGAGTTAATTACTGTAATGTGGTTCCTCTTTCTAGTAAACAGTTAAACACATTTTGTACTTGTGTATTTCGAGTTAACAGTTGTAGTTACACATACAATGGAAAATACTTATCATTTCATTAATTGGCTGTCAAAAAAATTTGATTGCAAAGTTCCAGTGAAATTTTTAGGAAATCAGATTGATTGTAAAACTTTTCTTGGGTCATACGACTTACACTCATATGGTAGAATTTCCATTATGGGAATCATATACTGTACTTTATGATCCATTCTTTGACATTAGTTTTAGCACAAAAATTCTCATTCCGAATTATTTAACTAGATATTATATTTAAATTTTTCAGGTGACATAAATTGTATCATTACCATAATATTGTTATTAATATACATAACGCTCATGATTAAAGAAATCTTTAAATTGTGGTTACATCTTAGACCCATCATACAAATGTACTAAAATAGTAAATGTAAAAATACAAATATTTCAATAACCAAATTAATATAAGATTAGTTTTCCAAGAGGCGCGGGTACAGTTATTTCTGTATGAATGATGAATCTGATGAATGATAAATCCCCTCAGTTTTCCGCACCTCCGGGAATATCGCCTCACCTACAATATTGTTATAGGCACGGTCTTCCAAGATCGTGGTTATAGGAGTGGCTTATCCATTTCTTTATGATCCGTGTTCAGAATTGTCTACTAACCAGCTGAATATATGACTACAATAGCCAAAACACCAATGTGTTATTAAAAATTAGTATCCAGTTTGTATGTTAATAATTGTAACCTTGAATGATAGTTGACGATGACGATCGTACGGAACACGGGTACCTACACTTATTCCACTTGTACCTAGATGTAATATACTAATTAGTATATTATATACGTCGTATAACGATGACACTCGACGTTCATTTACATTAATGTAGGTATATGATTATTGACATCATCAAGATCAATATGTGTACTTGTAGTATATTTTAGGTTTTCTGTCACCATTTATTTATTGATAAAATATAGTTGATAGTCTTGATACTCGAGCCAGCTTTATCTAGGTTTTTATTATCGTGAATTTGGAAATTGTATTTTTAAATTTTTTCATTGTACCATTGATGTTTTTGACGGCGAGTGGGATAATCTGTGTAAAATGTAAAAAAATTGACTTCTATCAACTGTTTACGTCAACTAATAAAGGACTTAATATAAAATTAATATCTCAACATTTATTTGGTTTTTGGTAATTTATTATTTACTATCTTTGCATTATTTAAACACTATTTAAACGTATAAAAGTAAACAGATATTTTGTCATAAAGCCGTAGAAGCTACTAACTATTCTAATATGTTATCTCTATTTTACGATTAGGTATATTATTACTGTAAATTGCATTTATATTATTTATTGAACGTACATAATTTTTTTTTTTATAAATGAAAATTGATATCCTCATCCATAGAGACAGAAGAGTAAAACATAATAAAAATACGAATACTAGATAGTACTATCTGGTGCTGGCATATCTATTTTATCATGAAATAAATATAAACAATAAACATGCATAGACACTGAGATATGGCATATTATTAGTATGTATTTGAGCCATTTGAGGTTATGTACGTTTCAGTTTCCAAGTTTGTGCAGTTGCAGCTGAACGCACCCTACATCCATTATTTTGTCCTTGACGTAAAAAAAAATACCTACTGTTGTTGTTCTACTGCCTTCTTTTCCGCTCAGTGCGATGGATGTTAATGTTATGTCAAACGAAAGCTATTTTTTTTTCTCGAAAGTTCAACAATTTCGTGATTTTTTTTAACATTGACCGGAATATTTATCCTCGTTGAGTGACATATAAACTTAATTATACGATCGTAGTGTATCCACGAACAAATGTGCACGACGATAAACCTGTTATCATTTCACGACAAACCTAAGTTATCGGTAAGTCTAGTCTGTAATATTGTTTTCGTATAGTTACTTAGCTATTTTTAAAACATTTGTATTAATTTACTACATGGTCAGCGGCCAGTAACACTAACATTTTATTATTGAGTTGTTTTAACTCCAGTGATAAAGTATTTCGAGTATTTAAGTGGGCCTAGTAAATATTCAAAATACCGATAAACCAGCTGATCAGTAGTCATGAAGTCACTGGCTACAATTGTGAGCTAATGAAAGTTTTTTTTTGAAAGACGATGCTTTTGTTGTGTATTTTTTGAAATATTGTATACCTTTTAAGCTGTTGTACTGTCAATAAAGTTGGGGATAATATAATTATCCCATTTATTATATTTAATGGTATGTATGCTTGGGGAATAGAAATTAAAAATATCTAAGTATAGAGAGCAATAAAATCTAGGTAGGTACCTACTACCTAGATACTTGCCATGAATAATTTATTAATTTCACTTGAGTTTTCCGCAACAAGTTCTCTCACTAGTTTAGTATATAAACATAAATAAATTATATACTTGTATTAATTTATAAAACCAGCTATTAGCATAAAGTAGGTAGGTACATTTTAAAATTTCACTTTTTTGTACAATCCCTGTATAATTTTGTCTAAATTAATTTTTGATAAACTATAACTCAATAAAAAATAAAGATTAATAATAGTACCTATTAATCTATTTGAAAAATATTAAATTAATATTGCCTACCTACCTATATGATAAACTATATTATACATTTTTATTTCACACATAGTATGTATGACATTTTAATTAGATACTTAGATATATTTTATTTTTGGAGAGATAAATTACTAACCAAATTAAAAATAGTTAAATACCTACAGTTTAATTATTTGAATTTATATTTTTTTTTTTATAGGAAAGTAAAAATAATCCTTTATAATATTATGATGTACCTACGTACTATACATTTTTTATTGAAAATACTAAAATAATAATTATTTCAAACAACAGTTGTATTTGTTGTTAAGTTTTTATATATACCTATTGGTATTGGTATTTGGAATAAAAATCTCCAACCCATTTTTTTTTTTTTTTTTTTTGGATCTTATTTAAAACTTGTTTAAAACAGCTAACCTAAGAGTTACGCAGTTCAGTGGATAATTATTAACTTAGATATGAATATTATTGTTATGCTTAGTATCTGAATTAATATAATGGTCGTTTAAGTGTCATAAGTTATAATTAAAATTAAATTGAGCACTACCTACTATCTAGTTAAAAATATGGTTTTGTTATGTAGGTAGTTAAGATAGATAATAATGGATTTTTTTTTTTTTACAGGACATCAATCGTTTAAATGTGTTACATAAAAAAAGAAGTGTAGCATTTAAAGAAAAAGTACTGTAGATACAGTTTCTTACAAAATTCCCATCAATTAAAATGGCTGCTGGATCTCCACAGGATTTAGATGGATTTTTACCTTTATTATCAACTTCTGATATACGAATGAAAGTTACCGTTGGTGGTAAACTATTTACTTATTTAGAAGAACCATGTAACTCTGTAGAATGTTCTGACATTGGGATGTTTATTGATGGCATTGTTCAATGGTTATCAAATAGTAATCCTAAAGTTACTCAATATGGAATTGAAATAATTACACAACTGATAACTAGAATGAGAACAGATTTTAGACCGTATATTTCTACTGTATTACCTTTAGCTGTAGATCGACTTGGTGATAGTAAAGAATCAATAAAAGTGAAGGCACTTTTTCTTATTATGAAATTAATGGAATGTGATACAATTAGCCCTCAAGCATTATTTGACAAAATATCGGCAAATGCGTTTTATCATAAAAATAGTAATGTTAAAGAAGGAGCTATGAAATTATTGTTGTCAACTGTTGAAGAATTTGGTACAAATTGTATTACCATATCAAAAATTGTACCTATGATTGTAAAACTTTTAAGTGACCCAAATGTTCAAGTAAGACATAAAGCATTCGAAACACTTATTGATTTATATAAACATGTAGGGGAAAAGTTACGTGTTGATATACAAAAAAAGTATACAATTCCTCAAGGCAAAATGACAGACTTAATGAATAAATTTGACGAAGCTAAAGCAGCTGGTGATTTATTACCAACAGCTTTTGTTGGTCTTAGTTTAGCTGATGATGATGAGACTGATCGTGCTTGTATGTCAGCACCTAGACGCATTCCTGGTAGTGTTAAAAGGCCAGGTTCATTTCATCCTCCAAATACTGCAACCCCATTACAACGAAGTGGTTCTGTACGAAAACCTTGTTCAGCTTCATCCACTTCTTCTCATGCAGGTGCTGTTGATGAAGATACATTTATTCGATCCTTTGAAGATGTTCCTACAATCCAGATTTTTAGTGTACGGGATTTAGATGACACTATGAAAAAATTACATGAATCCATTCAAGATGGAAACGAACAATGGAATAAAAGAGTTGAATCATTGAAGAGGGTCAGATCACTTGTATTAACTGGAGCAACAAAATATGAAGAGTTTTTTAATAATTTGAGGTATTTAGAACATTCCTTTCAAACGTCTGTCAAAGACTTGCGATCTCAGGTTGTTAGAGAAACATGTATTACTATAGCATTTTTATCTCAGCGTTTGGGTATTAAATTTAATCACTTTGCAGAGTCTATTTTTAGCAATTTAATTGACCTCATACCAAATTCAGCCAAAGTAACTGCTTCTTCAGGATTAGTTGCTATTAGATTTATTTTAGAACATACTCATGCTCCTCGAATAATTCCTATTCTTGCAACTAGTCTAGGATCAAAATCAAAAGATATCCGCCGTGCTTGTTGTGAATTCTTTGATCAAATTCTACGGACATGGCCAGTTCAAGCATTGGAAAGACATATAACAATACTTCAGGATTCCATTAAAAAAGGTATAGCAGATGCCGATTCAGATGCTCGAGTTTTGTCACGAAAAGCTTATTGGGGATTTTGTGAAAATTTTCCTGACCAAGGTGAAATATTATTAAATAAGCTGGAACCTGCATATCGTAAAGTATTACTTACGAATACTGGATCAAGTTCGTGTTTACCAAAGTCTGTAATGGCAGAAAGTGCAAAATTACCTTCACGTCGACCAGTTACCCCACAAAGTAGTATTTCAATGAGATCGAGTAGCGCCATCGATTTGCAAGCTGCTCAAAGAGCTAAAGCTCGTGCTCAATATGCAGCTCTTGCTAGACAAAAAGTTAATCCTATGGTTTCCCCACAATCTGTTTCTAAGAAACCCAATGAAGATATGCACCAAGTTGATAGAATTGGAAGGTCAAGAGGTCGAGTATCGATATCACAACCAACTAGTCGTTCAGGATCACCGTCTTCAAGATTTACATTTGGTCAACCAAAATCTAGAAGAGGTAGTTCTGGTATACCTAGATCTCAAGATACTAGCAGGGAAGCTAGCCCTAATAGGTATAGTTCCCTTGGATCACATTCAAGTAGTAGACGTCCACCTATTTTGCCAACATCTAGACCAATAATGGCACAGAAAATATTAATGCAAAGTCGAGAAGCTGAATCTGCTTTGGCTGATGCACTAGGTAGTACTACTAGTCATAAATCTCCAAGAAAGATATTGGGAAGGTCATTGGATGATCATAGTGATGAGAGTGAGACATCTAGTATTTGTTCTGAGCGATCATTTGATTCCCATAAGCGGCCATCAGATTCATATTATTGGAATGGTTCACAACATCGCTTACATAAAGAAATTTGGGAGAACTCTAGTTTAGACATTGAAGATATAATATTAAACTGTGAAAGTTCAAACTGGAATAACCGTAAGGAAGGCTTAGTCAGTTTACAAAGATATTTGCAACAAGGACATATTATTAATGAAGTATTATTAAGAAGATTAACAGATGTGTTTACTAAAATGTTTATGGATTCGCAAACTAAAGTCATAAGTCTTTTTTTGGATGCTCTTAATGAGCTAATTGTTACTCATAGTCAACACTTAGAACATTGGCTGTATATTCTTTTAGCTAAGTTATTCAACAAAGGAGGTTCTGATATACTTGGTTCTGTGCATTCAAAAATATTAAAAACAATGGAGATAGTAAGATTGTCATTTCCTTGTGATTCTCAGCTTACTGCTGTATTTAAATTTCTCACAGATCCTACACAAACACCTAATGCTAAAATGAAAATATTTGCCATGAGTTATATATCAAAATTAGCTGTTACTACAGATCCGGGGTCTGCATTTCCTTCTTCTTTAGATGGTAAAAAAGATTATGCGACTTTAGCATTAACAAAAATGATTGGATGGACTATGGGTAATAACATAAAACAAGGTCCCGAATTAAGACGTGCCGCTCAGGAAGCTATACTAGCTCTTTATAGTTTAAATGCATCTCAAATCACATTGAGGTTGTCTCAGTTACCAGAAGAGTATCAAGAAGCAGTTTCTGGTCTCATTAAAAATAGAGTGAGAAGAAATAGTGTTGATCAATTAATGTCTCCAAAATATAACCGACAGTCACCTACAAATCTTGCTTCACCACCATTACAACCTGATTCTACTGATGCTTTCAATTCAGAAGAGATATATAAGTCATTAAAACAAACTACTGCTGAAATACAAAAGTATAGTTTAGAATGCCATTATACTGGAGAGAGAGATGCTACTTCCTATGATTCCGGAATTAGTCAAATGTCTGCACGAACTGAAACAGATAATCATAATTTTAATGGTTATAAAAATGGTCATACTACTGCAGATGGAATAATAAAAATAGTTGATGAATTAGATAAGGATACTTTACAGCTTGATGATAAACAATCAAATTTAAATCGTCTGAAAGAATTAATTAGAGATGGGCCTTCTGATGTTCTTATAAAAAATTTCAAAAAAATTATCAAAGTAATTTTAAAATTATTAATGGATAGTGTATCAAATGTGCGAGAACAAGCTATAATTGTAATTACATTTCTGGTTCAAAAACCAGAAATGATTTCCTGTTTTTCCAATTTCACTGAATTGATTATATTAAAAGTATTAAATATGTGTTGTGATCCATGTAAACCAGTTGTTAAAGTTGCAGAAGAGTGTTCGTTTGCTTTAAGTGTATCATTACAACCAGAAACAGTAGTCAGAGTAATCACCCCACTGATATCAGCAAAAGAATTTCCAGTCAATTTGATGGCAATCAAAATGATGACTAAATTGGTCGATATGTATGGTAGCCCTCCTGTAGCTGCTCAAATGAAAGAAATAATGCCTGGTCTACTACAAGGCTACGATAATCCTGATAGTGCTGTCCGAAAATCAGCTGTCTTTTGTATGGTTTCATTGCATAAAGTATTTGGGGAACAAGAATTTGCACCTCACATATCGAGTCTAAATGGTGCCAAGTTAAAGCTGTTGAATTTATATATTGAACGTGCTCAACAGTCTTCTCCAACATCACCCAAGACCAATTCGTAAAATAATTTTATTAATATAATCGTTATCGAACAAAAAACAAGTCCAATGAAGGTATTCCATTAAAAGTTTTAAATACTCGTATGTTATATTCAAGTCGCCTATTAACTTGTACATACATTTTGGGATGCTCAAAAAGATATATTAATACTTTAGTCATTTTTAACTGTCACCTTTTAAGACAAACACATAACCTAAATGTTTCACATTATCATATTATATATTTTTTAATTACTAATATAAGTGTAATAAAAGTCAGTTATTGTATACAAATTACAATAACAAATTTTTATATGCCAACCCTAACAATCTCGTAAGTAAAAACAATTAAGAGATTGCTTATTAACCAAAAATATATAACTATTTTTATTCGGTTGTAAAATAATGTTTTGTAACTGTATAGGTTAGTTGCTAATATTGCTATTGGTTAAATTATTTTTGACTTGTTAAGATACTATTGTAAACTTTTTTTTTTAGAGTAGTTCTTGAACATCTATTTTAATTAAAGTACTGATTTCCATTAATCGTTTTTTTTTTTTTTTTGTAATTCTTTTCTTTAAGTTTAAAGATATTTTGTTGTCATAAATGATATTATGTTTTGTCCGTATCGTCACATCAACAAGTATTATTTCATTAGTTAATAAATCTATTTATTCAATTATATTTTTTAACATTTTATAATAAGCTTACATTTTTTAGTCACAAAAGTTTAAAGTTTAAATTATGCTTTATAATTTGTATTCATACATTTTTATTTAATTGTTGTGCCACTATTGTATTCAATGATTTTGTTGAAAAAAAAAGGAGTTGTGATAATTATTTTAATATAGTTCAGCTATTTTATATTTCCATTTTATCCAATGAAAAATAAATTAAAGAACAATAAAATAAAACAATACACATGAGCTTAATATAAATACAATAATATACACAAAATTTATCTTTCACAATTTATGTACATCATTTGTTAATTGTTTTGTTTATATTTGTTCATATTTATTTATTCAGATTATTTTTAACCAAAAATTGTTTCATCTGTATTGTTTTATTATTAAAATAAGAAATAATTGTTATTTCGTTTTTTATACGGTTTGTAGTTTAAGTAAGTTATAATTAATAAATAAAATGTTATGAATGTAAAATGTATTGACACTAGTGGCACGCTAATTTTTGTGAAAAATACTTATGAATTATTAAATTTAAAAAAAATATTGTCATGTTCAATTTTCTACAAATTTTTGTTTAGTTTCTTCTACTTGTGAATCTAGTAGTATACATGCATTATACTTCCATTATAATTTTGTGATTTTATTTTTATGGTAACTATTGTTTTAATGTTATTTTAATTTTTGTACAAAAGCCATAATAAAATTAAAACCAAATAAATGTGTTTTTATTTTTTTTTACAATATCATTAACACAGTGCCAAGTTGTATACATCTCATTCTCAACTTATTATGTAATGCATTACATAGTTTATGGTTAAAAATGAATTATTGTTAATTACAGTTATTATTTTGGAACTGTCCGAAATATTTTTTACCCAACTATCTCAAAATGTTGAAGTATATAAATTATTCATCACCACTGACTTTATAATAGTGAATACTTATTTTTAATATTTGTATAAATGATTAAAATACTGTTTTTGAATATCTAAATAACTAGTAATTGTTTAATTATTAGGTACTTGTATACAGTTAATATAAAAAGTTAATTTTTCATGGTAGGTACTTGTTACTTAATCAATTTAAAATGTTATCAAATTATATTATTATGTATAAGTTTAAAAATGTTTTTTTTAAAACTTATTTGTATCATACAAATGTATAACGATAAAACAATTTTTTTTTTTTAAATTGTCTTACTGAGTTATGTGATCATATGGTTAAGTTAGCTTACAGAGGTGCATCCCTGGTTTTAGCACCTAAACGTCCTAATGGGATATTTGGGAAGTGAATGACAAGGTAGATTATTTTATATTATAGGTTGTGGAAATGGTTTTGTGTTCGTTAAGGAATTAAAAATTTTCTTTTCTATAGTAAATTGTTTATATTTTTTTTATTGTGTTTTTATATGGTCTTAGATCGTGATATATACTGTTTCTACTTTTCTAGTACAATAAAATATCGGGAAAAAGCTCTTGTTCCAAAAATCATCAGAACAAGTATCTTGTGGGAAAAATGGTCAATAGAAGAAATATATTATTTTGGAACAAGTAGGTATGAATGGGAAAATATGTTTTATGGGAACAATGGAATTGGAATAAATATTATTTTAAATACAACTTCAAGAGAACAAATAGGTATTCATAGTACTTTTGATGTTTTAATATAAATGTTTTCAAAATCACAAAATTATAGTTGTTCCAAATCATTGCCGTCAGTGTAAATATATTAATCTACCCGGGTATATTCATGGAGTGGTATTAATTTGAGTTGTTATTAAAATATTAATTTTAATATAAATACCTACACCATAACAATATTTCTGTACTTACAAAGTGAATTTCATTTATTTGTTATACTTAGTAGGATCAATTAGTTTATCTCGTTTTTTACTAATTCATGGTTGCTACAATTTTAAAGTTCATCAATTCCCTGATTCTGAGTTAGAAATAAAAGATGAAATATCCAAATTCCATAACTGCTATTGAAACATAGATACATTGTGATGTGTTTTATTTAAACGGCCAAACATTAAAATTTTACTGCAATTTTTTCAACAATTACCATAACATCACCAACAATTATCCAAAAGATCATTTTTCAAAATTATAAAATTTGAATAAATCTTCTATTTAACTATTAATCATACACATAGGGTGAGTAATGAGCATATTGCTGTGTCATATACATTTTAATCAGAGTTCAAATTGGAAAAATAAAAAAGGAACTATATGACTTATTGTATAATATAGTTTATTAAACATTAGATTATTTATTATAATATACATTTTCTTTTGATATTTTAATATTAATATTTACAATAATTATAACACATTTTAATATTCTAACATTTATATTTACAATTGAAGTGATTCATCGTCGTCATCCTCGCTTTCGCTGCTGTCTTCCGGGTTAATTGTCAAAACTATTGGCTCTAAAATCTGGTCCCTGAATCTTTCTTTAATAAAGTCTTTATCTTGAAGACGTTCGCATTGATCAACACATTGTTTCCAATTGTCTAAAGTAATGGATTCTATGCCAATATTTACCATGATTTCAACCTCTGAGATTTTAAAACTGCATTTTTTATTTGCAATTTCACCTTTAACTTGGGCCCATATTAATTCTATCGGGTTGTATTGACGATGATATGGGGGTAGACGTATGACTTCATGCCCCATTTGCGAAGCAATTTCATCAACTTCATATTTTTTGTTTTTTGATTTTAAAAGTTTTACCCGTTCTCGCAGCTCACTGAGTGTTTCAAATGAAGCGAATTCCACACCATTTTCTGTAAGCCACGTTTGAAAAGTAGCTTTATTGTCATTTAATTTAGGATAATTTTGAACGAGAACAGAATGGTAATTGCAGTTGTCCATTACAATGACACAAGGTTCTTTCAAGTTTTGCATCATTTCAATGAACCATTTTTTAAAAATTGTAGAGTTCATCTGAGTATGAAAATCAATATTTGCCCCTGATTTACATTGGAATATTAATTTTGCTCCTTTTACAAACCCAAATGCACTCGACCCAGCATGACAAATTATAATTCTACTGCCCTTTCCAGTTGGTACTTTTAATTCTTCTATATTCTTTGAGTTTTGCCAAATTGTTCCACGTGAATGATTTTGATTCACCCACGTTTCGCTTAGATATATGACCGGACGAGTATCATTATTTTGCCTTAAGTCGTGCATTTTCCTTAAAAACTTGACACGCATGGCAACAATATCGTTTCGTTCCATAAGAAAACGACGGCCATCGTTACATTTTTTGTACTTAAAATGTAAGGATTTAAGAATGCGCCACATGGAAATCCTAGATCCCTTATAACTGTTGATTTTTTGTTGATAAGCAGTTAAAACTTTTTGTGATGTGGGAAACTGACCTTTATCATAAAATTCGTGCACCGTTCTTCGAACAATATCTGCGTTAAAATTATCAATATTAGATGCATATTTCATTCGTTTGTATGATTTTCGAGGAGATGTAAATGACGGACCAGCCACGGGTTCTGCAGTAATCGATTTGGCCCCTTCAGAAGTTATCCGTTTCACTGTACCGACACTAATACCACATGCTTTTGCAGTCATTTCCTGACTTTTTCGAAAAAATGTAGCTATAACGGGGTTATTTTTGTCATTTGCTAATTTTTTAAAAAAATTATACACATTAAAAATTGTGTGTTTGGTCTGAGAATGTACGTCAGGGCGAATGGACATTTTGTTCAAAAATTTTTTCGCGCTTTTTCTCGGATACGTAGGTATGCAATGCAACCACAAACACAATAAAAACTCACTGATAAGTCGTACTAAAGTTATAAAGTTGTCTATAAAAACAATCGTCTAGATAACTCGAACGAATTAACATACCAACAAAATAATGTGGTTATTATCGTTATCAACAGTAATACGTTCACCAATCACCATGCGACTGTGTGCTTATCATGGATTAGTATCTATATGGTACCTATATGGTGGTTATAAAATGTTTGGCAGTGGAAAGTAAAATTCATATTAACAGGGCCAGCTGTTCGATGGTTGATTGCCGCGTCAATTTTAAATTACCGTGCTTTTTTAATCATATGTTTAGGAAACCCTCATAAAAATCTGCTACCCGAAGCGCTACTGCGGAGTCGCTAGTTTCGTGAAACGTACTGTAGTTTGCTAAGTAGTTGCTAATACAGTTTTTACTCTTTTGGTGTGTGTTGGGCACTTGGTCTATAGTTGGCAGTTGGACCAAGGTGGATATTCATATTAATATGTGTATGGTTAAAATCATCATAGAACCCAAAATTAATTAGTTAATCAGTTAAAATTAATTAGAAACCTATTGGCCAATATAAATATTTTATAACAAACTACTCGAAAGTAAAAATAATTTAAAACTTACATACCTACATTAATATCGACAGAATTGGATCAGTAAAGGTGAAAATAAATGTTTATAAATAGAAAACCTATAAATTTTCCGGTTGCCGAGTTGTCA
The DNA here is from genome assembly GCA_902439185.1 of Cinara cedri. Taxonomy (NCBI): domain Eukaryota; kingdom Metazoa; phylum Arthropoda; class Insecta; order Hemiptera; family Aphididae; genus Cinara; species Cinara cedri. Next base: position 701,331 of record CABPRJ010000017.1, read on the forward strand.
CGGCTTTTGGCGACAAGAACTTGAGTCAAGAAACCGTCTCGTAGAATATGAATGTATTAAAATTTTGAACAAATGTGATTTGGAAATTGGAATAAGAAACCTAATATAGTTAGAAACTAATACGAGTTGGAATAAATGTCTCTTCAGCAGTGCCGAATTAAGAAATTTAGCGCCTTTAGGCCTCGTATAAAATGGCGCCCTTATTATATTTATTGTCATTGTGAGTCTAAGTAAAATTACTGGTAGAAACGTTGTGCATAGGAAAAAAAAATAAACATCATTGTAAAACCAATACATTTCTCGCTCCGCTCAGAACCAAAAATCTCTTGTATTCTTTTTTTTAACATGGATTTTACATTGAAAATTGTATAAAAACAAACTACAAGTTATAAGTACAATAAAAATAAGTGTTTAATAACTAAGAATTATACTAATTACTTATAGTAATTGCATTTACATAAAATACTAATTTCAATTAATTTTTTTTTTTGATTTTCTGATCACGAATTCAGTTACTATATAAGAATAGTCCAAGCTTTGAAGAAGTTCATTTTCTATATTTAATAGAGATAATGCATTCAATCAATTTGATGTTGTAAACCTCGTATAATCATAAAACATGATTAGATAAAACGATGAAAATAATTATTTACGGTTTCTTATGTAATATAGGCCACTGGCAGCCGCAGACTTCAGACACCATCTATGAAGATATAACTCAACTAAAATCCAATGAAACTACGGGTGTTCATTGTTTGTTTTTAATGGAAGAAGAAAAATATTTGCGTTCCTTATAAAACTTGAAATTATGGCGGCCCTAGGCCCTGGCCTGCTGGCCTATTCGTTAATCCGCACGAACAAAATGTAAAATGTGGAACAAAAGCATTGTGGAAAAAGTATTTAGTGGAACAAAATGTGGTGATCCTAAAAGATCATGCTTTCTAGATTTGAAATCCTAATCATAATGATCTGATAACCTAAAAATGTAATATACATTATTGATAACTGGAAATGCCAAGTGGATACTGTATTACTGTATTACTATATGTCTGTGTATGATATTGATTTTACCCTATTCTGGTTATACTTTTATGTTGTACTTTAACATTTAAATTTAAGTATTTTGTTTATTGTATTAGTTTCATATATTTGTGTGAAAATGTCTCTGCTGGTAGAACTAGACGAATCCGAGTTATTGAACGCAAAGAATTCGTGGATTTCTAAGTCCTGCCTAAAAGACCCCAATCAAGTTTATAGCCAACCAGTGTAAGTATAATATTATTTAATTATTTTGTATCTACTTAAAAATTAATTTTTTATTTTTATATGAAAAACTGATGTACCTACCTATGTATGGTAAATTAAATTAAGTATAATTACTTCAGGTACTTCAGGTATCATCAATTATATTTATTTACAAATTCTAAATTGTTATTTAATATCTCATATGTAAGTAATTTCTTTATAATATGTGAATTGGTTTGAAAAATTAATCCAATACAATACAATATTTTACAAATACCTATTAAATTATTGTTTTTTTTTTTGTATTTACTTTTTAAATATATATGTATTGTTTTATATAGATTACCAGTTAAAGGCGAAAAGAACATTTTAATAACATCAGCACTTCCTTATGTGAATAACGTTCCACATCTTGGAAACATCATTGGTTGTGTATTATCTGCCGATGTTTTTGCAAGGTAATTTATTGAATATTATCACCAAGTGTTTATTATATAATTGTAATTAAGTATGTATTTAAAATTCCATTAAGTTAACCTATTTCAATATTTTTAAATTTATGTACATTATATTCACGTATTTTAATTTTTAAATATTTTCTTTATGTTCATAATATTCATAATATACACTTATGTGTATTAATTCATTTTTAAAACTGAGTTAGTATAAGCTATAATAAATAAATGTTAAAGCAAAAGGTGATTTAATATATTTACTGTATGCAACGATAAATTAAATCTCAAACAAAAAAAAAAAAACAATTTTGAGCGAAGTAGTATTAGTCATGTTTTTCCCCTTTTACTCAGGTAATCTAGAAATCAATACAAATTAAACAACAAAATTTTCTTTTTTCTCAATCATTAAGAAAATTAAAAGGAAACAAAAAAGGGTGTCTCCAATGGAACAATCTAAAGAAATATTACATCTGCTGCATTTAATGATAAAAACAAGATTTCAGGTAGAAAAGTTGTTTGAAGACTGAAAAATAAAATAAAAACTGATCAGAATCTCAAATAATTCATTAGATTAAATTTAAATTTATTGTTAAAAAAGATAAACTAATAAATTGGGTATTTTCATTTTATTCAATAGATATTGTCGACTGCGTGGCTGGAACACGCTTTACATTAGTGGAACTGATGAATATGGTACAGCAACTGAAACAAAAGCTTTAGAAGAAAAGTTAACACCACAACAGATCTGTGATAAATATTTTAAAACTCATAGTGAAATTTATAAATGGTTTAATATTAATTTTGATCATTTTGGTAGAACCACATCATCAAAACAAACTGAGTAAAACATAGTTATATAATTCTAGTACAATATAATTCAAATTAGGTTTCAACTTAATTAATTGTTTTATGTTTAATTTAGAATTGTTCAAGAAATATTTAAGGAAGTACATGAAAATGGCTACACTACTACTGCGTCTATGGAACAACTTTTATGTGAGAATTGTGATCGGTCTGTATTAATAATACATTTGTATAATTATATCCTCGTTCATAATTTTAATAGTATTTTTTACATTTCAGATTTTTAGCTGATCGATTTGTAGAAGGAACGTGTCCTCTGTGTAGTTATGAAGATGCAAGAGGTGATCAATGTGATGGTTGTGGCCATTTAATCAATGCTACGGAGCTTATAAAACCTAGGTGCAAAGTTTGTCAAAAATCACCTGTAATACGTAATTCTCAGCAACTCTTTTTGAATTTACCCAAAGTTGAAGCCAAGTTGAACAATTGGGCTGAAAAGTCTGGTGATGATTGGTCTTATAATGCTAAAGTGATAACTAAGTCTTGGATGAAAGATGGCTTGAAAGAAAGATGTATCACGAGGGACTTGAAATGGGGAATTCCTGTCCCACTCGAAGATTTCAAAACAAAAGTGTGTCTTTAAAATATAATAATATGTTCCCTATTTAATATAAATTTAATATGACGGAATTTGTAGGTGTTTTATGTTTGGTTTGATGCACCAATAGGTTATATGAGTATGAGTGCTGTTTACACATCAGAGTGGCGCAAGTGGTGGCAACCAGAAAATGATACTAAAATTACTTACTATCAGTTTATGGCAAAAGATAATGTACCTTTTCATTCTGTTATGTTTCCTGCATGTCTATTTGCTACTGAACGCAACTATACAATGGTTAACCATATAATGGCAACAGGTTTATATATTTTTAATGTTAAATTTAAGATAATTTACTAATGTTTGTGTATATTTTATTTATTAGAGTATTTAAATTATGAAGATGGTAAATTTTCTAAATCTCGTGGGATTGGTGTTTTTGGAAATGATGCTCAAGATACTGGATTGCCTGCTGATGTTTTTAGATTTTATTTACTGTTTGTCCGTCCAGAATCTCAAGACAGTTCTTTTAGCTGGGCTGATCTAGCCACTAAAAATAATTCCGAGTTATTGAACAATCTTGGTAACTTTTGCAATAGGTAAGTAAATTTCAATTTAGTATACATACACACACAAGTATTTTTACTTAAATATTAAAATTATAATTTAAATAATGTATGCAACTAATAATATTAATTTTAAAAAACCAAATTCAGGGCATTATCATTCTTAGAAAAGTTTTTTGATTGTATCATTCCTGAAATTCAATTAGAAAAAGATGAACTCACTTTATTAGCTCTAGTAACATCAGATCTTCAAGATTATACAAGTGCATTGGATAAAGCTAAACTTCGAGATGGTTTACGACTCGTACTTTCAATTTCTCGTTATGGTAATCAATACATGCAGTCACAAAAGCCGTGGGTTTTAATTAAAGGATCAAATGAAGAAAGGTAATAAAAGAAAAAAAATATTTAATTGTTTATATTATAATATTATTTACATTTTTTTTTTTCATGGTCCTTAGAATTAGAGCAGGTACCGTTATTGGGCTGAGTTGTAATTTGGTTTGTTTACTTGCTATTATGTTACAACCTTATATGCCAGAAACTGCAAATATAATTGGAAAACAGTTAAATGTTGATATTTCGACATTTTTATTAAATAACTTTGTGTCAACTTTCTTACCACCGAAACATAAAATTGGAAAAGTATAGTTACCATTATTTGTTAATCAATGGTTATTAATTATGTATTATAATTGATTTACTGTTTTATTATTAGCCTGCTCCAATATTTGAGAAAATTGATCAATCGGTTGTAAATCAATTGAAGAGTCGTTTTGCTGGTAAACAGAAAACACCAGAAAAAGAATTGACAGTTGTTGATGGCTTAGATCTTAAAGAAATTAAAAGTATAGAACAAATGGAAGAAGCTATTTCGAAACAAGTATTCATTAATTTGTTTTAAATATAGTTTAAGACAGTGGTGTCACAATCTTAAAATAATTTAGAAACAAATAATTTTTTTATAACCACTACCCAATCCAATTCAGCTATTTGTACAATACCTGTAGTTGTTATAATTGCTATATATACGTTTAGTAATGTGTCTCTCTTAATCATTCAAATTTCACAAAAAACCATTGTTCACTACGCTACTAGTTTAAAATTAAGATGATAATTTTTAAAAAAACAAAATGAATATTCCATTTTGATTTTTTATTAGTTTTTATTTGGTCTTTTGTGAATCATAATGTTTCAAAACGTATTTAACTAAATCAGAATTGTATTTTATTAGCATTGATTTATCATAGCATATATATATAAATTAAATTACTCAACTTATCCTCCCTCCCCAACTTACTCCAACCTACAACAGTGACACACTCATTAGCAGTATTAGTTTTATTTTTTAAAATAATTGTAGGGTGAATTAGTACGTTCATTGAAACAAGGAGGCGCCCAAAAAAGTGAATGGGAACCTTATGTCAAAGCATTATTGGAAATGAAGAAAAGTTTAGAACAAATGAAAATAATATCTACTCCAGTTTCTACAGATGACTTAGAAGAAGAAATTTCCAAACAAGTAAGTTAAATAAATACATTATTTATAATTTGGCCAAGTTTCAATTTAAAAAAAAAAAATAATCAATTTTGAAGACTAAAATTTTCTAATTTTTGTAACTTAATTTATGTCATATATTTTAATCTGATTTTAAATTTTGCATTCTGACAGTTAACTATAATAAATTAATAACAATACATTATTAATTATTTTAATTATTTTGTCATAATATGTTCATTGATTTATCAGAACTTATATAGTTATATATTATAATATTTTATTATAAACACTAAACAGGGCATTAAAGTACGAACATTAAAAGAAGCAAAAGTTGAAAAAAGTAAATTACAACCAGAAATTGATTTATTGCTACAATTAAAATCAAAACTTTCAATAGCCAAAGGTTTACCAGCTGATGACGAAAAAAAGAAGAAACAAAAACAAAGCAAAACATAATTCTAATATACTGTTATTTTAGAGTTTTGTTCCTTTTTGTTCTTATTATTTAATTATAATAATTTATAATAAACAAATAAACAATTACTTTAGCTCTGTTACTTAAAAATATATTTATTTTTAAAGCTATTTGAAAATATTACTATTAATGAATTTAAGTATTAAAATTGTTTCCTTTCCTTGAAATATAATTAATTTTATTGTGCTATTTGTGCTGTTTAGATTTTATTTTTTATAATATTTGACTATTTGAGTTACACATATCAAATATTAAAATTTTATTGACCAAGTAATTCTAGTACCACTTTATTAAATAACTTTAATTTTGAATTATCTATTTTATATTATAAAGATTAGTGTTATTACTATTTGTATGAAATATATAATAATATTATGTAGTTGAACAATTTAAAAACAAAAGAAAATTGCTTCATAGATTATTCGTATGTTCAGGTATTTGATCATTAAACAATTCAGTTAAAATGTATTTGTACGATGAATTTATTCAGTAGGTAGGTATAAAAAAAAACTAATAAATTAAGTATCTACTTTAATGTCATCTAACTACTGTAGATTGTTTTTAAATCTACTAACCAAGGATTATAAAGAATTTGTAGTGGCCACATAGACAAATATTGAGAGCTTGTTAGAACATCTTGTTAACAAAAGTACCCTACCCCACTCACCCTTTTAGATTTTAAGGAGAAATGTCTTGGTTTTAGTATGATGTGTGATGTTTTTTTTTATTTCAAATTTGTAGAATTTTCCTTGGAAATAGATTTAATATGTACCTATCAGTACATATTAAATCATTGCTATTACGGTTAAAAATAAAATAACATATTATTATGTAGCCATTACTCCAAATCATAAATAAGGTCGAAAATACATTTCTTTTAAAATATTATTTTGTACTTAAGATATATTTTAAATTCCATTTTCAATTTAATCGATGTTTATGAAATATTAAAAAATATGCTTTAGAAAATTATACGCTCGGATAAATCTTCGCTTTCTCCTCCCCCCCCTCTAAATCCGGCCCTGTTCAAAAGAACTTTTTATTATCAAACTTTGTGTAGTTGATGCATTGAGAAAGTAATTTTTTGATTTTCTTTAAAATTTTCTTAATGGGTTTATTTAGTTTAGATTTTGCTGATTCAGATTTTTCAAAAAAAAAAAAACACTTCTATCTGGTACCATTCGGTAGGATAAAAGTGGAAAAAAAGCTGGGAAGAAACTTCTTGACTTAGATATAATGGGTAGAACCCACGGCGTTAACAAAAGGTGTTGGAGGAAGTTATTTAGCTACACTTAATAGTAAATCAGTTGTATATAGGTTATAAACTCCTAAGTCATTACTTATAAATTGTAATAATATCGTGCCGAATAAACTGATCAACATATTTTAGGATATCTACATTTTTTTTTACGTGTGTAATCGTAAACGTACCTACCTAGTTAAATTAACTGTGGTAAATTGTTATCACGTAAAGTCAAATACACTGTCTTATAATGTATGGCATAGGATAATTCCATTTATATTAAAATTAAAACACAACAAATTGTAAAAAAAATTGTACTTTTATTAAACTATAAAAATTGTACGTAAAATCATAAATATTTAGGTAGATAATCCATACAAATAATTAATTTGAAGTTGGAATATTAAACAAAAAATAAAATTATAGTTAGGTGTAGTATATTTTGTAGGTTCGTATAACTTTAAAATAAAATTCGGACATGTATAAAATCATTAAATTAAAAGTAGATATGTACATCAGTTATAAAATTTAAAAGTTTAGTTGTGTAAAAAATATAAGTAATTTGTGCAGTAGATATTCAACTTCTAGAATGTTCTTGTAGTGTTCTTAATTCATTCAATTTATCAATAGTCATTATTAATTTTCGCCGTGGACCAAATAAACTGAAAAATAATAACAATCGAGCAAATTACCAACCAAAAGTATCTATAACAAACAATGCGAATTACAACAAAAACATTAAATATAGTAAATAAATTTTTTTAAAAAAAAATGTATGCATAAAAATAAAATAAATAAATGAATGAATGCGTCGCCTGGAGTATTATGATAAGTGTGTTATACGACCGGTTTCGAATTAAAAACACATCTGGTACATCGCAGTCAAAACGTAAAACGCAACTAGAATATATATTTATGTTTATTTACGAGTATTAACCATTTCAATAATTTTGTTTGTTTTTACTTTATTATTTTATCAAAAATATTAAAGTTCTTCTGTTTAACTAGACACGGTTTACAATCAAACGTATTCTACGCATTAGATACACTTTGGTAATAGGGGTGTTAAGCATAGCCTAAATAGCCCAAATATTTTGTTGGGTTGTTAACACCTCATAATATCGATTATGTATAGGTACTTAGTATTTACTTTTTAAGGAATTGGATACTTTGCGGGGTTTAGATGAGTATTTTTGTGATGGGGCTAAATGCCCGGGTGTAGTCAATTGGCACCAAAATTGATCCTAAACATATACAACGTTTGTAATCTGCACCAATATATTAACCGCGCTTGTAATTTGCACCAAAAAGTGAAGACGTGTGATTTGCACCATCTCAGGTTGAAAGAAATAGGAATTGTAATTTGCACCAAAATTCAAATCGATTGTTCTTTCGATAGTATCTACGTACAAGTTTCGATATCAGAGTGTAATATTAAATTGAGAAGCAAAATACTCAGTTTCGATTTTGAGTGGTTATTACGCTTACATATTTACACTGTTTTACGGTACGTCATACGTCAGTATTGACTTAAAAGCTACTTTATAACAATAATATATGACAGATATAGTACATAATATTATAATAATAATCATTAACTACAATTGACAATATATTTTAGGCAAAAATATAATTGAGTATTTTTGTACTACAAATGAATAGTCGGAAAGACTTGGATTAGTATTTGGTCGGAATAATAAATTATGCGATTACGTCGGATAATCGAACGTCAAATTTTGTTTAAATGTTTACCAGATAAGATGGCGAGTAGTCAGGAATCCCGAAAATAAAATATACATATTTTATCATTTTAATTGAAAAAATGAAATAATAAAAAAATTTATGAAAGTTTGAAAATATCAAGCAAATAATGTAATAATAATGTTTTATAAAACGAATGTTTATTAATAAATTCATTATTTAGAAATAGAATAATATTGTAAAGATAAGCTTATCTTAAAGAAAACAATAATTTTTGGATTTTTAAAAATAGTAGTATAGGTCAGCTAAAAGTGACTATACCACTGTGAGCCAATCTAATAGGCACTTGACAATTGAATACTCGATAATCGACTACACATATACTCATTTTGGTGCAAATTACAAACTCCCAAATGCCCAAGTCCCTCAAGCTCTCCTCTGAGGACAGGAGGTGTTAGGTTACTGCGGATTGGACGTACAGCCTATTTCAGAATTAGATACTTATATTAAAATTGATATAAAATAATTATAAGCAATGTTAAATTTTAAAATCGAAAAGAGATTCGCGAATCCCTATTAGGGTTTCCTTAACTTTTTATGCAAATTGTACCTATTTACATGATACTCGTATTAGGTAGGTAAATAGGTACCTACCTAAATTAATACTGTTATACGTTTTTGTATACCTACCTGGTTTAAATGTTGGTACGTTTATTGTAATAATTTGAAGTAATAGTTTAAAACAATTTAAACTGTAAAAATCGACCATAGAAATCAGCAAAGCCAATCATATTTTTTTAAAGCATCATAAAAATCATAAAAATAAAATACTATATGGATTCTAATCATTTTCTACAGTTTAAAATTGAAAAAAATTACCATAAGCGTAGGCATAGCGGTCGTCGATTGATTGTTGGATTGTGGACGGCTACATCAAGCCGATTATCCGAAAATGCGAATTTCGGATTTCAAACCGAAAATTCCGAAAATTCTAATTTTAAATTTCAAAAGTCGATTTTTTTTTTTTTTAATCTATTATATATATTTTTGTACACATTCCTCGCTTCGTAATCTAAAATATGTGTTAAATGATTTTATAAGCAAAATATGTTTACAGCATATTTGCCAGCGGTCACCTTTATTTTATCTTATTTATTTAATAATTTCACGTAGTGTGATTATAATGAATTATTATCAGATAATTCATATAATATTAATTTATGATTTTGATTAGTTTTTAAATTGAATAAAAAAAAAATGCCTAAACGAATCCAAAATCAAATTTTTAAAATCTAAAACTCGGATTTTAAATAAATTTTCGATTTCGAATTCCGAAAATCCGGACTTTCCCAATCACTGCTACAAGCCACACAATAGGGTGTTACCGAGAAACCGACTCAACGGCCATCCGGCCACAATTCGATGGCCGACGCCTCCGGATATTTACAAATTGTTTTTTTTTTCGAATGTAAACCGTCGAAATCCATTTTATTTTTGTTTATTTGTAATATTTAATGTTTAAGATTTAGACAAATAACTTTGATCAGTTTTATGATTTGAATCGTGATTTTGTGGTAGGTTTCCGTATATACCCCGTCTGAATATTATTATAAATTATAATATATATTTACATAACATACTAACTTTATTCCGATATTTTTCAAATCTTGTTCGGATAATTTCAAAAAATCATCATATCGAATATTTTGTTTGTCGAATATAGGCCAGTATTTTTCTAACGACAACTGTTTTAGTAGTTTTTCCATATGGTAATCTGTATTAGGTACACATAATTAAATTATATTAAAAGTAAATTAAAAAACGCTGAAACGCTGTGTACATAATTAAAAATCACATAATAGGTATATGTGGGTGAATGCAAAAATTAAATATACTTGGGTGATCATCGTTTTGTTGCCGGTCAGTTGGGATGGCCGTTTCGTATTTATTTTTCCATTCATTCAGATTGCCATCTTCTTGTCTATTACCATATTCGGACAGTATTTTCATTATTCTTATAAATCCTTTGGCAATAGCCGTCATAGTCATAGTCTTGCCGAATTTATCACTATAAAAATATAAATCGTATGCGAAATCATTGCCATAAAATTCATATAGATATTTTAGTGTTACCTATACGGTTTCATTATGTTTTTTTTTATATTTTCGATGCTCATAAAAAAAAAAAAAAAAAAATTGTATAATTTATCTATCGACGGGTATATATGTATAGGTATATAGGTATTATATATTATACAGTGTCCCACGAAGACATTATACCCATTGTAAGATCTCCGGGGATAATAAAGATAATCGATTTCTACAAAGGACTACAAGTGGTATTTATATTTCAATACATTTTTATGTTTTCGTAGAAAATCTTAAAAAAATAAATTTTTATTTCATTAATTTTGAAAAAATTAAAGATGGCCATTTTATGTTTCATTGTATTTTCATGTTGGCGATAAAATAAATTAATTCCGCTCATCTTTAAAACATTTTAAAACAATGTAATTTGTCCATTTAACAAATTAATACATAATAATTATAATAATATTGTTAATGCTCGATCTTTATATTGATTTTATAACTCGCAGAGTGAGTATATCGATATAGTACGAATTCGTTTCGAGGTTCGATAAAACAAGAATTAATACGTATGCCTATAGTTTTTGAATATTATTTTTTATTATTATATATTATATTTTTGAATAAATATTCTACGTTCGAAACAACTGATACCATAATTTCCAAGCGGGGAGAATGAACTTCTACTCTATATACCTGTAACCAATGATAAACTATTGATAACGAAGATGGATTTGGAACGAAGTTTGGTTACCACATGTTTTGAAAGGCCGTAATATTTACGATTTTCGTCAAAGTTTGAATTTAAAACATTTATAAGAAAAAAAAAATACTACATTACACTAATTTTTTTTTTCAACCACTAAGTATGACTTATAATGATCCTCTTGTCAAATTTTCAAGCATTTCTGTTTAGTCTAACAATTTTTTCTAGAGTCTATTAAAAGCTAAATAATGACTCAAATATTTTAAAAATTTTACCACGTTTAGAAATAGCAAATATAATTTATCTGTCAAATTTTCTAGTCTACGAGTAACTGAATTATATTAAAAAAACAAAATTTAAAATAAAAGAATTGTTTTTGTAGATTTTCTCGTCCTTTTTACGTATTTTTTGGTTTTGTACAATTATTAAAAAAACTACAAAGAAAATCAAAAAACCGACTTTCTTATTCACAAACTATACCAAAAATTTAATTAAAAGGTCTTTTGTTTTTTTTTATTGGAGCAATATTTTATGTAGAAATATAAATCGTAAAAAATTAAAATAAAGGAGTCTTAGTGCCGTAAACTGATCAGTTTTAATTTTTAGTCATTTTCCGGTTTTATCAATTATTACAAAAACTACAAGAAAAATCAAAAACGAATTATTATACTAGATTCATGGACTAGATTTAAAACGCAAAAAAAAAGGTCTCTTGTCGTTTTCCTATTGGAGCAATATTTATGGTACAAAACATTAGCCGTAAAAATGTTAAATATCTAATAAAATCGTTGTGTCGTAATTTGAAAAAAAAAAAACATATTTTTCGTCCTTTTTTGGTTTTTTCCAATTATAAGTTAGTGGCTATACATTATAAGTAGGCCTGGGTTTTCGATGCATTTTGCATTTTTTTTCTAAAGGTTGCTGTGCGATGCTCGTCTGGTCACAAATCTATTTACATCATGTGTTTTTAAATGAGAACAAAAGAAGTTTATTTTGAATTTTTAGCAATATTTAGTTTTTAGGTTATTCTCTTAATTTTTTAGGACATTTTTAGAATTTTTGGATATAAAATATGAATTTTAAATTTTATTTTAAGATTTTTATTCACAGACAAGGATTTTTGTATAAATTTAACAAACCGTAAAGTGGTACTCGTAATCCCTGTTATATTATTGGCGGACAGTAGTTGGACTTAGTAGTCTTGGTAGTTGGTATATCTATAATATATAAATACACAGTTATCTATACAAAATATTATGCCCAAGTGATAACTGATAAGTCCACCGTGTAACAAAATAATAAATACAAATATCACGAACACGATTTATCAGTTAAAAAAATCTAAAATTCACTTGTCATTTTGTAGAATATATTATATTTCATGTACATTTATAGTAGGTATACTGTATAGATTGTATAAATATATATATGATTAAAAATCCATTTCATACGCTTAAAGTCTACTTATTATAATCTCTTTTTAGTTTTTATTATGAATATATTTTATAATTCCTGTGAGAGATGTTTTCGGCTATAGAGCAGGTTTACCTACCTGTCACTATAGGTTTATCATACATTAATATATTATTAGGAATATATAGATTCTAGTGCCTCGTTCTCTTACTGGCTTTACTGGTCTATGCATATTATGTTAATAGTATGGCTGAAATAAAATTGTCTATTACACAACTTGTCATTTATTTAAGGATTTAGATTAGAAAAAGAAAAAATGTAGGTGGTACTTATCTATAGGTATCTATAGTTAATCAGAACTTTGAAAATAAATTATTGAATTATATTTTGCCTAAACCCAATATTATTTATTAATTTATTTACCTATATCAGTAAAAACTAAAATATAGGTACCTAGTTCGATTGATATACGATAAATGTCATACATCTAATAAAATAAACTATAATAAATCGATATTATAAAAATATATTAGATTTTTGTGCATTTAATAAATAATATTTTAGTGTCAAGTACAAGTATGGGTATATATTTTTTCACTATACACTAGAAATGTGCTTATATTGATGGTTCAACCGTTATATGGGTATATCCGCATCAGATATTAAGTTTTTGAAAAAATCACGCCTAAGCATTACAAGTAGAAAAATAACCCTTTGGTGTAATATTTTATTTGTTCTTTGGTAAATGGTAAAATTATTATACACTAACATTACGTTACAATTTGCTTGCTTTTCAATAAAATACTCCAAAATGTTTTCTTGATTGTATAGTACCGCATAAAACATCGCTGTTCTACCTAGTTTGTCGGCCATCTCCAAAACTGTAGTCTAAAAATAAATTCAAACATATTATTATTCGTAAAATATTTGAATTTGAATTTTAAAAACCTATAGTAATGTTTTATTTGTTAAACCACAAAACGAGTTAGCGTGTATATTACTGGTACCTATATTATTTTATTATGGCTATACAAAGACAACATGCCATCATTCCGTCTATATTCACTCATTATACATAGTTTGGAGTCATTATGATGCTGTATGAAAATACTTTTGGATGCAATTATACATCGGTCTGCGGCGTCTGTTCAATTATCGATGGCAAAAATGTGACTGAGGGTAAATTTGTCTCTGGGTATCGCTGCAGCGTTTGTGTGTATTATATGTCTAGCTCAAACATACTACATACCAATGTGAAAAAAAAAAAAATCAGCTCAATTGTTGAATCATTAGAAGTTGTAACCTGTTAATCCCCACTCCGTGGCTTGGAAAAATATATGAAATCAATACTACACTGGTTCCTGGAGATGTCCATTAGACGGCAGTTATACACGTCGAATCGTCTAATGAATATATAGACGTTAGTCACGAAAGAAAAATATCATGAGAGTAGGTGTAAAAAAGATTATGGATAAGTTTATATGCGGAGTGGGGAAAATAGTTTCACGAATACATTATATTGTGTGGCAGAGGCCTCAACTATGATGCGGGACAAGGGTCTCGCTAAAAAATTAATGTAAATATACGCAAAAGAATGCAGATACGAACAAGATAATATATGGCTTATAATAATATAATGCATTATATTATTATAGTATTATGAGACCCGTGGGTCTTAGAAGAAGTTGAAGTGTAACTTGACAATGGTAAGACTGACAAAACGCAATAGGCATGCGAGTTATATAGTGTTAAACGTGAAAGCGAACGGAGATCGTAATTTGAATGCATTTTTCATCTTATGGGTATACGCATAATCAATGTATCAAATCATTTAAATAGAACGACACCTTAAAGTAATACAAAATACACGCACTGCAGTACCAACGCACTATAATAATTTGTGAATAAATAAATAAATCTTAAATATTATTATAACTTTCATTTTGTTACACGATTTACAATAATCTATTGTAAATTACATTACAGTTTTAATGTTATACAACTATAGGTACTCGTTTAACAAATTGGAAAAAATTAGTCGGGAATGCCTGTAAAACAAATTGTTTTTTTTTTTTTTAACTTTATAATTTAACACGATCTTAGTTTAATAAGGGATTAATAACGCAATGACGAAAAATATTTTTCATTTACAAAAAATTGAATATACTTTATTCTTATAAAGAATGTTCAATTCTTTAGAGGCCAGTGACGTAAACACAGGGGGTCTAGATGTCCAATCCCACTCCTTGGCTTTTTTTTCTAGTACCAGTTATATTGTTTTGACGAAAATTGAATGATTACTTTTTTTTACATTGTTTACAACAATCTTAGATCATAATTTATGGTCAAAGACAACAACAATCGTATGAATAAATTAAATAGATAATAGTTTATAAAAGTGTATTGATAAATCCGGAATACAGAGTCAGATATGACTAATCTAATTTGATTAGTTCTGTATAGGACCAAGGAAATTACGTAGTTTTATTTTTATAATGTGTTTGTCCATACTTTGCCGTTTTTGTGTGCTGTACTAAAATAGCTTACATAATACACAATACACATACAAAATATAAATATGTGTAATAAAAAACTCGTATCTGATGAAATGATTTATACTGTTTTTATTTTTTTAATTTCGGCAGCTCACTAAGGGATTATTTTAACTCAAATGTTTACGATTTTTGTTAATATTATTTTTATCAATAATTATCATTTTCCGGAAGACTTTCCGATGATATATTTTGGAAGTTAATAAAATAATAGCTTTCGGAACAGAAATTAAATATACTAACCTGTAAGTACCCGCAAGATTAGGTTTGTGTAATTTTTAATTTTTATCGGTCGGTTTCATCAGGGTCGGAACTAGGGCTGGCGAGAGGAGATAATTTGTCGGTAATATTTAGGAAAGATCTCTTTTTTTTATTTTTCACAGATAAAATTTAATCAATTTTAATTAGTTAGATTATTTTTTAATTGGCCGTAAAGAACTATACCTATACAGGATCAATAATATCTATAATACTTAAATGTGCCTGCTGTTTAAAATAAACTGGTAACGAAAAAAAACCATGCAATTAATACTATCTAATTATTATAAATTAATCGATATAATATATATATATATATTTAATCTAATCGAAAAAAACATTAGAATATTAATATCTTATTATTTTGACGTGTTGTCCTAAATACCTTCCTACCTACCTATATATAGCCATTTGCAGCATAGTTGATTTTTTTTTTTTTCTATTAATAATACTGTATAATATATTGTACTAAGGTCCAGATATAGGCACTAAAAAGTAAAAGCTACAGTATACTGCATTATCAAACATTACGGTTTTCTTTTGTCTATCGGTTGTATGGGTTTCATTTATGTGTATATATATATATATACAATAACATATAATACAGTATGGGTATTCATCCTACATGTGTCTTAACGTAGTACGGGGTATACGTGTATAATACACCTACACGGAGATTTATCTCGTACATTAGTTACGAAATGTACTAAACAAAACGTTAACACGTACTGCGGGTTCTCCATAAACTGTCAGTCGATCATCAGTGGAATTTTATAAATAAATAAGTAGGTATTTTTTTTTTTCTCAGTTCCGTTTTATTTGATCATAAATAGATTATAATATTACTGAATTGAGTTAAAAAAAAAGGGTCGATTCAAATTAAATTTCAAATATTATATTCAATTAATTGTTAATGTTGTTACCAAAAAAAAAAAAAGCTAATTTATACTGCTGACAGTTGATGGAAGGCAGGATACATCTTGTTATTTAACTTATATCTGTACAAAACGATAAATTACTGCTAACGAAATACGATTCTAAGCGAAGTTTGGTTATACATGGTTTGAAATTTCATAATTTTTACGGTTTTCGTTAAAATTTGAATTTTTAAATGCACATTAAAAAAAAAAAAAAATCAACTACATTAGGTTCTACTTTTTTTTTGACCATTATAAAATAAAACTTTAATGAACTCCGTGTTAAATGTTCAAAAGCGTTTCTGTTCGCCAAAACACTTATGTCCACATAAAACGAAATAAAAACAGAAAAACTTCAAAATGTTAAATGCCTAAAAAACAACTCAAAAATGACCAGAATGTTTTGAACATTCTTGAACTAGGTTTATAAAAGGCTAATATAAGTATTTTTTCAAAATTTCAAGTTTCTACGATTCTTATTAACCATTATTACGTGTATTTTCCCGTTTATCTAACATTTTTTCCCGACTGTTTTGCTCAATTATCAAGAAAATCGAAAGAAAAATTAAAAATAACACGCCCGACGCACCAATATGAACTAAAAATTAGTTTTCACAAAATACGCCGCCACATCTGAAAATCAAAGCATGAATTGTTGGGAAAATTGTTTAGACAGAAAAAAAAAATAATCATCGGTTATCACGGTAAAACTAATACATTTACAATTTTCGTGTATTATATTAGGTACGTAATAAAAACGATTCGCGTAATATTATAATCTACGTGTTTAAATAATATTATCTACAAAATATTAAGTACTTAAATATGCACTACTATATTATACGCAATTTAAATTAAACCCACATAATTATTCACTGAAAATATATAACGTTTAATTGATAGTTCTTCATAAATTATTCACTGTACCTATACCTAATCTTTATAATTTCGTGTATATTTCTTATTATAAAAAAGGCATTAAGGTTTTTATTTTATTTTTTTTTAAATGCAATTTTAATCAATCGATCAAAAGATAACCAAATAAACATCTTGGGTTTTTAAAAACTACCTTGAGTCAACACAACATAACCTCCGGTGAACACCGGGGGGTCACAAATAAATATGACTTGTATAGCCGAGACGCACGATACAAATTATCATATTATTTTTCATTAGTTTAAAATTATAGTGAATAAAATCGGTTATGCATTTTTTGTTGCCTATGTGTTTGATATCAGGGTAGCTATGATAATTTATATTAATAACCGAGTGAAGTACGTCTTCGTTTTAGGATTTTTACGAGTGTCAACATTATACATATATTCTCTTATTGTTACAAAAAACAAACAATCAAACGGAAAATTTATATATAAAGAGGGGTAAAAAGCAAACGTAAACTTTTTCAACGCTCATATAAAAATTTAGAATTTAATTGAACATCGTCATTTAAATTTAATGATTTATTTAAATCATTTTTTTAATTGCAAAATATTCAAATATTGGCTCTATTCAGGCGATTTTCCACACAGCGAAACATTAGCGAAACGTTCTGGTGTTCATTTTTCTTTTAAATTTTTATTTTATTCAAATCCATTACTTCATCTATTTCATAAAAAATGAAAATGGTTTTTTATTTTTATTTTCAACGTATCTAAGAAAATATTATTGGTATTATTATTGTTTTTTTTATTTTTTTTTTTATAGTGATTTAATTTATATAATATTTCGAATATATTTAAATTTTATAATACCTACTTGTTGTACCCGCACGGCCCCGCCCGTACAAAATTATTGCCCGTGGTTGTAACACCTTACCCTCCACCTTTCTTCTATCCGCTACGTTTTTTTCCATCTACCGGGATGACTTATCTGTTTGTTCGTCAACTAGTTTAGTTATACACAATATAGTAATTTTTAATTTAATTTAAATATAATTTTTAAGTGTTTGTTATCTTATCTTTTTTGTACAATCTATCTCTATATTTTACTGGAAAATTTGATTTTAGTAGTCTAGTGACAGGACTTTAATGCTCTTTATTTATATATTCTCAAAGTATATAAAATAGCTGTTTTATACTCAACTCGAATAGGTGATGGAAACCAGAAATATACAAATGATAGTCGATTTTCGTATTCTAAAAATCAAAAATTAAGTTATGATTAAATTTCGTGACAAAAAGTGTAGCCTTTGTAGTCTTATTCACTAGTCAGGATGTAAGTTATCTTATTTCCACATTTTACCAATTTTAGCCGTGACCCGTAAAAAAGAATTAACAAAATACAGCCAGTGACTTTTTCGCGTTTGTAACTAGTGAATGATTAGGTTAGGTTACGATAAATAGCATTTATGCTATTAAATGCATTTAAATGCTATTTATCGTGTGAATTATTATTCACATATTAGGCATCCTTCGTTACATCAAAAAAATGTAAATCATACTAGAAATGCCATTATTGGTGGCAATATGTGGGCTCAAAATGTATTACATAATATACTTTTCTTTAAAAAAGTATACAAGGATTTAATGACTTTTATAAATATACATATATATATATTTTTTTTATCTCACTTATTGACCTTCCCACTTGGACACCGACTATATAATATACACTCGTACCTACTCGTTCTATAGATATAGTTGAGTTTTGTTTTATTTTTTATATCTACAAACGTGCTAAATATAATTATAGAGCCTGAATGAAATATCTTATTGATAGCCGGAGTCGTATTCTGCAGATTTCTGGCTCAAATGTCATTACAATAAAATATTCCACTACATAAATTATTACGCGAATAAAATACAACGAAGCTATACATATATATGTATACATTACACATTATATGAAGTTCGTGCATGAATGAGGTCCGTTGTTGTTAGCGGAACAAATAATACCATTTTATAATTTATTCGTGTGGTTGCATTCTTAACCGGGCTATTTTAAAGAAATATGACTTAAACAGTTAAACACTCCATTACCTTTCCGTACCTATGTAAACCATAATTTTATATAATAATATAAATATCCGTGTTATAATTGTGCGTAATGTTGCGAAATCGTTTTTTTTTTTAAGCTCTACCTTTAAAACTTAAATGTTACGGTTGGTAAGTGTACACCGATCTCGATAAATTAATAAATACGCTTATTAACACTATCATTTTTAATATTAGTTAAAATGATTAATATGATTCTCGCGTATATATATAAAATAATATGTAGGTATTAGTGAAAATATAAAAGAATTCATGTTGTATTTTAGTTTTTCACATTAAAATGTCATTATTTTCGCGTTGAAAATTAAATCTATCAAGTAATATAAATACTTATACGAAGATCACATTGCAGGATGAGCATGTTAAGTTTTTTTATTTCCATGGACGTATACCTATTTAAGAATTTAAATGTTTTATGTCAAAAATAATCGGTTTAAAATTAAAATACATCAAATACAATTAGGTACTAATATTATTAGTTTAAATTGCCTTATTATACCTATATGTTCGAGATGACATTATTTCCGAGACGGAATACTATTGTAATTAAATAAATGGATAAATAATTTATACTGGCCGTCATTTATGAAAAAATCGAAAACGATTTTAATACCGATAATGCAAAATGGTTAAAGTAAAAGGAAAATCAATAATCCAATATTATTGTACTTATTTGTTTGACAACAAACGTTGTTTTATTATATTATTGAATTGTAATTGTAAAAAATATAAAAATATTATCTACTTCTACGTGAATAACATTTATCACAACATATAAATATAAATTTAATAAATAAATAGATTTAATTTAAATAAGGCACTACAAAAATTTAAACTAAAAATTGAAGACATTTGTAATCGATTTATAATAATATTTAAACGAAGAATAGATGTATAAATTAAAGTCTGTTAATTATAATTGTTTGGTAGGTTACATTAATATAATACTTTAAAACATGAAGTATGACTTAATACATAAAATGATAACATGGGTAATATTGTAAAATTTGACATGTTAGCTATTAAAACTTCACAATATACCTCGGGAACGGAAACTATATTATATTTTGGGTATAGCAAGAAATGTATTAGTTAAATTACCATGTGTTGTTTTTTTTTTTTTTTTGAATAGGTTAACACAAGTTTCCTAATGAAAATCTTTCTTTAATTTTGATTTTTCAGTAAAACATATTTTATAAAAGAAAATGTTGTCTAGTTGGTGCATGAAGTAGTGATTTTATGATTTTTCTTGTAGGTAGTTTACTTGCTGTTAGTTTTCTGTAATTCGATTAAAAATAATAGTAGAGACTTGATATTTTCACAAAATATTTATCATTAGCCTTTTATCAAATTTTCAAAACATTTAGGCGATTTGGTTCAGCCAAAATATTAGACAATTTAACACGATATTAGTCATTAGTTGGACTTAGTCAAAAAAGTTTTTAGTTAAAATTTTAATGATCTTCTTAAAAATCAAGGTATTTCAAAATACGTTTAATTGAACTCAGCTCAGAATCGTTATTCGTTAGCAATGATTTAGCGTTGCGTACTAGCGTATAGATATAAATTAAATTATATTCTATGTATCCTACCATTTCAATTTCCCACTTACAACAGTATCACACCCGTCCGTAATATCAGCTCTGTTATTATTTAAAACCGTGTAATCTATTTTCATGCCGTCTAAGAAAATATAAATGCCATGTTCATATTGTTCAAAATGTATACATTTTTTAATGCATAGGTGTGTACTTAAATCCAAGATTATGAATGACCAGTAAATTAGTTTTTGTTATCGAATTTTAAATTTTTTAAGTTTAACAAGTTATAAGCAAATTATAAAATTTTATTCTTTTTAAATATAATACATAATATCATAAATTAATAAACAGTTTATCCTTAACATTTTTTTTTTTTACTCACATGAAATGTTTTCTTAACTATAGATGTGTTACCGGACATAGTAGCGATCATTAGCGGTGTTTGCTTATCATTGTTGATCGCGAATAATGTTGTTGGATCTATATTTATTATGCGGTCAACTAGATTTTCATGTCCATAATAGCAAGCGTACATCAGACCAGTCCATCCTTTTTTATTCGCTTTGTTTAAATTTGTGCTAAAAAAATAAATACTTTGAATAGATAACTAAAATAAATTATTAAATTACTTGCATTATGTCATTAGGATAATATTAGGTAATTATTATTTCAGAACAATTATCAATTTTCTATGATTTTATTACGTAAAAAAAAATAATTTTGTATAATATGTACTTGAGTACACACAAATATAATATAGTATTCTTTTATAAAAATATTTTTAAAGACAATTTTGAAGTATTAGGAAAAATATGTTCTGTTCAAACTTCGAGTACCTATATATTTTAAATGTTTTAAATACAAAGCGTATTATTTCATATACTATGATAATTTATAATTAATTCAGAGTGTAGCCCACAAATTAGAAAAGTACAAAAATGTCTAGTTGTAAACGCTATGGGAGTGTTTTATGTTTAAGGAGGGATGGCTTTAGGCTTGGCGGTAGTATATAATTTGTTGTCATAACATTTTTTCGAATATCCATCGCGTATACATGTAACATGTATTAAATTACTATTATTTGAATTAACTGTAACAATTATGTTGTCATTCAAGAAAAAGTGCTACAGAAAAACTCAATAAACTATAATTATATTTATATTTTTTTTTATCTAACAGAATCTACCCACGTACTTGAGATACATAAAAAAGAACACTGAATAAAAATTATTGTATTATAATAGCAACACATATTAATCGAAGTACGCATAATAGTATATAATATGTCAAAATGTCTTCAAATTTATAGACTACATATTTTCAGCACCTGCAAGTTGTAGATATTTTATAATTTAAATTATATATTTACATTTAATTGTTATACTATTTTGCAATAAATTTAATTGCCGAAGTAAATTATTTTACCAAAGTAAAAATAAATACCTATAACCTATCATTTTAACATTAAAATAGAGAAAAAAGGGACAGTTAAATTAATATCTGTACGCAACGATAAATCATATTGCTAACGAAAATCGATTCTGAGCGAAGTTCGGTTTAACATGTTTTGAAAAACTGATTTCATCAATTGAATAAATTGATTGAATAAATATTATAAACTTGTAACTAAAAATTAAATTTCAATTCTCCATATTTTTTAATCCAAAAAAGTTATGTCTACATAAATCGGAAAGTAGTATGAATGCTGTAATTCAAGTCAAAATTTTATTCAAAATCACATTACGATCAATTTAATTTTTTTTTACACCTATAAGTATAAGTATAGTTGAAGAACTTTGTATTAAATTTTCAAGCATTTTGAGAAAAAAAAATATTATACAATTAACAACTAAAAAACTCAATAATTTTAAATATACATTAAGATTATCTTTAACCGAATTACACGGAAAAAATAAAATTTAAAATTATAAAAATCCTTATAGATTATTGCGTTTTTTACTCGTATAAGAAAATCAAAAATACATTTCTCAATATACCAATTGGATAAATTTTTCTACAAGGAATAAAAGTTGTATCTAGACACAAAAAAATATTTTAAAAAATGCATAATAGTATAACTATAACATAGTAAAACTAATACATTCCTTTGATAGGCTCAGACTGTATACAAAATAAGTAAATAAGTAAATAAGAAAATAAGTAGTAGGTAATCCAATAATTGTTAATTACTTTATAATAATTATTTTAAACTTAAATGGTTTATTAGTTTATTAAAACAACAATTCCTATAGAAACTTATTACAATTAAAATTTAAACATTCGCTCGTTTAGGTTTTAGTTTTTTGTTCAAGTTTTTAATTTCTTAATATATATATGAATAAATAATGGCAGGTACCTACTTAGGAAATTGGAAAACTTACTAAGAATGTAATTTTTTGAAATTCCTGTACTATTTCTGAATTTTTTTATTCATCTAGAAGTTATCGTACAATATTTTTTGAATAAGTATCTAATGTTCATTTCTCTAAAAAGTATTTATAAAAAAAAAATAAAATAAAACTTATTAATATAGCATTATTGGTATAGGTACATAATTTGTAAAACTAATAGCGATCTTTAGCTCTGTTTACAATTGACGTAATGATAAATACGAGTAATTTCTTTACCATTTTTTAGAAGTTTAATTAAATTATCTAAAATACAATATTATCAAAACGTAATGATAACACCAGTTATAATGAAAAATAGTTAAAATAGAATTGAAAAATTAGATTACGTTCTATTGAATATATTCTATTATATATGGTTTTGAAAAGTTGTAATGAAGGTATTTAATGACCATAGATATAACGCCTCTAGGCTTCCAAGAAAAAAAATCGGTAAATCAATGGTCATGTTTGGCAATGCCTCGTGGCGACAATACCAAATGCAGTTTATTATTTTAGAGAAGAATTTTTTTTTTTTTCCCTTAGTAAATGTTTCTCTTTCAAATATTTTAGTTAGGTACAGGTACAGGTTAAGCAAAAAAAAATAGGTTGTTAATACTACGAATTCAAAATGAAAATTAGAACATATCACGATGTATACTTTCAATATAATTAGTCGCGGTTATAATTGAAGTTCAATGGGTTGCCAAATTGTTTAAAATGTCAACATTCCCTTTGAAAAAAACAGAAAAATGTACGATAACTATAACGATGACGATTTCATTATTTACGAATTTTTTTTTTTTTTTCGTAATTCCATTAAAAATAGAGACCTACAATTTTCACAGAATACTTATACTATCATTTATCATTAATCATTTCTAGACACACTAAAATGTTCCAAGCGTTCTGATGATTTTTGAGTAATTTATAAGCATTTACTATTTTTGAGTTTAATTTAGTTTTTATTTGGTTTAGTGTAGATTAAATTGTTTGGCCGAACAGAGGTGCTTAAAAATTTAATACTTAGTTCATTATAAAATATAAGTTGTACTAAGTGATAGTAAAAAAAAAAAAAAAGTTGTTCGTAATTTAGCAGTTTTTTATAAGCGTTTTAAGATCAAACCAAACTTTGTTTAGAATCGTTAGAAATGGTTTATCGTTGCATACAGATATAAATTTAATAAATCTATGTATCCTATCTTCCCAACTTCCATTCTAAAACAATGGTACACTCGTCAGCATTATCGGCTATTTTTTTCTACTTAAAATAAATAAATAAATAATATATTTTATTTAAATCGTATACAACTTATTAAATAATAATATTATTATTTTAGTGTAATTAATAGTTGAAATATATTCAATATCATATTAATATACAATATAATAATATTAATATCAATGTTCATACCTATATTCATGTTTTTATAATTGTATAAAGGTAAAAAAATAAAAACAAAATTGCATGTAAGCCATAGCCCAAGATGGAAGGGATGGTCATCCTATTACCCCTCCCCCCATTAAATAGTCTATAGTCTATACCCTCAGCTTGTTCCGGCCGGCTTACTAATAATATTATTCTAATATTGTTTTAAATTTATTTTTACTCCCTCTAGATATTGGTAAAAGATCAGCGTTCTGTCTAGCTTAGTTCATAGGTATCTCCTTCTATATTAACTCTCTGAGAAACTAAATTGAGTTTTCTGTTTGTTTCTCTGTTATTTAAGTGAAACACACCGAAAGTAGTTTTGTTATGGTTGAGTATTAGATACCACGTTTAAAAGTATTTTTGAACACTGGATAGATTTTCGTTCAGTATCTCCTCCAGTTATTCAAAAGTTTCAGCCTGAGCTATTAATCTCACTGCATCGTCTCACTGCATTCAAAAATTTACCTGATGTTGTGTTCATTAAAAAACACTGAGGAGAGTACGACAGATCATTGAGGAAGTCCGTTTTGAAGATACTTGAACCTACTCTCATTCTCGTTTGGATGTACTATGATTTACCGGTCAGAGAGTATATTGACGATAAGTCGTATAGATGTTTTACATTTTAATATTTTAGCTAATTTTAAGAGTAGGCTACGTTTCTAAACCTTGTCATACGCGTAGGTTAGGTCAAGAAAAACCACCCCAGATTTCATTTTATTCGGAAAACTTTTCTCTATATGTGTAACCATTGACAAAACTTGCTCATAGCAGTTTCTTCCCCGTCTTAAAAATTTTCCTGAAAACTAGATTTTTATCTAGGCATAAATGGTTTGTCGATGATTGGTATTGAAATTCCAACGTTTACGACGATAGGTACTGGCTTCTTGAAAAAAGTACTAGGATTTCTCGGCTAACGCTTAGTGGTGGGCCTTAAAATTCTAATTTAAAACTTTATATAAGTTAATAAGTAAAAATATGTTTCGTTTATAAATTTTGGGTAAACTATATAAATTATATAATATTTGTATCAATAAAATTTTCAACTATGGTTTTTAATAAAAAATATAATATTTAGATCGTTAACTTCGTTTTAATAATTATCGGAGTTAAAATATTATAATTTAATTTACCTATCAAAATGTACGCCTATATTAATATCATAATATCTATACACAGATCATTCCAACTCGTAAACTTCGGTTAAACTATTTTTATCGATAACATATTATACATATTATGGTTAGAACCTGAAGATTTCTGAATTATGCGTTTAATGTGAACATGTTATTATATATTATTTTAGCTGCAAGATCTAATCTCTACACAACACTAATCGTTATGACGTTATAAACATTATTAAATTATGATAATCACGCCTACACCATCCATACTAGTATTCATGTAATTGGTTTTATTGTCACAAAAAAAAAAAAAAAAAGATACAGTATCAAAAACCGATACATATTCGTGTTATAAATAACTATATATAATGTGTGTATTTGTGTGTGTGTGTGTGTGTGTGTGTGTGTACGCAAAATTGTAAGTTGTATAAGCCCACAGGCGAAACAAGCGAGTAAAAAATAAAAAAGATGTATAAAATAAAATTTACCACTAAAACCCAGGGGGCATCTCTGCTTGCCCTCTCCCCTGCATTTTAGACGACTGCCCTTGGACGTTGGAATGCAGTGGGAGATTAATCGGAACGCAGAACCCAACTGTACAAAATGCGGCTAAATGCAAAATTAAAGAAAATAAAAATTCTAGAAAATAATTACAATTATAATATTATTATGTTTCGTATGACTAACAAATTATGAAAAGAATTTCGTTCTCGAATTGTATGTATTTATTGTATACAATATATGTATTGTATAGGTGTATAAAAATAAAAAAAAGTTCCTTTTAAAATTATTATTTTACTTTTGATCGTTGCTCGGAAAAAAAAGATATGAACGCAAAAAAAAAAAGTACCTATTTTTAAACGATTTTGCAGATAAATATATTGTAATTTATTTAATTATTAAGAAATACATAGTATCATGTTTACAGTATGGGTACCTAATAGGTAATAATAAGTAATTGTTATATTCTTAATCGAGTTCAGAAATAATAATGTAAATTTTACCTTTTAAAAAATAATTTGTTGTTATAACTGGCTATTGAAGGTTTTTCACTTCCATAAACAGGATGACAGATCAATGACACATCGTTAACAATGAAAGGAAAATAATGGAATTATACCTACCTATTTGGTAATAAGTAATAGTCATTTATAAAAAAAATTATGTACCACATACATGATGCAATTAGTACCTACTTACATTTTATGATATGGTAGAAATTCTATTGTAATTATTGTTATTATAATAAAAAAAATGTTTTTAAATTTATTTTACCTGAATAAAATATTACTTATATTGTTTTATATTGCTAAAGTTGTACTTAAAATAATTTGGTAGTTTTTATAGAATTTAAGACGATACCCAGTGGATAAATTAATTTAAATTCTATTGGGACTAATTCAATAAAACAATAAAATACCTAAATAGGAATTTCATATTTCTAATTTACAAAAGTATTCGTTAGAATCAAATAATAATAATATAAAACATATTTAAACTTTAAAATACCTAGATAAAAACGTGTTATCTATTTTTTGCTTGTTTATTGGAACATGTTATTTTCTATAAACATTTCATTTGTATAATATACTTCAAACTTTTAAAATTATTCACCAATTAGTTTAATTAATTGGTTATACAGTAAAGAAACTGTTACAAAAGGTTTGGGCAAACGAAACATTGCACATAAGCAAAATTTAGTATGCATCAGTAGCGCACGCATGATTATTTTTAGGGGGGGGGGGGTTTGTTTATAATAATTTCCAAGAGAGGAGATAGAAAATATTACAAGTACACTACTATCACTATTATTACTGAATAAATGATTTTTGATGACATTTTTTTTTTCTGTGGTATAAGATATTATGTTGTTCAATGTAAAACTTGATTTAAAAAAACGTAGTGAAGGAAGTCATTTCGGAGGGGGTTTTGACCGTCTAACCCCTTCTCTATGTGCTTTACTGGTATATACTATAATTAAAAACGTGGAAAATATTTAGGGTTTCAAAAAGTTATTATACTGGAATATTTTTCAAAAATATTTTATTATCATCATATTATACAGCTTAAAACCGCAATCGCAAACTTTTTCCATTATTCTTTATCATACGCTAAAATTCTCTGAACTCTTTCTTGTAGTGTTTTTAAAAGCTTCATGATAGAGTCTGCTTAGAGGTCCTTTACATCATTTCTACCGCCAGTATTTGATTTTTCTGTCAAACATAATTAGACTCTGGTAGTCTGGTGGTTTCCTTTGGTAGTTACCAACTTTCATACCCATATGTTAAAATCCTAAGGTAGCTCAGTAGTTGGTGTACAAGGTTATATTTGATTCGTAGGATAGATTTCTTGATTTAAATAGATTTAGTAGACGCATGCATAATATTTGTACTATTTATGTTTATTCGAGGATTTAAATAAAAAATAGACGAAGTAAATCTATTAATCAAATTCTATGTATACTGTTTAAATCTAGTTTAACGTGGTCTGTTATTTATCCGAGTTTCGTACCAAGTATAAAAATGTAATTTGCTAATTTTGTCCCGGGTTTTTCAAATTATATACTAATTCCGTCCCGATTATATTTGGTAAGTTTAATCTTTAATCAAATCGGTTGAACTTAAAACCAAGGTTTACATAAAATGTACGACTACGATAGCAAAATCAATAACAATATAGGTCTTATTATTATTTGGAAATAAAGATAATACTAATTTCATAAACTCTTCAGTCGTTAATTATACGTGTTCTTAATGGTAAAATAATAATTCATATTAGAAATGGATAGTATATTATGTATGTGTATATATACCTAATGAAAAAAAGGTAAAATTTTAATCGTATATCAAAGAAATAAAAGAGCTGATACTGGGGATACTGATACCGGGAGCGGTCACTGTTGTAGGTGGGAAGTTGGGAAGGTAGGATACATAAGGTTAATTCATTTATATCTGTAAGCAAAGATAAACCATTGCTGACGAAAAACGATTCCGAACATAGTTCGGTAATACATAATTTGAATTGCCGTAAATTTTTTTTTTTTTGCGATTTTCGTTTAAATTTGATTTCAAAACACTTATTAAAAAAAATATATGAATACAGTGCAGGTAAAATATCATGAAAAAATTAGTAAGAAAAATATCCTATAAATTAAATGCAAAATTACAAATGTTTAAAACTATTTTTAAAAAATATTTATTTCACGACTATTCAATATTTAATGAATTTTTTTAATATTCGTGGTGCATAAATTTTAATTTAATATTGTATTGATAATAACAATATTTATATGAATCATTAAAGAATAAAGAATAATGAATCTTTATTATTATGAATATATTTATACATGATTAAATTATGACGGTGGCCTAAATTATGAAAATGTACTTATACCATATAGTAAATCTTCTTTTTATTAAGAACGGAATAGGTATAAAAAATGTTAATCCGCAATTTTCAATCGTGGATATTCATGTCAACTTATAGACACCTAACCTATAGGTTTTGGTCCTACCCTTACATTACCGAATATGAACATATTATTTCATGATCAATGTCTTTGACTTTGATGTAACATAAAAGCGATTTTCAAATACCGAATTATTTTGAAGCGTTCGAAATAAAATATTAATTTTCTATCGTATTAGTTTTACACCCATGAATGGCATTTGTATTTAAAATGTGACTTAGCAACATACTATAACAGGTATATCATTTGCGCATCATTATTGTTCTTTTCGATTTATTTTTCCGGAAGACACTTGAGGACCGTTAAATCGTACGCACCAATACAATATTTAACAATAGAAAGACTGAAAGGGATTAGGATTAGGTACCAAAAAGCGCAAATTGTTTCCCAACTTTCAGTTTAAAATCCGACCACGACCGATACGTCCGTTGAAAACGTAACCTAAGTTTATTTGATTGTAAAGAAAATATTTTCGAATATTGTGACGGTATTTCTGTTTTAAAATTATATATATATACGGATAACGGACGAGTTATAACAACGGTCGATCCGCACACATTTGATTTGATTATCAGCCGGATATTATCAAATGATATGACTAACTCTCGATTAAATTCGACGACAATATAAGCAGTCGACGTTATGCTTTAAAACTGTTTGATATTGACTTGTGTGTATTTTTTTTTTTCCTATTGTTCGATACTATATTGATGCGCAAACGATGAACGAGATTTTCAAACGGGTAAACAAATGATGCGCTAATGCCGATTAACAGGGGAGTAAATTAATGTTGTTACAATGTAACATACTAATGTTATATTATTTCGATTGTTTATAGACCATTAGAGTCTTAGGATTTCGGAACTCCGGAAACAATGTAAAATATAAATAGATCACACTTAAATTTTTCATGGTATTTGAGTTCGATGACTTTTGCAAGCTCAGAGAGCTTGGCGGCTTTGATATGCAATGAAGTATTTTAAAATGTCAGCCGCCCCTAAAATTATGGACAATTTCCGCCTATGTATGGAAAGCACGAGAAAATTTGTTTGCAGCTTTTATAGGAAGACTCGAATAGAAAAAAAAAAAAAAAGTCCGGGATCCGTAGCAATATAAATAATATTGTTTTGTATTCGATTATTATTTCATACTGTGTTTAGCTGGGACATTCATGAATAATAAGTTACCGTATGGTATCTATAGGTACCAATTTATACGGAAGTGCTTTTATTGGATTCGTTTGAATTCACATTATAATCAGGCGCGTGTACAAGGGGAAAGAGGGAGTTAAAGGTTCAACAGTATAATAATTTTGACGTTATAGTATCGCAAAACATGTACTGTAGATACGTATATTATGTATATAATACATACGGTGGGTATAGCGTATACGTTTATTAGGTACTGTTATTATACCGACGGAAAATAACATTCCTATAGGCTATAAGTAAAACATGATACGCGCGGTACTTTGCTTCTATTCCGCGAGGGGTATAATCAAACAAATAATGGTCAACGGTCGTGGTTTCGGACGTTTAATACCGAGCGATGGTTACGTTTTTTTTTTTTTTCTCAATATTTAAATGGTACGTCCGAGCAGCATTACATTATATTATTATTATACGTACGTATCACGGCGCGCCGCGCGGTATCGTATTATCACAACCGATCGAAATGTACTATTATTCATGTACACGTACCCACCTACCTACCTACCTACCTACCTACCTACCTACCTACCTATAAAAATACGCTATCTACCTGTAGCGTATTTTTGACGATGGCGATCGCCGTAGCCGCGCGCTGCAGATCGTAATAAAGATTAATACTTTTAAATGGTAGAGAATTATCGACTGAAATTTTGAATAATAAAAAACAAAAACAAAAATTACAGGTACCATATTTTATTACGTGCATACCGCGCGCGCGTATTATTATAATCGTAGTCGAAAACAATATTCCGTTACGATAATATACGCGCGCGCGCCACGGTTGTACGTGTACGCGGACCCGCCGACGAGCCGAGACCGCGCCGCGATTAAAAATAATATTCGTCATTACCCACCTGAGCAAGTCGGTCACCTTCGGGTGATTCAGCGTGCACGCCGTGTACAGGTCCATAATAATATATTGTCGCGGCGGCGGCGGCGTCCGAAAAAACCGGGGTGGTAAACACGCGGACAAGACGCGGTGGAAAAAAAAAAAAAAACCGTAAAAACGCCACTACAGACCGCTTACTTTATCGCACGACGGGCGCGCGCGCGCGCGTTTCGTTCGTCAAACGGCCGGTGGGTTCGGGGGGGGGGGGGGCGTGGCGGACGGGAAACGTCGCGTAAGATTTTAAAATTCACGCGGAGAAAAAAAAAAAAATGGAAAAAAAAAAAACCAAAACAAAGCACAAGTCGTTCGCCGAGGAGTGGCCCCGCGCACGGAGAATATTATTTCGGGGGCGCGTGTCGGTCGTTACAAGCGCACTGCGTCTCGGTGCCGGTCGTCCGCGGCGGTGTGTGCGCGGTTCGCGTCGCGATTCGGCCGCGGACGCTATCAATCAACGCGATAATAATATTATTATTATTATTATTGTTTCGCGTCCAGCGGTTTTAATGTCTTATCGTTTTTCACCGACCACGACGACGGCGACGGCGTTCCGATATACCCACCCGTGTTATACAGGCATAACGCGCGTCTCTGTATAATAACGCTGTGTGCCGGACAATCGGTATTTTCTCCGTTCCAACGATTTATTTCTGTCCGCGGCGCGGCGCGTTTTTTCGTGTTTGGTTTATTTCCCCTGCCCTCCGCGTTTCTTAAGGCCGTCCGATCGCCGGTCGTGTCACGCTAATTACCGGGCTCTCTTTTCCGCTACGTCGCCCGGTCGCCGCGGCTGCGGCGGCGGCGGCGGCGGCGGCGTGCTCCGGGCCATCCGATAATTAGGAGCGATCGCCATGCGGAAAATTTTCGTTAATTTCAGATACATTTTTCCATTCTTCTCTCTCTCTCTCTCTCTCTCTCCGTGTGTCCATTATAATAATATGCGTATTGAATAATAATAATAATAATAATATTGTTATTATAAACGTCGCGCACGACTCGTTTGTTTTTTTTTTTTTTCTTCGATTTTTATACATATTATATTATTTATACACCCCGTATAATATATTACCTACGTAGCCATAATAATAATAATAATAATAATAATAATAATAATACGCGTACCCATATAATAAAATATATGTATACGGGCACGATATTATTATAATAATATGACAGCTTCGGTGTGCAGACTGCACATGCACACGGAGGAAACGAGACCGAGTCGGTTTACTGCGCTTATAGGCAATAATAATAATAATATTATCGTATACGAATTTACGCCGCGTAATATACATACACGTGTATAGCGACGCTGTCGGATGCTGTACGGAAAAAGAAAAAAAAAAATTTTATATTGTATTTCCCTCCGCTGCCGGTGCTGCCGTAAAAATATTCCCCGCGCGTTCGTTTCAGTGTAACACAGACATTCTGACCACCTCGAGGTCTTGAGAATGTTTTTGGGGGGTAGAAGTATTATGTTATAGAATAATGCGTCGCGCACAGAGGGGATCGCGTTTGACCCATACCGAAAGGTTCGTGTCTGTGACGAATTCGGATTTTCAATAGTTACGGGTCTTTCTTCCTTTATATATATTTTTTTCTTTCTTTTTGTCACGGGATATTGTGTGCGTCTGAGAATGAATTTTTATTCCGATTTTCGAGACGGTCTCTCGGTGCCGACCGAAGAAAAAAATAAATAAATAAAGGTTTCGAATTTAAAATGTAAATTCGTAAAATAATAATATCATATTGTATATTATATTATACGATACAATACAACTGTGAAAAACGTATTTAGGTTATGTGTTTGTAGCTGCAGGTTATAGCGTACACAATATACACTGCAGGTGTGTTATAATATTATCACAATATTATCAAAAATATTGTTATATTTATTATGTTAAAAATATAACATAACGTCGACCGAGTTACTGAGTGTAACAGGTGCGTTTACAAAAAAAAAAATGTTTCGGGGGAGAGGTTAAGACCGTACACTTTCATACTCTTATAACAAAGAAGTTTGCGTACTTTCGATTATTTATTTTTCATCAAAAAAAAAATCAGTATTTTATAATATTCATTTTTAGCCTTTTAAAGGTACCCTGTAAACTATATAACTACATACCTATAACTTTATACCCAAATTTCACATTCAATATTCCTATAGCGAATACAGCCTAAATGACAGCGCAATTCGTATTATTGTGATGATAATGCGGACCACGTAATATCTATTTTCTAAAAGCGGGAAAACCACAAAAATTAGAAATGACAATAATGACAATATATATACACCTACTATATAGTAATAAAATTAAAATAAAACTACCGTTTCACACATTTTCTTATAGGAAACAATTAAAAATTATACCGTTCGAATTATATTCATATCACTGTGCATAATATATTCCTAAAAGGTAATATTATCACTTAAATTTTATAATAACCATTCCGCAATAACATTGAATCGGATATTCTTTATACTTTAGAGGCAATCTACACATTAACGATAAAAAATTTATGAAATAATTGATAGATCAGACAGGTAATAGCTAATAATCGTGGAATGAAATCAAGGTACCTTAATCAATTAATTAATTGAGTCAAAAGAACTTTTTTTGTTTAATGCCAAATATTTTAATTTGAAAGCTCTAATGAACACATTTTTAATAATAAGTATCTATTATTTTGAATTATCATATTCGATTTATGAAAAGATTGAAAAACTAACTTAAGAACACAATAAGCGAAGTAAGTGAGTAAAATAATAGATATTATGTGCTTAACTTTATGAAACACATATAATCGTCTCAGTGAATTAACATTACTAACACTTCATAAAGAAGTTCGGCCTGTTGATGTCTTTGATACAATGACACAAACGTAAACAAATAATAGACATTATTTTAAAATAAATACGTTTTGTTAAAAATTATGAAGTATTGTAATTAAAATTCAATGTATATCTACTTATTCTATTGTTATTTAAATTTTTTATTTTCAGTAATACGGGCTGAACCCAATTACACAGAATTAACAATAACATATAATAACATATAAAATATAAAAACAGCAAATAATTATAATATAACAAAATACTAAATTATTCAGATATAGTACTTATATATTTTATTATAAGTTATTGTGGGGGTGTGGGAAATGTAGCCTCTACGGCTCACTTTGTAAATAATTTGTATGTTCCCCTCCCCCAATAGAAATTCCTGAAAACACCGACATTGGGTATTATTACAATTATTGCAAACGCAACTTGGACCTATTGCCGACAAATCGGAGACAAAATTCGGACATGCCATGACACGAGAAAATCACGAATATTTAGTATTGTTATTGCTTTGATTATAATATTAATATTTAGTACAAATTAATGGTACCTACTATTGTTGATACCTATAGGTGAAATTAAAGTTTACAAAAATGATTTTAATTTCTAACAGAAGAAATAATTTTTTGATATACAAAAGTAATCATTCTTAAAACATCAATGATTTCAAATTAAAATTTTCAATATTGAAAATTGTTATAAAAATTTATTGGGTAGTATTTAGATAGGTTTTTAGTTAAATTTTAAATGCTCTTAAATAAATGTATAGCCATATCGGTACTTGCAGACGGTAGTAACACACCTTACTTATATAGTGTTTCGTTTTGATAAATTTACATAAAGTTGCATATCATTTTAAATGTTCTGATGATAATAATTATTAAGTACCTATAAAAATATTCGTATAAAAACAAAACTAAAAAAAAAAAACACATTTTCATACGTTTCATTTAAATTTTAGAAATTAAAAATTCAGGAATTTCTACGGTGTTGAACAATTGCTCAAGGCACTACTAGCTAAGGTCGTGTTTTCGTCAGAGTTTTTATTGGACATAAGTATACCTCCATTTTATTTAATGATTTTAATGTATTTCCAAAACATATATTTTAAAAATACACGCGGAAACTGATACAGGCCTAAAATTTTACAACGTGAATAATTATAATTATGACCAAAACTACGTGTGTGGACTTATTTGCATTATACCCACGAACCAATATATTTTTTTTTAGGCGGAAATTTGTTTTGGAAAATGTTTACCAATAAAAATCGAAGTAAACCTACGTCAATAATTTATTTTGGTTTTTTGTTAGACGTAATTTTATAAAAATTGCTGATCATTGATTTATCATAATAACATGGCAATAATTAACGCAAATATAATATACAATGTTTTTCACTTAAATGGTAGGTATATCACTATTTCAGCCGGATGGACTTAGATCGAAATGTGAGTTTTTCAGAAAGATCAAGGAGGAGGGGAGGGAGTAACAATTTGCACATATTCAAACTTTTTACACTTATTGTACGTGCGTACGCAGTATATCATACATTTTTTTAAATGGAAACTATTATTTGAATTTTTCTAGTTATAATTTTGCAAATAACTTTGACTTGTAGAATGTATTCTTATCTCAAAATCTGCTTCCTTAAACCACCTAAAGCTTAAAAATGTGTATATTTTTTTTTGATTTTTTAAAAAATTGAAAACTCTTGTTATTATGTAGTTATTATGTATTATATTATATATGTATGAAATTAATTTTTTAAAAACACACAAATGAAGGTAAAATAAAAAAAAAGAGCTGATACTGGAGATGGGTGTGCCACTGTTGTAGGTGGGAAGTTGAAAAGGGAGGATACGTACAATTATTTAATTTACACCTGTATGCAAAGATAAACCATTGCTAACGAAAAAAAATTCGGAGTTTGGCTAATACATGGTTTGAAGGCCGTAATATTTACTATTTTTGTAAAAACTTTTATTAAAAAAAAAAAAAAAAAATATTAAATAACACTCAAATATTTTTTTGTTGACCACTAAATACGACTTAAAATGAATCTTTGAATCCACTTTCAAATTTTCAAAGATTTCTCAATTTAATTTTCTCAATTAAAATTTCTCAGTTTAATTTAACAGATTATATACACAGAGTGCTTATCAAATAAAAATTACGTGAAATACTTGCAAAATTAGAACGTATATAAACTGATTAAAAAATGCTCAAATGTTTTGAAAAAACAAATATAAGTTTCCTGTCAAAATTTCTAGTCTCTACGAATATTATTAACTAAATTAAAACAAAAAAAACAAAATTAAAAATAATAAAAAAATTATTTTTGTAATTTTTCCCGTTCTTTCTATACATTTTTTCGATTTTATTTAATTATTAACACTGCAAGGTTTTATTCAAAAATAACTTTTTTACTCACCAAATAGATTAGAAAATTTAACAAAAAAGATCTCTTGTTTTTTTATTCGAATCTTAGGTTACAAAAACAAACGGACATACTTTGCACGATGGACGGGCCATGTTTTTTCCCAATTTTTCAAACTTGCTGTGATAATTCTTGGGAAAATCGAAAAATTACCTCCATAAAGTACCTTCTTAGTCAGATTTCTTTTCAGAAAAAGTGCTATCATTGTAAATCGGAGCGACATTGTTGGTAGAAAAGTTGCATATAGAAAAAAAAAAATAAAAATAATAAACATAATTGTAAAACCAATGCATTCCTTGCTCCGCACAGAATGTAAAATTAAACCGAAAATAATGAAACCATAAAAGCCGTAGACTTTCTTATTTTCCCTACGTTTTTTACCGGTTTTTCCCATTTATTATGAATGTTATCATTACTCACATAAAAAGAACAGAAAAAGAAAAAAAAATGATAAACGTTTTACGTGTTAGACATACAAATTATAATATTTAAGTATTAAAAAACAATAGCCTATTAAGAGCCAGATCTAAAGATAAGATTTTGATAACATTATAGGTATGCCGTCTGTTTGAAATATATCGTTTCTAATAGTTTTATTTTTTTTTACTGCTTCGAGCAGTCTTTAAGCACACGTACACTATAAGACCATTTGGTTATGTTTTTCTTAATATCTTTTCAATGATAACGCCCACATAATTTTATGTGTTCCGGTCGTTCTGTCAAAAATATAAGAGAGTTACTAGTAGTGTTCCGACAAAGAGCCAATCCGTGTCCCGTGTAGTATTTACAGCTGTACCTATACGGGAAAAAAAATGGCATTACTCAATCATTCACTGGCTATATTATTATTATAATAAAAACTCTTTGTTTCAGTTACACATACGGTTTATTCAATCGTGATTCTTAACTGTAAATATTAATCTACGATACATCTAAATACGCACCGATTTGTTTTCCATCATGATCTGCGGCTCGATCGTTTACATTGTGAATGGAATAAATTATAATGATTTTATTCGTAAATGTGTATCGTGCGGTTTTATTGTATTATCCCGAATTTAATTTGTAATAAATTACCTCCGCTTAAGTATAACATAATATTATAATATAATATATATAAATATTTAACCGCACAATGGCAGAATTTAGGTGTAACGAACGTCGGGAAATAGGTTTTTGTCTTATTTAAATCGTGTAGTTTATATTTTTTACTTGACCGTATTATTATTTTAACATTAAACATCCTTCCCATACACTCTCGTATCTATGAGTATATGAAAAAAAGTCCCGGGGGGGAGGATAGTGGATCATTATTATTTTGTATTGCCTACTATCAATAAAAGAAAAAAATTATAAATAAAAAAAAAATATATATATAAAAATATAACCCTTTGGCCACGATTTACCTGGTAAAACGCATTTTTTATATTAGCTGAATTATAATTCAAAACCAAGGTCGTGGACTATGGCGTATGCTCCGCGTTGTACTAGTTTAACGCAATAATTACCAATATTTTATAAAAACAAACATTTATAATTAATGCAATTGTATAAGTGCATATAATTTGAGAAATAATTATTAAATCCTCCATATAGAGAGCAGCTATATCTGCATTAATACATCATAATTTATGAGAACAATAGAGCTGATGTTGCGTACAAATCACTGCTGTTGGTGAAAACAGAGGAATTAACAAGATTGGATATTCTTAAAATCTAAAGCCAATCCATTCCTCACTGACCTGTGAAATAGTATTTAATACTTTGAATAAATAAATAAAAATGTAAAAAAATGGATAACAAAAAAAAAAAATATTTTGTTAAAATTTGTAAATTTCTAAATGTATTATGTAAGAAGCTTGCAAAATAGTTTTTTGCCAGTGAAACGATCGGATTTTTGAATGGCTGAATTTAATTTTAAGCTTGTAAATTCACAAAATGCATTGTTTACATAAATTCATAAATGAGTGAATATATCCTACGAATATAATTAGTGGTGTACATTCAACTCCGATCGAGAATGTTTACAAAGATTTTTCTATGAAACTCTTACAAGGTACAACCATTGTAAATTAAATCAAATATAATCAGCGGTGTCATGTGGACCACCCAAGGTTACCTATACATTTGCGTATTTAAAATCCAATATTAATGCAATTTGGCCAGGTTTGGGCATTATTGGTCATCATTCATATTTTATTTTTGTTTCGAATCAAAAACAAAAACATGATTAGGATGTGCATGACGTAGATATTGTTCGCGATTATCAAGTTCTTTATTACCGCGATGATTCATGAATGCGATTTTATGAGTTATAATTATTTAATGTTTTATTAGTCGGTTTAATAGATTTGTGAGAAAACGTGTGGATTATTTAGTTTTTATTGTGATGAACATTCTCGACAGGTTTTGTGACCTGCATAATTACACGCGTATTAAAAAATTGAAATGACGCCATTGAATATAATATTATGATTTCCGCAATATCGCAATATTTTTAAGAGTCCGGGGCACATATTATTATCGTAATTTTTCGTTACAGAAACGTATGCTATTATAGTGTGTCTACTATTTTAGCAGTAAAATGTTGCTCTTTTGCATTATGTGTAGAAACGAAAAACCCGGTAAAATAATTTTACACGCAAGCGAAACAATGAATGAATATACTCACCGAAATTACGATACATTTTGTAACGGCGAGCACCCATCTCATCCATTTCGTATAGGTACCGAACTATAAAATATAACCCATATAACAAAAATAATAACATTAACAATATATCGATTTATGTATTTTATTTATTTAATCGGCCGTGCATAAATCTATAACGTACACAGCCGGATAAGATCGTATGTTATTATTATTATTATTGTTATACAGGTACGCACATGCACGAGGTGTTGTCGGACGTGTTTTTACGGTTTTTATTACGAATATACGTACACAATATCGGAATGTCCGATAAAAACGTATTTATTATCCATAAACGCTATAATAATACTGTCGTACCGATACACAGTGTGCACGCACGCGCACGCACGCGTGTTATAATACACATATATATATATATATACACTATGTATAGGTGTAGGTACGATTGTAACAGAACCGTAAATTTTCGGAAATACGGGCCGACAGTATCACGCCCGTCAATCAGCGGCAGCCGTGACCGCGCAGCACGTACGCGCGGGGCGAATGTTACGCGCCCCGAATGACATCTTTATAATATTATTCCGTACTACCTGCGGCCCGAAATGGCCGGCCGGGACCGGACTACGACGGCGGCGGCGGCGGCGGCGAAAGAATGGCTCTAGTGTACCCGTTTACACACGACGAGCGTTATTGTATTGTTGTGTTTACAGCTCGTCTTTTGTAAACCGCGCGCGCGTGAACGGGGGGCAAAATGATATTCGCACGGGCCGCGTACGACGAAAACCCCGCGTGCGCAGTAGGCACGTTGCATTACGGTTACCTATTAATATGCCTGCGTGTGTTGGTGCGGGCATGACAGTGCGTGTGCGCGAGAGTTGCGGCGCTGCTGCCGCGGCGGGCAGTTACACATTTTTTTTCCCCCCCATTTAAACATAATATAATAATAATCGTATCTTTTGTATTGGCACTGTCCCATCGTCCGTAAATACCGCGTTGTTAATACCTGTATTTATCGGTATAATTTCACTATGTCCGTACGTGTGTTATTATAACGTAAGTACGCGCATTCTTTGCGCTATCGGAAAAGGGGGAAAATTAAACACACACAAAAAAAAAAACCACCTAAATCGATTACTATTAATCAACGGAAAAATGCCAAGTTGAAATTTTTTCCACATTCGTTACAATATATTATATCGCGGTATACGTATACAGACGTACAAGTATCCGCGGCAGCGTACGTGCGGTAAATTTAGTCCGCACGGCGCGCGCGCTCGCGTAAAAACGACAAACTGTAATAAATAATCGAACCGATTAACTCGAAAATGCATTTGTGTGTATACGTACCTATATTATATGTATACGACGACGACGACGACCACGACGACGACGACTACGACGGTACTTAACCGGTCACGTGTTGTATAGGTACCGAATACCGGACAAATGAACAAACGAGTCTCTCTCTCTCTATCTATCGTATTATAATAATAATAATAATAATGATAATATACAAAAGGTTAGACGTCGGATTTCCGAACGCCACCCGTTCGCCTATTATAAACACGGCCTACGACCGCGCGTCTGCTGCTCGCCCATAATGTACCCGATACACGAACGTGTAGGTATTATGGCGATGGCCGTACAAATTCGTTTTTTTTTTCTCTCGGCACCCGCCGCCGCCGACAATGATATAATAATTTGTTCTTATCACAAAGTCGGACCGTTCGAACCGGGCCCCCGGATCTGTATAGGCGGCCCGGCGGAGCCCCGGACGTGAAAATGACCGTGGCGGGCGGCGGCCCGGCCCGTTGTATCGAGCGGCGCTCGCGGATCGCCTCCGATCTGACTCTCGAGTGTCTGCCAGTGAATTTTTTCCCAAAAAGGTTACCCGAATCGCTTTCCTGCTTTCAAAAATATCATTCACTTGAATAGCCTCCTATTTAAGGCGATGACGCTGTCCCGCAGTACTCGAATCGCCTCCGAAAGTTATAATTGATCGATTGCTAACTTAACGTTGTGGGAAATATTAATAAATTAAATTCAAAGTCAAAGTTGATTGATTTAATGTTAATAAAGGTGTGAATGAATAACAATAAATGTATCAGTATGGTATACAGTCAAAATCTTAAGTTTATACGTACGCAATTATAAATATTCCGGTAAATACATCGATACAGCAGTAATAATTAATAATATATATAAAAAAAAAAAATAAATATATAAAATAATTTAGATGTAATATACTCGAAATGCCTCCGAAAACACCCGGAGGCAATTCGAGTGAATCACTTACCTAAATTTGGGAGGCTGTTCGAGAGTCACCGTTGTTTTCGACGTCGAGACCGCGGTGAATTCCGGCCCGGTAAATCTCCTGACGTTAGTTGCGATAAACCCTTTTTATCTAGAAACTTGAACGTTACGAAAAGTTACGTTATATTTGGTACCGGTCTGGTTGACCCCCGCTCGCAGAAAGTTTTCCCCCGCCGCTCAGTTTTAGTTGACGCCCGCTGTTTACATCTCCCGTGTATTCGATGTGTTAATTATTGCTAGTCGTTTAAATAGTGGTATATGGATTGTCTAGTATTTTAAAATGTATAAAAAAAGGTATACGAAAACTATTTAAATCGTGTACCATACTGTATTAATAGATTATACATTTAAACTAAAAACTATATAAAATTCAGGTGGTCAAAATAAATGCAGATAGATTATGCATGAATAAATAAATCGTAAAAAGTAAAAAAAAAAAAAAATACATATTCCGTCATGAATTATGCAGGTGGCCAAAATTCTGTTACCTGTGTTTTGCATTTATCTGCAGTATACATTTTATAATAAATGATTTGAACGTCGAAAACACGGGAGATGTAAATGACGGGCGTCAACTAAACCTGAATGGCGGGGGAATACTTTCTGGGGACAGGGGTCAACTATACCAGCACCTTGTATTTTATTGCTTGTAGAAAAAAAAAGAAAAATGTATAAATGTATAATGTGTATACATGTGTAATTTAAAATATAACAACGGACGATAAACAATACTAAACAAGTCGTTCTGCATTAGTCATTCTAATACGGTATAACATCTATAAATGTGTTGATGTGTTACTTCAATCTGAGACGTCTACAAAATTCAAAAGTAACGGATTAAAAACTAAGAAAATGCGTGAACAACAATCGTTTCCCTGGGTAACACTGGCTGATATGAAGTGGTAATATTATAATGTGGCCGCAATTCGTACGTCCCTCTCACAAACCCGGGCGACAATTAATACGTGATTTAGAAATTGGGCCTCATTTAACCGACACCGGTGAAAATAAATCTCCGTAGTCCGTATACCATCGCGTACTTGCACGTTTTACGTACATCAATGACGACGCGTCGGGAACAGATGGTTTCTTTGCGTGTACCGTGTTGAATTTTCCTAATTTAAAATTGTTCGTGATCATAATATTTCGCACCACGGTCATATCCCGCATGAAAATTCAAATAAAGAAAAAAAAAACAGCGCATGAATACTGATTTTACATTTAATTTCGACAACAGTTGAATCCGCTCCAACATTAAAACGAACAATACAGAGCTGTTGGGTGAAAATTTGCTTTGTCGCGTGGTCGTGTGACAGCCCGTGTGGTTATCACGGCGCCTTCTTAAGAGTACGCTACACATGCATGTTTCGTTGTTTCCGTCTTAAACGGAAACGCACGATGCAGTTAAAACACGATTACGCATACTACACGGCACTCGCTGGATTTTGGTTTCAGAGTAAAAACACCAATGATAAAATTAAAATATTAATATTTCGGTGGACAAAACGTTACGTTTATTCCATTTTCTCCGAATTTAACAATCAATTTAATGTTTATAAATAACGACTTTTTCAACGTTATTCACTGGAAATTTTGAAAAAAAAAAAACGCAACGTCTCACGCTCCGAAATATTGTTCTCTGTTAATTTCATGATAGGCGCTTTTACTCCAAAACCGAAACTAAGTGAGTTCTGTATAGTCTGTGTAGGTATCTTTTTACTATGTCGTGCATACACGCGTGCATTTCCAGTCGTATCTGATTTACGCCATAAACAATTTGCGTTCAGCAGAACCGATTTTGTGATGCTAGTTTTAATATCAGAGATAGAATTGATTTATTGCCAAACGTATTAAAGCTTTGTGTCTGTACGTTGGTTTATTTTTTAATTTTTTAAGCGAGTCATATATATGATTGTTTGAAATATTATAATTTAAAAATGTTTAATGCTGATATCTTGCTTGGAAATTGAAATATCGCAAAAAAACCAACGTCAATATACGCTAATACGGACTCATTGCTTCCCTCAAAGTTTGATAATTCACTGTAATATCAAAACTAACAGCACACGGTTGCAGGTTCTGCTGAGCGTACATTTCTCATGTCGTGAACGAAGTGCACGACGTGTTGTAGTGTCCTCGTAAATGTTTACACCAATGGCGGCGTCGTGAGTGGGTGACATGGAGGGGTATAACATAGCAATTATATAATTTCGCCCCCAACCATAAATAAAAATAAAAATTGATCAACAACAAAAACAGAATTTAAATTCAATTTTCATTAGCATTATTGATTTATCTCACGAATAAAAAAAAAAGAAATATTAAAATTTCAAATAAATAAAGTTATAAATTTCATTTCAGTTTATAACTGATATGTATGGTTCCAAAAAAAAAAAAAAATAAATTGAAATCAGTTATATACGGGTTTTTTTTCCATTTTACGTTATTAAGTTCAAACAGTCTCCGTTTTTGGCGCGATGTAAATAATTTTGTCGATACCTTTTTTTATGTTTAACCGTTTTTCAATTATATCTACGTACATGTATTATTTCGCGGTTGCGCGTGAAAAAAGTGTTTAATCACCAAATTTTGAAAAATCAGTTATTTACAAAAAAAAAAAAAAATAGTTGATACTGGAGATGGGTGCGGTCACTATTGTAGGTGAGTAGTGAGGAAGATGGGATACATAAAGTTTTTTAATTTATACCTGTAACCAACGATAAACCATTGATGTCGAAAAACGATTCGAAGCAAAGTTCGGTTATACATGTTTTGAAAGGCCGCTTTATTTACGATTTTTGTCAAAATTTGATTAAAAAATTCGTATAAAAAAAATACCACATTAAACTAAATTTTTTTTTTTGACCACTATAAGTATGACTTATAAAGAACCTCCTATCAAATTTTCAAGCATTTCTGTTAACTCTAATAATTTATATCTACAAACCGTATGCTACTAAATTCATCAGATTGGTCAGCCGCTGGATTTTATTGTTTCTAGTTTCAG
Organism: Cinara cedri; assembly: GCA_902439185.1. NCBI lineage: Eukaryota > Metazoa > Arthropoda > Insecta > Hemiptera > Aphididae > Cinara > Cinara cedri. The sequence continues at coordinate 746,148 of CABPRJ010000017.1, forward strand.
CAGATAGCAAATCCACTAGAAGGGAGGTAGTCAATCGGATTCTCTTATCACCGATCCACTATTTTTTGGCTGTTTGATTATAAAACCAGATGGATTTGTCGTGCCAAAAGTAAATAGTAGATAAGACAATAATTTTGATTACAAGATTTAACCACAGTATAGATAAAATCTATTTTGTGTATTAAGCAACTTGTTCAAGCGTATTAACAAAAAGGCATTCCTAAATTCCTATCAATCTGCTGAACAATCTGCTACATAGTAGATGAATTTAGGAACATCACTATCCAAGGTTAGGTTGCCAATCCAAGGTTGCCTATCAATTACAATGTACGTAAAAAACTCGCAAAATTGAAATGTCTGTAAAAAGCTCAAATATTATATAATAATAGTAATACGTTTTACCACGCCTAAAAAAAGTAAATATGAGTTTTCTGTCGACATGTTAAGTTTCTACAAATATTTTAAACTAAATTACATTAAAAAAAAGCAAAATTTTAAATAAGAACAGAATTATGTTCGTGCATTTTTCCGTTATTTCTATGTTTTCCCAGAATAGCAAAAACGTAGGAAAAATGGGAAAATCGGTACAATATTAAACAAATATTATTAAAGAAAATATATAATGCCTATTTCATTATTTTACCATAATATAATATATATCGTTGACAAAGCTGTACACTATCTACTGAACTCCGTTCAGAATCGTTTTTTCGTTAGCAATGGTTAATCGTTGATTACAGATAATATACATTGAATTCGCGTCTGCTGCAGTATCCAATACCTTCCCAACTTTCCAACTACAACAGTAGCTGCACCCGTCCGCATTAACCTAGGACGATTTTTTTTTATCTAGTTCTAATAGCGCGTTTCTCAATTTTACCATTTTTAGACGCATAGCACGCGGCCGTTTTAAAAGCCGATTAGCGTGTGCCCATTTCTTGTGGGTACGCAATACAGTCACATAATGTCGAATAATCGTGAACGTCGTACCGGCGCCGTTTTCTGAAAACTATCAATGTTCGGCCGCGGCCTGCGGGGGTGCGAATCGCGGCGTACGAATACGCATTTCCGTACGCGCGCGATTTCCGAACAACAACAACAATAATATTGTACGCGCGCGTAACGTAATACACGGTACATACGTTACGATACGTATATAACAATAACAATAATAACGATAATAACGATAACAACGATAATAACGATAATGGTGATAATAATGGGTACATAATACGCGTACGTTTATCCGATGCCGATTATAATATCCCGGGACGTTACGAGGTGCCCATATAACGCGTGCGTATGGTGCGCACATACACTATTGTATAATATTATTATTATACACGCGCGCGTGTATATTATAAACGCTGGACGGACAAATGAGCCGAACGGGTACAAATCGTCGAACGTTGGATTTTTCCGACGCTCGTTACACGGGTTACCACTACGGAGAGAGCCGTAACCCCCGGCGCGCAAGCGGCCCCTCTGCGCACACGTTCCTTCACGGATTCGGACTCCGTCGCGGCGGCTGCGGCGGCGTCGGTACACGCGTAGAACCGCGTTCTGCCACCTTATAGACAAACAACGTGTTGTTTTTTTTTTTTTTTCTCTTCTTTCCATCGGTCTTCCTCGTCTTCTTCAAAACTATACCGTATACCCACTAGGTACGTATGCACCGCAGTACGCGGTTATAGACGGCCGCGTCGTTATAAACGGGTACGTTTTGGTACACGCGTATTTATTTTTATTATTATTATTTTTTTTTTTTCCTAAAGAGACGGCGGCGGCGGCGGACACGAAATATTGAATGCCGTCTGTCTGCCGTGCGGGACGCGACATTGATGCCGCGTATTTTTTTGTACTTTTCATTCCCCCTTTCCCCCCTCCCCGCCGGGTACCTGGAAGGGGCGAGCGTTGCGCGCATACCGCGGCGAAAAAAACCGCACGAAATTTTATCATAAAAAAAAAAAAAAAACAACCGAAAAAACAAAACGTTGATAATTGACGGTTTGGTCGGCACCCATAAACGTTTATCGTTTGGTCGGTGGCCGCGGGGCGGGATGGGACGGCGGTGTGCCGGCGGCGGGGAGGCGAATCCGCCGCGGCGGATCTGCGGGCGAAAGACGCGCAGGTGCGGCGTGCCGTTGTCCGCGCGCGCGTCTTTCCCCGATTTCGGCGTTTTCGTCGGGATTCGGACCCGGTCGATTGAGACAAGAAAAAAAAAAAAAAAAACAATACCATTATTATTACCCACTACCACTACTACTGTTGTCGC